>BMAV01020975.1:113483-147015 GCA_019973955.1 Trichonephila inaurata madagascariensis | reverse complement strand
TACACATATGCATTCCTCACCCCGTTTTCTATGTTGAGTAGAAATCCGCTAAAATGGGTTTTGGGGAAATCGAGTCCCAAGCGAACTGCAGGGAAAAGGGGTTAAGAGAGGCTAACACATAAAAAAATCCTTTTTTTTTAACTATTAGACTTCTGAACTTGAAATAGAATAAAGATGCTTCTTTTGTTGGATAGGGATCGATCAAGAACGGGTTTTGTGGAATCTGACTCCCAAGGAGGGTTGTGGGGCGTTTTAGCTGAAAAAATTTCGCTTTTGAGGTATTGCATCCATTCACTTGAAATTCGCCCATCCACAAATTTGAAATTCGACAAAAATGCTTCTTTTATTGAGTAGTCATCCGCTAAGAACAGATATACTGAAATCGACTTCCAAAGAAGGTTGTAAGGGTCACGGGAGCACTCCTTTTGCTAAGTAAAAAATATTCCCGATTTTTAACTAACAAACTTATAAATTTAAAATTTCAAAAAAGTTTCAACTGTTCTCTAGAGATCCACTAAGAACGAGTTTTCAGAAATCGACTCTCAAGTTGATTCACAGTAGAGTAGAGAGGTATCATAGATAAATAATGCCATTATTGAACAATTAGATCTACAGACTTGGAATTTGGAAAGCATGTTTCTTTTTTTGTGTAAATATCAATTAAAAATAGGACTTGAAGATATAGACTACAAGATGGAAATATAAATGAGCTCAAATGTTAAACATACTTATTAGTTGAAATTTCAAGTCCTGTCCATTTTAAATAAAAAGGCGGAATCTATAAGAATATTTTTCAATACAATCGAAACTTTTAACTATATTAAGATTTAAAATAACAATAACCTAAAAAGAATATAAAGTTTTACAACGTCATAAAATATCCAGCGAAACTGGGCGAATTACAGCTTCTAACGATATGAATTCGAACCGAAATTGAACCAATCAAAATCCAAGAAAATTTATTAAAAGAAATAAAGCGCCAATAAGGGCCAACATATACTTACAGCTACTTATCAATAATTATTTTTTTCCATCCCTTTTTTTTTTTTTACTATACCGAATTAGTTCTTCTTTATATATAAATCAAAAGTAAAAAAATGCTTCTTATTCCAAAGTTTAAAAACTTTATTGCGAATTTTCTTTTAATGAGTTATTTTCGAGTAACGGTAACCATGTTATAAAAAGTTATGGAAAAGATTTTATTTGAAACCATGGACGCAGATATAAGCAAAACAAACTTTTTATCCATTTTAAAGAGTACTTCAAATTCTTAAATAGCTTGCGAAGCTCATTTTGATCATTTTTGCTTCCATAAAAAAACAGCTAAGCGAAAAAGATCGAAATAAACTATAATACAGAAATGCAGCGTTTTATGTTTGCAAAACACTCCAAGTTTTTTAGAGAATAAGTACTTTGTTATATCCCTGTACTATCAGTAAATATAACAGAAAGGCAATTGTGTTTGCAACATCAAAGACATTTTTAAGTTTTTTTAATGCCTCTTTTCTGTTTCTTTTGGCGTTTTAATTGAAAATACTCATAACAGATTCAGAGTAAGATGCTTCTTAAGAAGTTAATTTCCTCAAATCTCCAACAAAAAATTTCTTAGTAAAGATGTTAAGCAATATTATTTTGATATTATTGCTTGGTCATATTTCGATTTTAAAAAAGATGTTTTTTTATTTCGATTTAGTTTAAAAGCGATTGAAGAAACCCAAATATTAATAAATTTCTGTGTTAAGTGGACTTTTAAAGCGGGGAAGAACACAGACGATGGTTAAAGAAAAATACAAATATTAAAAATTTAATTTTCCCATTTTTTTCCCTTTTTTTATACTGAGTTTTTAAAAAAAAAATAATGTTATGGGGTTTTTGAACGGGAAACCCATTTTTACAAATTTTCCCCAAGTCATAAATTAGGGGAAAAGGGGCCCAATTTTTTTAAGACGTTTTTTTTCAAATGTAAAAAACTCAATTTTTGGGGACCAAACACGCTAAAATGACCAAATTCGGTCAAGGGGGATACTTTTTTTTTTATTAAGGAATAGAACCCCTTTTTTGTTTTTAAAAAACACACTTGGTTTGTTTTTTTACCCCACCTGGAGGGCAAGTTCCCCAACAATTTTAAAAAGTTAGAAATACCAGAAGTGGCCCCCTTTTTATCCCCAGAAATGGGATTTAAATTGCCCCCAAAATCTACCAGGGTGAGTCTGATGACTAAAAAAGGTAAAAAAGTATTTCAAAAAAACTTGTTGCCCCCGGGATATTTATTTTATTTTAGAAAAATTCCCTAAAATTTCCAGGCATATTTTTTGATTTTAGGGCTTGTTATTTAAAAAATTTGGCCCTAAAAAGAATGTCAATTTTCTTAAAAGTTTCTCAAAATCCCAAAAATTTTCAAATTTTTAAAAAAACTTTTCAGCTATTTTTTGCATAGACAGAATTAATTTTTGTTTTAGTAATACTTTTAAAATATGGGTTTTTTTACTTTTTTTTTTTCTAATTTTGTTTTTTTGGGAAATTTTAAAAGTTGCAAAAAATTTCCCCATAAGGGGGGTTTTTTTGTAAAATTTGGTAATTTATTTTAAATATTATTATATACATATATATAGTTATATTAGACTTTATTGGTATTGAGTTCTAAGAAGGCATTTATGGTGTTTAAATATGCTATTTTGTTAAAAAGTACTTCGAACGTGTTCGGATGCCTTAAAAAGAAAAATCTCAGTTTTTTATATAAATTTGAAAAGCACCCACCCTTTTTTAAAACATAGTACAGTAAAGCCCCCTTTTAAAACCAGAAATTGAAAAACCCCCAATTCGGAAATTTTTTTATCCCCATGTAATTTTGAAAATTTTGGCCCACCCCCTTTCGGGGTCGAAAGAAACCCGGGATTTCCTGAAAGAGTTTTGGGGTACAGGTAAAGGATTACGAAATTCCTTAAAAAAAAGTAGCCCTTTTTTATTCTCAGGGTAAATGATTTTGAAGGAAGAAAAGGGAATTTGGGGCCCCTTTCCTATTCAAATAGAGGTTCTTAGCCACCATGCCAAGACGATCGTTACCGCATGGAGGCTAATTGTTTTATAAAAATATCACACCGCCACACTCCCCCCTTTCCAGTGATTCGGCGAATAGGCGAAAAAAATCCCCTATTCGCGGGAAAACGGGGGAACAGTTGCACCCCCTTTTAAGGGGACGGTTTTGGGGTTGCTATCGTGTAAGGCTTGGTACCCTTTTGGCGGGGGAAAATGACGCCACAAACTGCTGCGGCTTTGCAGGGGCCAGAGTCACCAATAAATGGAAGTTTTCTGATACGGGCACCTTCCGACCCAAAAAAACGAGTATCTTACCCATTCACGCCAAAAACCCCGTTATCGCAAGGGGGTTTTTACTGGTTTATATGGGAAACCAACCAAAAAAGATCAATCCCGGGATAATGTGGTACTTTTCTTTTTTAATGGTTTTGGGGGCAGTTTATTTTTTCTTGTATTCTGAAGCAAACAATACATACAAGTGCATTATAATATTTTCTGAGAGACTGAGTGAGTGAATGTTAACGTCACCCAAATTTTGAAGCATGATCAAGTGACGAAGATGACAAATGCGTGGGCACCTCTTCTCCTAACTTCCACACGACACCAAATCGAAGACAGTTGAATTCTGGACAGATTTGACATGTGCATCGTCCCTCCCCCCCTTTACGGTGGGTCTTCAGTGATACTAGTCTCGAAGTCATGGCACTTCGGCCACGAGTCCGGTATCTTGACCACTAGGTTACCGCAGCCACAAAATATTTTCTTAGAAAACACACGTAATTATTCTTTTATAATACCATTCTCGAAAACCCGGCATTTTCACTAACTCGGCTACCCTTTGGTCCCCATTAGGCTGAATTTTCGGGACTCTACTGTATTTTTTTTAATCTAAAAATTTTGTGATAATGAACAATTTTTTCTTTCAGCATATAAAAAGCAAACTTAAATTGCATTATGTTAAAAGGGACGAGATACGGAACATGTTGCATAGAAACAAGTAACATATAAAAAAAAATTGAAGTCAATTCCTATTTGGGGTTAAAATAAAAAAATTTTTTATTTTATTTTATTTTTATTAAATAAAATTAATATAAATATGTATATACATATACAGAATAAACCCCTATTCAGTAATTAATTTTTTTTTATTGATTACCAAAAAAGGAACGTTTTGGTTTTAAAAAACAGTTTTTGGTATATAAAACCCCCAGTTCAACTTAATATTTTAAAACGTGGGGAGGAAAAAAAAAATCTTACCCAAGTCGCAAAAAATAAAAAAAGCCCAACCGGGCCCTGTATCTGTAATTTTTTAAATAAAAGTTTCAGAAATTTAAATTTTTAAATTTAATTAGGGAAAGTTATCGTATTGTAAAACCCAAAAAAATCATGTAAAAGAAAAATTTCAAAAAAATGAGAACCTTAAAATGTAAGAAAAAAAACTTTTTAAAGTTTTCACACAAGTCGCCAAAAGGGTGGGCTAAGTCCCCAAAAAATTATGCCAGTGAAATTTTTGTATTGGAAATTTTTTTTGAATAATTAGTTTTACTAAATGATTGTCATCCAAAAAAATCGTTATTAAATTTCAGCTAAAAAATGAGGTTTTTAAATTGTTTTTTTGTTAACAATTGAAAATTTGAACAAGATATAAGGGAGAGATTGTGAACTGATAGTATTAATTGAAAAATAGTTGAACTCACACAACATGAGTAGCATAATAAAATATGCTGTTTTCTGTAAAGAGCGAAGTTGGAAAGCAATATTACTGTTGGAAAAATTTTCTATCAGAATAAATATTCCGGTATAGGGTCTTGTTGCTTAAAAATGCATCATTTCTACAAGGTTCTAAAACTGATAGCGTAATAACAATCGAATTTTCAGTTTTATTTTGATTCGTGTTAAAATAGATTTAACATTTCCATTATGAAATGGTATTGTGTGTGCACATATCTTTTTGTGAACTTAAATAAAGTTCAATAACTAAAACTAATATTGCAATAGTGTAATAATACTCATTAATGTGTTGCAATGATATTTTTTGGGAAACCATCAAACCCTTCCAAGTTTTTTTTAAACTAAAAAATATTTTTGAAAAAAGTAAAGAAAATTTTTTAAAAAGGAAATCTATGTTCTTTTAAATTTTAATGTTTTTTTTGCCACAAAAAGGGATAAATGAAAAATTTATTTTTAAAATTTTTTAAAGAAAAACATCGTTTCTAATAAGAACTCCTTTTACTGAATTAATCAAGTATTTTACAGAAATACGATCTGAAATACCTGCTTTACATAAACTTATTGTATATTATGATGTAGCTTATATATATATATATATAAAAGTTCATAAAAAAGTTACAGTCGGGTCCCTGTTTAAGGTATCCGACTACGTCAGAAGCATGATTTTAAAAGGGGCCCAAAAAATGGATTTTTTATATTTAGTGTCACTTTTGTTTGTAAAAAATGTAAAAAATTGTTTTTAAAGGAAGTTTGACAAAAATTTTAAATGAATATTTCGGAAAAAATTAACCTTAGAAAAAACCCTTTTTTCAAAATGCCCCCCTTTTCTAAAAAATGCTTCTATTAAATAATATTTTGCCTGTATATACCCTTGGACCTCTGTTACAGAGGCTCAACTAGAAGTTTTGGGAAATATACAACTTAAAAGGGGATTTATCCATGTCATACGACAACAGAGGGGGAAAATTTTAAGAAAAAAATGCCGATAATTATTTCAATGGGTTGAAACCCTTTTGGGAAAAACAATGTGAATTTTTTTAAAACCCATAGTTGAGCCTTTTGTACAGAGGTCTGGAGTTTATATACAGGCAAAATATTATTATAATAGAAGCATTTTTTAAAAAAAAGGGAGAAAATTTTAAAAAAAGGTTATTCTAATTTCTTTTTTTGCCGAAATATTGCTTTTTGAATAACTTTTTTGTAAAAATGCCCTTAAAAAAAATTTTATACATGTTTTTTCCCCCCAATTGACACTAAATATTATGAAATTTATCCATTTATGTCCCTTTTTAAAAAATCAGGGTTTCCCGGGGTACGTGTGGGATCCCCAAGTTCACCAAACCCTAAAAAAAATTTTTTATTATGCAAAAAAATTCTTAAAATAGAGATTCGTCTTTCAATATACTTTATGTTCTTGGTTGCTGGAAGAAGTTCATAAAATTGAAATTCTAAAAATAGAGGTTCAACTGTATATTTTTCAAAAAATTTTTAAAGGTCCCCCAAAACCCCAAAAATTCCAAAAAAAATTCGAACCAACACTACAAATAAATTTTTCTTTTGAACTGTGACGTCTTAAAACTCCTTGGGGGTCCAGGGCCCCTATACAAAAGTAGGATCCAATTGCGAAATTTTTAAGGGGTTATATAACATATATGTTGTCAGATACCTGTACAGAAGGTAAACTGAAAAAATAAATGTTTAAAGGTTTTTCCCAAATTTTTACCCCCCTCTTAGGGGTGATAACTCTACGGGGGTTTTTTGGAGTCTATTGAAAAGTGGAAAAAAAAAAGATTTTTTTAAAAAAACCCCAAAATTTTTACTAAAAAGAAAAAAAAAGAAATACATTCTGACATAATAAAAAACAAAATTAACATTTACACTGACGTAATACACTTATATATGCATCAGTGCTTCTCAATGTATTTTATAATTAATTTAACACTACTAAGTTAAGAACAAGTTAAATAATTACCAGAACCTCATGGGTTTGTCAGATATATACTTTTGTACAAAAATTAACACATCTTAATAACTTAAACGGTTTATAATTAATTCCAAAACTACCCATCAAAAGTTACACGATTCGCTTTTCCCAAAGCCCCCTTTTTCCAGGGAGGTGGGGGGGCCCCAACCCAAAAAAAAGAAAAAATAAGGAAATACTTTTGATGTCCCCCTTTTTCCCACAAACACTGTAAAGGTCTTTGTTGCATTTCAAAGCCTGCGGAAAAATTTTTTAGGGGCTAGCAGTGCACAGAAAAGATAAAATTGGGGGAGAGTATATATACGTCCGAGGAATTTAACGAAACCGGTTGAGGGAGACGTATCTAAAACTTGGTGGCTTTTAAAGGGGGGAAAGTGGGTTTTAGTTTTTAAAATTTTATATGTTAATAAATTCAATGCATTGTTATTTGATAGAGGGGGGGGGTGGGAAAAAAAATTTTGGATTGAATTTTGGGGTCGCAAATATTGAAAGTTTAAAAACACGGGCCAAAACCCAAAACCAAAACAAACCGACTTGACCGACTTCTACCTTTCGAATAAGTGAGTAATGCTGGTGTATGGGTGGTAAACCTAGGCCTAGACAAGGACATGACATAATAATGCAGAATGACCACTGTTGTCATTTGCATATAGTTCGAAATTCCCAGTTTTTCGGAGAATATTTACGCGAATAATATATGGCAAAATTTAAAAATTTTTCAACCCCGTTTGATTTAAATTATGGAGAGTTGGGGGAACGAGACTTTTCCTTTTTGTAGCTGAGGCCTGTGCCCAAAACCCTTCGAAAAAAGGGCCCGTTTTCCCAAAAATTCAAAACTAGGGGAAATTTTCTTTAAAATGCTGGGATGCGTTACGTGTCATATTTCATAAATTGCATTAACTGATCTGAATATTAATGGACAAAATAATTTACTTGGTGTGTTTTAATGATTACATTAATATTGTAATTAAATACATCTAAGCGATATTAGGAAAATTAGAGAATATTTTTCTTTTATGCGTACAACATTTATCAGCGAATATTCCGAATTCAATTAGAAAGCATTTCATTGCTAAATGTCACTTTCAATTATTCTATTTAGTATTTATCGTTAAGTTGTCTAAATGCACTTAATCAATCATCATTAAATCTCAATGTATTTGCTTTCATCGTGAAACGTTTCTTAAATATTAGAGAATTATTATGGAAGCAAATATTTGTTATTTCTACTCTAAGCATTTATTTTATTCAAGTATTTTAGGGATAGAAAGAGAAAAAAAGTTTTAATTTTTTCGGATAAACTAGGGAAAAGCTTTTTTTATAAACCCCCTAGAAATAGACAAAGGAAATAAAGTGAGTGTTTCGTTTAGGGGTACAACACGTTATTAAAACTTTTTATTCTGTTTTATTTTAATTTATATCAAAATCTGTCTTAATTTATTAGCATAATTAGTATTCGGCGGTAGTTCTCGTAAATTTGATGTGGGATCCATCGTGAAAAGGGCTGTGTTGCCCGTTAAATCTGCAATGGTATGATGCGGAAAAATTAGAAGAGTAGAGTGCTGGCTCAGATGTCGTTCCCCTCACTTGATAGTGGTTCAGAATTAGGAGGCCCGCCGCCAATAGCTTTCATATTGGTTCGAGTGCGACGCTAATGAACACCCATTTTTCCCCACTTTTTACCACGAATCCCTTTTTGGGGCAATTTGACTTAGCCCCCCTTCACTTAAGGGGGGTTTTTGACCCCTTTTTAGGACTTGGGCCCCCTATTTTAAAAGTAAAGGGCCCACCAAAACCCTTCTAAGTAGAAAAATACGAGTACACACGCTAAACCTGCGCAAATAAATGCGCATGACTCACTACCTCATCTAGGCATAAACCGGCTTGATTAATTGCAGCCTTTATTTTAAACCAGGGATCTTCAAAATTTTGACTCACGGAGCCCTTAGAACTATAATGTGGATTCAGAGAACCCCATTCCCCTCTCCACACATACAGTAAGACCCCGCTTAACGCGGGGTATACGTTCCATCAAAGTAGAGCTTAATAGAAAAAAGGGGGCTAAACGAGGTTATTTTCATGATGTAAATAATGGGGTTTGGGAAATAGGGAAAAATTGGTCGTATTTTACCATTAAAATTTAATTATGTTTTTATAAAAAAAAACAAAATGTATTTTTAAATATAGAAAATAAAAAAATAAACCCAAATATAAAAATATATAAAATTATAAGTCCCGTTTTAATAGCATATTTGGGTTTTTTTTCCAAAGTCAGTCCATATAGAAAGTTTTTTCCATTTCCTCTATTTTTTTTCCAGAACGGGTAATTTTGATGGGGAATTTTCATTGAAAGCTTTTCCGATAACAGTATTTTTCTTTATTTTTTAAAAATGGTCCTTATTGTTAAAAATTTTATTTCATCGTCACCCCTATAGAAAAATCTTTTTTCCCTTTCCTCTTTTTTTAACCAGAACGGGCAGATGCAGAGTTTTTCGCAGCTTTCAGTTGCCGATGACAGTATTTTTCTTTTTTTTAAGAATGGTCCTTATTTTGAAGGCCAAAAAAGGGAGCACCCATTTGAAATTGACATTCACCAGTATCTAATCTTCTAATCACTTGCATTTTAGTTTTTAAGGAAAATGCTTTTTTTTGTTGTTCTATTTTTGTGTTCTTTATTATCACCCATGATAAAAAAATAAAAAAATAAATATATTTGTTACTATAGCAACCCTTATATTACATCAATTTATATTTATTTAAAAACGCCAAAAAATGTTTGAAAAGATAAAAAAAACGTTTGTAAAAAACCCCCAGGAAAGAAGAAATACATATTAAACTGCTTCGGATATCGGGGGAAACCTTTAAAGCCGCGTAATTTTGAGGAGCCCCATAATTAAAATAAAAGAGCGTTAAATCGAAACAGCGCTAAACGAAACAGCGTTGAGCGGGATCTTACAGTACTTAGAAGAACTTATACTTAATAGTATTTAAAGTAGATTACACACACACAACATGTTTCAAGTTCATTACACAAAGACAAATAAAAAAGGTATTGTATTCTTTATTGAAAATATTAATGTAATTTTAATATAATTTACTCACTAAATAAATACTATTAATTTGTGATTCAAGTGACACCTACTATCCATTATACTTTAGTAAATGGGATACATGCAAGTAATTTTTTTACACAAACTGTCATAGCTTAGGCCTATTGAAATTATCTGCAGACGCATTTCATTATATATATAAATATATCTGTGTGCATGTGTAGATTTTTTTTTAGTCACTCATACCGAGAAGTATTTTTCATTTTAAATACAAAATGTGTGGGGAAAATCCTTTTATTTTTTTAAGGGAAATTTTCAACCTAAAAAATTTATATTTTAATGTTGAATCTGTTAATATATCGATACATTGTCCCCTCTCCTCCACAATAGGTGTTTTTTTCAACAAATGGAAAAAGATACACTCTGCCATTAAAAAACTATTTATTTCAGCAAAACATTGTTCTAACGACTGTAAAATTATTTCGTGGAGTCTGGGATGGTAAATAAAAGAAAAATTGCAATCTAATTGGTAGTGTGTCAAAAGAAAAGGTTTTAATATTCTTTTTCAATTTTTATTATAATATGAAAAATAAAGTTATATTCTACATAAATAAAATTTTCAGTTTTAATGCCTGGGATTTACCGCTCTAGATATTTTTAGTAAACGAACTTCACACATAACTTAAATCTATTTTACATAACAAAATTTTTAAATTTAAATTTTTTTTTTTAACCCCCTAGGCCCCCGAGTATGCCTTTGTGGAAAACCCCCCGGGGTTTTTTTCCGGGCCCCCGGGAAACGCCGGGAACCAAAACACACCCGGGAAAAAATTTGGGTTTGGGAATGCTTCCCAAAAATTTTGTGCATTTAATGCCAAAAAATTTTTTAAAAGAAAATTAAAGAAGAATAAAAAGATCGCCAATAGTTTGAAACTGTGGGCTAAAAAGTAGTTTTGGCCCTTTAAAATTGGCTTAGAAAAATTATGCTGTAGAAATAGAACTTTTTTAACTGCAGAAGGTGTATTTTTTTTTTTCTATAAAAATTGAAGAAACAAAAATTTAGAATTTGCGGAAAAAAAATGGGAAAATTTTTCTAATCCCAAGAACTAATGAGAGAGCAAAGTTAATTTAATAGATTTTAAAGAATACCTGGGTTTTGAGAGAAAATACGGGGAAACTTTTTTGCAGTTATTTTTCGATAATTCGCGATTGCCTAGATAACCTTAAAAGATAGGGGTAAGGCTTTTTTCTTTTGAAGAAGAGGAATCAATCCAACCCTTTTGCAAAACTGAAAACAATAGATAGATATTTTGAACGAAAAAAACCCCCTTTGGGGTTTACGAAAAATTAGAGAAAGAATTTACTCCCAAAAAAAAGTTGTATATTGTTCAAACCAAGAAAAAATTTTCAACTTTTTAACAAAAATTTATGAAAACAAAGATGCAGTTGCCAATTTTTACTGGGAAAAACCATCAACAAACATTATAAAAAATATGTGAGTCTTTAAAAAAAATTCCTTTCCCGCGTCATTTGGAAAGAGCATTTTCTGCCGGGGATTATTCCTTTCACAAAGCTTAAAAAAGGCTGGGGGATTTAAAAAATAAACTGCTTATGCTTTTCTTGGGAAAACCTATTTTAATAATGAATTATTAATTTGTTATATTTTGCATTTTTTAGCTTATTATATAAATAAGTAATAATTTAAAAATTTATATGTATCCTTATTTTATATAATTATTATTGATTTTATTTCAAAATATCTTGTTTCTAATTTTTTAAAATTTTTGGGTTCCTGAAAAAGAATTTACATTTTCCCCGGATTTCCCCACATTCCTGGGGGTGGGAAAACCCCGGGGAAAACAGGAAAAATGTAGTGGAACCCCATGGTTCCGGGGAACACAGTTTGAAGACCACTGGTCAATACGAGTAATAATTGTATTTAATGTAGGCTTAGGGGGTAGAAAAAGGGTTTATTCAAAACTTAATAGAGCAGTTTTTGCCTTTTTTGGCAAAGGGGTTTTGGGAAAATTTTTAATTTTCCAAAAGAATATGCACGGGGATAATATTTAATAATTTATTTTATTTGGATTATATTGAGGCTGGGGTTTCGATCCCAGTTGTCCCATGCCTTAAGACGTTCCTTCTAAACGCTGTAACAAAAATTTATTGTTGTTAGGTCTTCCCAAGTAACTCAAGAAAATAATATTTGTAAATAATGCGTAATAATAATATAAAGAAACTTTTCAGCTCCTTAATAGGCGAACTTTAGTCATCAAAATTTAGTGTTTCCAAATCCTCTAAGTCAATTTAACACAATAGTCAATAATATAATATTACATATAATTTTATATTACAAAAATCAATTCAATATATTTCAATTCGAAAAATTAACCAAAGGTAAATATTATATGCTTAAAATGTGGCACTCATACTATCGTAATAGTTACAATCAAAATGTATTATTAATAAAGTAACTGAAAACGATAATATTTAATAAAATTAAGAAACATTTAAACTTCACTTTGAGATCTTATGATGCAGAACATTTCCATTATTCGCTCGAAAAATTTTATTGTGCTTCGCATTCGAACTGTTCGATCGTGGTCTTAAACTCAGACAATTGAAAACCGTCCTTTAGATAAAAATATTCTTCTTGAAGTGGAATATTGATAAATTCTTCTCATTCTTATCAAAACCAATCCATTGCCAATTTCTCTACCCAAGTTTCTAATATATCTTTAAATTTCTTTTTAGTGAGCTACAGAACCTTTTATTTAAAGGACAATCTCCATTGGTTATAATTTCACAATATACCTGAGACATCCAATGTAAGACAATACTGCATTTATTCTATAAGGAATGTTAAGCCTTCATCAGGGATCTGTCTTTCGATTACCAAAAAATCAAACGTAAAAGAGAAAAATAAAGGTTCACAATGAATCATGGTATGCGGTCCGCTAGTTATTGTACATAAGAGCAATGATTATTGTTCAGATTTAGGCAGAAAACATTGAGTGGAAAAAATCGAACAACCAGGAAAATCCTCACAATAGATGATGATTGACGTACATATACGAAACGAAGCCGGCTGGGTGCCGTATTTGCTATGTCTCTGGGGCCCTTTAACGCCTGGTTGCGGAAAAAGGTAACCCGCCAAGCTGGGAAAAACCCCCCGCGAGTCGACGCGTTGAACTGACAGACATGGGCTTTGTTTCATATAATGCCCCTAATGGGTTTTTCAATAGAACCCTTTTTGCCCTTTGGGGAAAAAATATCGCAACGACTGCATGGACTGGAATCGTCGCGTGAAAAGAAAAACGTTGTCTCATAAGGAAACTTATTAACAATCAACGAAAATAAATGTTCAACTTCTCCAAGAAAATTGCAAGGGCTGCAGGTTTATCAAAATCTGAGGACTTTATCAATGAAGTGTTGGACAATGCAGCTTTGATGAATTTAACAAGAGGCGTGCCAAGAATGAATTTTGCGAAGAAAAGAACAAATGCTTAGAACTACATAATACATGTAGATTATAGTTTGAGCAATGATTACGAACAGTTGTATAATTTTTTATAAAGGGGGGTGAGGGTCTATTTTACGATCCTTCAACTAATCCCCCTTGGGAAAAACTTTTGGGGGTATCAATCTGGGGTTATTCACAAAAAACCTTTCGGAAGAAGAAAAACCGGGGTATGTTAACTAAGTTACTATATACAGAAGTTTCTAGCTAGAATAGAGAGTAGAAGAGGAAATAAAACCGAATCAGATAAGATTGTTACTGACAGGTATCATATTTGAATTACCCGTGATTAAAAAAAAATTTTAGAAGGAAAGGGGAACCCCGTGACGATTGTTCACTGAGATTAAATTGAGAAAAGATTAAATCAGATGATAGATTTTTCTTTTTCAAATTTTTTTAAAGGCAAAATTTTTCAAAATTTAAAAAAGCCATTTATTTAACAGATTTTCTTCTTTTACTTTTTTTAATTTTTTTAAAACGGGAAATGTAACAAATTTTCTTTTAAAAGGGCCTTTAAAAATTTTTTTAAACCTGGAAAATAAAACATTAATTCCCAATTTTTAGGGTAAAATTTAAATTTTTAAATATTAATTAATCGGGGAAATTAAATTTTTACCTTACGGAGATAAAGATTTTTAAATTTTCCCCCTTAAAAAATATTAAAAGATTTAGGTGGAATCTTAAAAAATAAAGTTAAATTATTCCCTTTATTTGTTTGGTTTAAACCTTTAGAACTATACGGTGTTTTCGGGGAACCCCATTCTTCATGTAAAAGAATATGTCTTAACGGAATATTTAAAGTAGATCATCATGCTATAAATACTTTATGTGAAAACAATTTTAACAAATAATATATATAAAAAAAATTAAGTCAATTCCTACTTAGATCAACAAAGAAAAATTTTATTTTAGCTACTTTTTATTAAATAGTTTTAATATAAATTTGAAAAAAATATGACAGAATCAAACATTATATATATATAATGGAAATTAATTTTATTTATCATTAAAGTTTTTATTGTTATCCAAAAATCGTGTATATAAAATTTAGTTCAACTGAATGCTTTAAAACGTGAGAAAAAAAACCCTTTAAATATTTTGACCCAAGTCACTAAAAGAACCAAAGTGACGTACTTGTAATTCTTTAAATAATTGTTCCGATTAATTTTTTTTTGTTGAATTAAATTATCATATTTTACTAAAAAATGGTGTATGAAAATTTCATCCAAATGGTGCTTTTAAAATATGAGAAATAAACCCAAATTTTTACCGTCGCCAAAAAGGGGCGTAAGGCAAAAAAATGATTTAAAAGGGCGTTTGTTAATTATTTAAATAATTAATCAATTAATTTTATTAATTTTGATTAAATTAATGTATTGATTCCCCAAAAAAATTATGATGTAAAATTTATAAATTTTTTAAAAAAATTTATTTTATTAACGATTTAAAATTCCACGAAGATAAATAAATAAATAAATATAGAGAGAGTGTGAGCTAATAGTAGAAATTGAAAAAAAAAGTCAATTCCTACTTAGGTCAACAAAGAAAATTTTTATTTCAATTACTTTTTATTCAATAATTACAATTAATGTAAATATGTATATACATGAAAGACTCACACTATTAAGTGGCAAAATAGAATAAGATTTTTCTTTCTGTAAATGGTGTTGGATTATTATTTTTTGTTTGTTACTATTTATTCATTCATAAATCATATTCTAAAAATTAGGTCACCCCAAATAGGTTTCGAACCGCCCTTTTTCATTGCTTTTGCACTACAGGAACAAAGAGCGATTTTCCTTTTCTAGGTAGGGTTTTGGATTATTATTATTTTATTATATTTATTAATTTTTTAAAATTTTAAATTAATGAATAATATTTGAAATACTAAAATTCTTTAATGTTAAAACCCAAAAATTTTTTAAAAAAATTTTTGAACTTGAAGGGACGAATAAAAAGATTTTATTAACGATTGAAAAGTTTAAATGATATATATATATATATATATATATATATATATATATATATATATATATATAATATATATATATATATATATATATATATATATATATATATATATATATATTATATGTTGAAAACTTAGCAAAATGAAAAAAATTTAGCAGATAGCCATGAAATTCGAAAAAAGAGGTCGGGAATCAGTAGGGGGAACACGTAAGTCAGTAGAAACGCTGCGTTCAAATATCAGGAACAAAAAGTCAGAAGCGAGTGAGCGTCGCAAAAAGTGATGTCGGGGCGCCCCAACGTAGAATGAAATGAAGGACGGAGACGCAATTCACCATATTTTTGCAAGTGCCAGTGAGTCAGTTCGTGAAATATGGCTGAAGAAATCACCGGGACAACTACACGGGGAAGAATGATCAAAAGCGGAGGGGGGGCGTACTGTCACCGTGTGCTGCAGAGTTGGGAATCAAAAAAAGTGTTTTTTCGCGCGTTTGGAAAGCGTTCCAAACCCACAGGTACAGCTGTTAGAAGGTTGGTATGGCCCCCCGAGGACGCCCTGGGGGGATGCCCAATATATCCTGCAGGCGAAAAGATCGACGAAGTCAGCAAGCGCCATTGTTCGCCCGCAGCAACAGGTCGACAAGGTGCGGTTTACTGGGCCAACGCCTTCCGGGGCCTGTTCCCCGCCTCCTGAACGCTACCCCCCCGTTGAAAGATGGCCAGGCCCGTTTCAGTGGGCCAGGGGCAAAAAAAACTGGACCTGACCAATGGGTCGTGTCCTCTTTACGGTGAGAGTGGTTCAGTCCGGGATTCTCCGCGTTTTGATTTGGAGAAAAATCGGGACCCGGTTTTACCCCAGTAACATAAAGGGAAAAGACACGTTACGGTGATTTTTTGGGGTCCCTTGGCCCAGACTTCATCTTTATGGATGACAATGCACTGCCCATCGCCTCTTGCTGTTGGGGGCTGCTGGAAAGTGAATATCACTGAATGGATTGACCAGCGTCCCCCCAGTTTTAAAACTCATCGAACATGTTGGGATGCTTTGGGGGCGTATTGCCACATGATTACATCACCCGGGAGAACCCAACAACTCAAGCAGATGGATTGAGGTGGGCACTTACCTCAAAAAATGTTTCACCACGGTTCTGGTATGGGAGACGGTGAAAACAAACCCTTGTGTAAGGGGAGGGATATCCATATAAACATCTGCTTATTGTTCTTCCTGTTGGGTAGACAAATGAGTCACATATAGCGTTTAAAAAACTTGTTTTTTTTGATTCCATACCTTGCGTTTATTCCTTTTTTTACGCCGATGTTTCGTCATCCTTTTCGCAAATACTCTCCCTCTTTAAAATTTCATGTCTCTGATGATTTTCTGAAGTTATGGCAAAAACCCACCTGTTTCAATTTTGCACACCAGTATATATAATATATATATTATATATATATATATATATATATATATATATATATATATATATATATATATATATATATATATATATATATATATATATATATATATATATTTTTAAAGATTGAACTAATAGTAGGAATTGAAAAAGGTATTGTATATTTGCTATTAAGATATCTTCCTTACGGTTACAAGCTTTCTAAAATGCCTTGCTATTAGTAATTTTACGTTATTTTGTTAATGCTTATGACTTAAATTAATGAAGAATTCCAATTAGGAAAATAAAAGACTTTTTTTAAAATTTTTTAAAATGATGTTTTAGGTAAAAATTTTAAAGAAAATTTTACCGAAACAAACCCAACATGGAATTTAAAATAATATTCTTAAATTATTTTTTTAACATAACGTACTTAACACACATTGATAAAGGCAATGAACTAAATTCTAAAATATACTTACAATTATCAAAATTTTGGGCTCTTGCGTTTTCTTGTAGAAAATTTTATAAAATGTGCATGGTGTTCGTAACGTATATTGCTAAAAAAAAAAAAATAATAACTACTGTTTTAGAGATAAATCATTAGGGATTTCCTTTATATGCTTTAAATAAATCCATACAAAATATAAAAAGAAAACTTTCAAAATTCTTGAGATATTAGGTTTAAAATAAACTTTTAAAAAAAAATGATTTTCAAAAAAAGGCATTTAAATTTTTTAATTTTATTTTAAAAAAATAATAATTTCTACTGTCCGGATATAGTCAGAGCATTAGTATTGTGCCCACTTTTAAATTTTTGAAAGCATTGTAGACGAGTACAAAAAATTTTTTCCCGGGAAAACCCACAGTATAGTAAAAAAGGAATATTAAATCATCCCCCATCCGGTAAGTGGTTAGCGACGCTGACTGCTGTCCCGTAGAACGGGGTTTCGAACCCCGGAGGAGGCATGGATGTTCTTAAATTAAGTGCCTGCGTGGGGGGGGGTACTCTAAATACCGTCGGCCGCACGTCCTTCGCGGGTTGGGGGAAAGGGGAAGAAAGTGGGGGGGCCCGCCCCCAAAAAGGGGAGGAATCGACCCAAATCTTTCACCTGTATGGTGCTCAAAGTATTTCCAACGACAAGCGCCCGTTTTTGCCATGAGGGTTTCGTTGGCCTTGATCTGGCCTTTCCCGATGGGGGAATTTTTAAAAAACGCAACATATTCACAATCAAGGGTAGTACTTAAAATATAAAAAGTTTTTTTTTTCTCCTTTCTTTTATTTTATTACATTATAATAAAAGTTTAAAAAATATTTCAAAAATAAAAATTATATATTATAAAAAATGTGAAATTTTCATTTTTTAATGACTAGGATGATCTTTGGATACTAGTGGTTATACAAACTTTATAGAGCAATTTTTTATTTTCTCGAATCTAAAAAATTTAAAATAGTAAAAAATAGTAAATACAACAAGAATAAAAAGAAATTTTTTGAAGTGTATTCTGGCATTTTTAGTTTGAAAATAAACCACCAAAAATAAAAAAAAATCTTAAAAAAACCAAATTTTAGAACAACATTTTTTGTTGTTCATTACAAAATTTTTCAAAAATTTATTTTCAGTCGTCAAATCTAGTGCATTGACCTACACAACGATAACAACAAAACTTTTGTCTCACGTGATCCAAGGAGTTAATCATGTCCATTTTCAGATGAGTGATCACAAAAACCAAAAGAAATCGTTTGTCATTCCAATGTGAAGTGACATCCGCCCACGCAAACTGTTCCAATCACTCTTCCCATCTCTCCAGTCCTCAGACTAAGAAAAAGAGGGAAGAGAGAAACGAAAAAGTAATTCTGACTTTTTATCCTCAGCTTGCGTGTGAACATTACTCACTATTGTGGGAATAAATGGATGACAAAGCCTTAGGCACGCACTGAAGAGTCAGGCTTCCCATTAGAAGTTGAACTTATCTCACATTATCTAAAAAACATACGATCGATACAAGATGAGATATATAATACGTAGTTTTTATAGTCATGTCTCCCATTATTTCAAGAGCATATGGCGATATATAAAATTTGAGAGTTTATGGAGCTGGTTAAAATTATATAGATGATGGATTGCGTTTTTCGTGAGATAAGAATTGCAGAATGTTCAAACTATCAAAGAATTCTTTCATCTATGGAACAAAATTTATTAAAAATTAATATGTAATATTTTTTCTTTATCACTGTTTATACTAAAGTTTTACAAAAAAAAAATCCCCATTTCAAAGTTGTGCATGATACTAATTTTCTTTTTGATGACGTATTTTAAAAATAGACTTTTATTTTTTACAATCTGAATTATTTTCAAAGGTTAAGTATATATGAGTGTTTTAATTTTGGAAGATGTATTTCATATTACCCTTTGAAAGAGGTGGGGGAAATGCCCCAAAAATTTTTTATTTTGTGCGTGATCACCAAGATAGTCAAAAAACCCAAAAAGTGGTTTTTTCATTTGGGTCATTTATATTTGGGGGCAAAGTTTTTTTTTACAGGATAATCAACTAGAGTAAATGTAGATGGAAGCTGGCTGCATTAATCTATAACTGCGATGAAAATTTTAAAAAAACCTTACTTCTGATTTCAAAATAGTGCAGAACAATGTGGTAGTTAAATGATTCTAAAATTAAAAAAAAGTTTTCAGCTGCAGCTGATATAAAATTAGCGTAAAAATCTGAATTGCCACTATTTTAACTTATGTTTATCGATTTTTAAGGTATAATTTATAGCTTTTCTGAGATGAAAAATTAAAATGCAATCATTTTTAAAAGGTGCACTCTTCAAATTTACTTTTTTAAGATGCGGCTCTGAAGCCAAAACACCTTACGAGACCTTATCTTGCGAAAGTGTGTTCAATATGTGGATATACACACCGGGGCCCCATTTTCAAAATCTGAAAAACTTACTAATTTATATGTACTACAGCGTTTCACAAACTGTGGGTCGCATCCCCCCTAGAGGGGCGAGATAATCCTACCGGGGGGGGCGAGCATATCGAAAAGTCAAAAATAAAAGATTTAAAAAAAATTGATTTTTTTTAAAGGGAGTTAAAACAAAATACATTATGAGATAATAAAAAATATAAATTTACAATGATATTATATACTTATAAATGCAAAAGTACCGCACAATGTATTTGATCATTAATTCATAAATACTAAGTTAAGAACAGGTTTAACAATTACTAGTAAACCCATTGGCTTGTCATATACAAAACTATACGCAAAATTTATAATACTTATCTTTATAATTGGTACGGTTTATAATTAAAGTCGCGTATTGTAGCTTTAGTGTCAAAGTACATTATTATTGAATTCAATACATTATTATTGTATGAAAGGGAATGCCATGAAAATTATGACTGAAAATAAGGTCGTAACCATTGAAAGTTCGAGAAGCACTGGCGTACTAGTATAGTATATTCTTGAAAGCAATTTCTTAATACTTTTTTTATTTATTAATGAAAAGATCAGAAATAAAAACGTAAAAAAAATAATTTGTTTTCATATTTTATTGAAGAAAGTTTCTTAGACATATTTAGTGTTAATTTTAATATGTTCTTGACAAAAAATATCTTAGAATTTATTTTGATTTTACTACTTCCCCAAATTTACTAACGAGAAATTTTAGTACGAGACACGTATTTTGCATACTTTTTTTTATAGTCCGGGACTCGACACTATAATATATTTTAAAAATGTTGTTTTTTTTAAAAAAAAAAAATTTGAATCGATATTTTCCCCGCAAATGGGAAAAATTTCCCGTGGGTAATGGAATATTGGGCCCCCCTGAAAAATTTGGGGTTTTGGGCCCCTAGCCGGGTCTTACAAAAAATACGTACTTGATGTCAGTCAGACTTTAGACCCCTACAACCTTGTCCCTTGAATGCGATTGCGAGGGCGTAGTTACGCCACTGGATGTTTAGTTTCCTAGAGGAATTAGTAATATGCGCGAATTAGACCCGACCTACGTTATAAGCACGTAAAATACCACCGACAAAAAGATTTAAATTCCCGTCCCGGGGGGCTGTTACTGGTTTATTTTAGATATCAAACAAGTGTTTCTATCATTGTGCTTCTGGTTAAGGACCTTTTAACTTTGAATTGGTCAAGGATGGGAACCTTTAGCGGATCACAGATTTTAGTTCCCGGGGATCAGCCCCATACTCCCGTGGTGCGCAAAAATTTTCGACTGGACCCCCTTTGAGAGAAAAATTTTGGGACCCTAGATATAAATGTTCACAAAAAAATGAAATAGGCGCATTTCTTTTTTTTACAAATTAAAAATCATTTTTTCTTCATTTTATTATTTATAATTTAAAAAAAAATATTTTTCTTAACAAAAAAATAGTAAATTTTCTTTTTTTAAAGATGTATGTGGCTGCAAATTTTTTGATTATCCCATGATGTTCGGATGTATGTTGCTAATCAATTCAAACATCTTAGGGGTTAAACGAGAGCGGTATTTAGTTTTTTTTGCAACTTTTGCTAAATCCCGTTTCAAAAAATAGTTGATGCAAATTTATTTGGGAAACTGTGGCATTCTTGCATAGAAAAATATTGCTTTTTCCCCGGATAGCCAAAAATTTTTTGGGAAGGCGAATCTTAAAAGATTTCGAAGAGTATAATCACTAATCAAATCTATCAATTGCTCTTTCTCCCCTAATTTGAAGAGTTGAACTGCAAAGTCGTAAAAAAAAGGGTTCCCCAACCCCCCAAGATAGTTTTAAGAAAAAACCCGAATCTTCTCGAAAAAATTTTTTTTTTAACTTTTCAATGTGATTGGGAAATGTTTTTAAATGTAAATATATCTATATTATTTTCTGATAAAAACGATAAAGCAAGGGGAAAATGGGGTTCAATTACTTTTTATTCAATAATTACAATTAGTAAGTAATAGCATATACATAGAAGACTCACACACTATTAGAAAGTGGCAAAATAGAATAAGATTTTTCTTTCTGTAAATGGTGTTGGATTATTATTTTTTGTTTGTTACTATTTATTCATTCATAAATCACATTCTCAGAAATTAGGTCATCCCAAGTAGGATTCGAACCACGACCTTTAGCTTATAAGTCCATTGCACTACAGGAACACAACGAGCGATTTTCCTTTCTAGGTAGGGTTTTGGATTATTATTATTTTTATTATATTTATTAATTATTTAAATTTAATTAATGAATGAATATTTGAAATACTGAAATTAACATTAAGTGTTAAAACCTATAAATTTTTTAAAAAAATTATTTGAACTTTAATGGACGAATAGAAAGTATTTTATTAACGATTGAAAAGTTTGACATGATATATATATATATATATATATATATATATATATGATGTGTTTGTCGAGTTTATTGTTTGGATGTGATCTCTTGTTAGTAGAGAATTGACCTATATATATATATATATATATATATAAGGAGAGTATGAACTAATAGTAGGAATTGAAAAAGGTATTGTATATTTGCTATTAAGATGTATGCTTTACTTGCAGTTCTAAGCTTTCTAAAAATACTTCATATTCATGAATTTTACGTTATTTTGTTAATGCTTATGACTTAAATTAATGAATAACTCCAATTAGGAAAATACACGACATTTTAAATTTATTAAAATGAAGTGTTTTAGGTAAAATTTAATGAAAATTATACCGAAATTCAAAGCACTCAACATGGAATTTAAAATAATATTCTTAAATTATTTTTTTAACATAACGTATTTAACACACATTGATAAAGGCAATGAACTAAATTCTAAAATATACTTACAATTATCAAAAAGTTGTGGCTCATTGCCCGTTTTCTTGTAGAAAATTTTATAAAATGTGCATGGTGTTCGTAACAGTATATTGTTCTAAATAAAAAAAAATAATAACTACTGTAGTTAGAGATAAATCATTAGGGCGTATTTCCTTTATATGCTTTAAATAACATCCATACAAAATATGAAAGAAATACATTCATAAATTCTTGAGATATTAGGTTTAAAATAACACAATTTTAAAAAAAAGAAATGATTTTCATAAAAGGCATTTAAAGTTTTAATTCTTATTTTAATAAAATAATACATTTCTCATCATGCTCTCGGATATAGTCAGAGCATTACGTATTGGCTGTCCGCGTTTAATTTTGTAAAGTATTGTACTGACGAGTACACAAAATTATTTCACGGAACCACAGTATAGTAAACAAAGGAATATTCACAATCATCGCCCATCCGGTATAGTGGTTAGCGACGCGGACTGCTGTGCCGTAGAGACTGGGTTCGAATCCCGGAGACATGGATGTTTTTAAATGTATAGTGCCTGCGTGGCATGGGGTACTCCTGAAATAGCCGTCGAGCCGCGTCCTCTCGCGAGGTTGGTGGAAGGGGAAGAGAAAGTGGGAGGCCTCTTTGGCCTAAAATGAAGGTGGGAATCGAGGGCAAGCGTGCTGTCACCTGTATGGTGCTCAGAAGCCTACTAACGTAAGCGATCACTTAATGCTATACCACTGATGAATTTCGTGAGCCTCTAATCAAGCCTTTGCGATCAGGTGGAATTTATGCAACAACACAATATATATTCACAATCAAGTGGGTAGTACTTAAAATATCAAAAGGTTTTTTTTCTCCTTTCTTTTATTTTATTACATTATAATAAAAGTTAAAAAAGAAATATTTCACAAAATATATAAAATTATATATTATGCATAAATGTGAAATTTTCATTCTTTAATGACTAGGATGATCTTTGGATACTAATGGTTATACAAACTTTATAGAGCACATTTTTGTTATTTTCTCGAATCTAAATAATAATAATAGTAACAAAATAAGTAAATACAAGTTTAAGATTAACAGAGAATTGTTTGAAGTGTATTCTGGCAGTTTTAGTTTGAAAATAAACCACCAAAAATCAAAAAAAATCTTGAAAAAAAAACCAAATTTTAGAACTAACCGATTTTTGTTGTTGTTCATTACACAAATATTTTCAAAAAATTTATTTTCAGTCTTCAAATCTAGTGCATTGACCTACACAACGATAACAACAAAACTTTTGTCTCACGTGATCCAAGGAGTTAATCATGTCCATTTTCAGATGAGTGATCACAAAAACCAAAAGAAATCGTTTGTCATTCCAATGTGAAGTGACATCCGCCCACGCAAACTGTTCCAATCACTCTTCCCATCTCTCCAGTCCTCAGACTAAGAAAAAGAAGGGGAAAAAAGAGGAAGAGAGAGGGAATACGACAAAAGTAATTCTGACTTTTTATCCTCAGCTTGCGTGTGAACATTACTCACTATTGTGGGAATAAATGGATGACAAAGCCTTAGGCACGCACTGAAGAGTCAGGCTTCCCATTAGAAGTTGAACTTATCTCACATTATCTAAAAAACATACGATCGATACAAGATGAGATATATAATACGTAGTTTTTATAGTCATGTCTCCCATTATTTCAAGAGCATATGGCGATATATAAAATTTGAGAGTTTATGGCAAGCTGGTTAAAATTATATAGATGATGGATTGCGTTGTTCGTGAGATAAGAATTGCAGAATGTTCAAACTATCAAAGCAATTCTTTAAAACATCTATGGAACAAGAATTTATTAAAAATTAATATTTAATATTTTTTCTTTATCACTGTTTATACTAAAGCTTTCACAGAAAAAAATCTACCATTTCAAAGTTGTGCATGATACTAATATATCATTTTGATGACGTATGTTTAAAGTAGACTGTGTATTTGGTACAATATGAATTATTGCACTATACAGTGTGTTAAGTATATATGAGTGTTTGTAATTTTGGAAGATGTATTTCATATTACCCTTTGACAGAGGTGGGCAAATAGCAACCACAAAGATTTTTTTATTTTTGTGTGTGACCAGCCAAGATAGTCAGAAAACCAAATAGTCAGGGAAATGTTTTTTACATTTGGGTCATTATATATTTGAGAGCAAAGTTTTTCTTACAGGATAATCAACTAGAGTAAATGTAGATGGAAGCTGGCTGACATTAATCTATAAGCTGCGATGAAAATTTCAACAAGCAACCTTACTTCTGATTTCAAAATAGTGCAGAACAATGTGGTAGTTAAAATGATTCTAAAATTAAAAATGTTTTTAGCTGCAGCTGATATAAAATTAGCGTAAGAAACGTAACTGAATTGCCACTATTTTAACTTATGTTTATCGATTTTTAAGGTATAATTTATAGCTTTTCTGAGATGCAAAGTCAACTAATGAATGCAATCATTTTTAAAAGGTGCAGCTCTTCAGAATTCTACGTTTTCAAGATGCGGCTCTGAAGCCAAAACACCTTACGAGACCTTATCTTGCGAAAGTGTGTTCAATATGTGGTATATACACACACTGTGGCCATCTATTTTTCCTCCAAAATCTGAAAAACTTACTAATTTATATGTACTACAGCGTTTCACAAACTGTGGGTCGCATCCCCCCTGAAGGGGGCGAATAATCTACCGGGGGCGAGCATATCGAAAAGTCAAAAATAAAAGATTTAAAAAAAATATTGATTTTTTTTTTTTTTTTTTTTTAAAGGGAGTTAAAACAAAATACATTATGAGATAATAAAAATATAAAATTTATTGATATTCATATACTTATAAATGAAAAGTACCGCACAATGTATTTGAGTCATTAATTTACTTCGTACTTCACAAGTTAGAACAGGTTTTAACAATTACATAAATAGCCATGGGCTTATCATACAAAAATTATACTTTTGAAATTTATAATACTTATCTTTATAATTGGGCGGTTTATAATTAAGAAGAGTCGCGTATTGTAGCTTTAGTGTCAAGTACGTATTATTGAATTCAATATATTATTGTATGAAAGGGAATGCCAAATTATGACTGAAAATAAAAGATTGGCTGACATTGAAAGTTCGAAGCACTATTACTTTAGTAGTATATTCGCGGCAATTTCTTAATACTTTTTTTATTTATTAATGAAAGTCAGAAATAGGCTTATTAAAAAATAATTTGTTTTTTAATATTTTGTGAAGAAAGTTTCTTGTTTATATTTAGTGTTAATTTTAATATGTTCTTGACAAAAAATATCTTAGAATTTATTTTGATTTTACTACTCAATTGACTAACGAGAAATTTTCATGTACGAGACACGTATTTCGCATGCTTTTTGTTATAGTCGCGTGACTCGACACTATAATATATTTTTAAAACTGTTGTTCTTTTTTTTAAAAAAAACTTTCAGAATCGATATTTTCCCCGCAAATGGAATACTTCCAGTGGCGTAATGGAGAGTATTAGGGCCCCGTGAAAATTTAGGTTATGGGCTCCTAGCCGGATCTTACAAAGAATACGTACTTGGTGTCAGTCAGACTTTAGACCCCCTACAACCTTGTCCCCTTGCAATGCGAGGGTTGCGAGGGCGTACGTTACGCCACTGGATGTTTCAGTTGTACCTAGAGGCAATTAGTGAGTATGTCGCGAATTAGAGTCCACAACCGACGGATTCATAAGCACGTAACATACCACTAGACAAAATTGATCATTCCTGTCCGGAGGCTGTTACTGGTTTATTTTAGATACCAACACAAGTGTTTCTTATCATTGTGCTTCTGGTTAAGGACCTTGTAACTTTGAATTGTGGTCAAGTGATGAGGATGACTCTTGAAGACTTTGAGTCATCACAGATTTAATGCATGTGTCTGTGTGCATCAGCCCCTCTACTCGACTAATCTTCAGTAACACCAGGGCTAAAACTCCGATTTTAAAACACAGTCCACGTATTCTTTACCATACCTACTAGGTTACCGTGGCCACTAGAGTAACGGTCACCAACCAGGGGTCCATGAAGAATATTTGATGGTCCGCAATAAAATATTCGAGTTATTATTTATATTTTTAAGAAGATTCAGTTTCAGAAAGGACGAATAATACAAAATACATTATGGAGTATGAATTGCCATAACATTTTTGTAGAAGTGGAGGTGCTTAAATATATTTTTGTGGGACCCAAAGAAAATACGAAAATTAAAATAAATTGAAACAACACTAAAATGGGACAAAATTGGTAAAAATTGACAAAAATTACGTAAATGGAGCCCACTCTGTACAAAAAATTTATGAACAAATTTTCAATTTTTCAATTTTGATGTGTTACTTTGGTATTCATTTTTGAAATGACCTTCAGGTAAGCGATATTTTAAGTTTTACACAAACCAGAGCAATTTATCTTAGTTATTATATGAAACTGCTTAAAAATACAGTGATTATATTCACATAAGGGGCTGTACATTTCGTAATAAAACAGTGATTGATAAATCTGAAGGTCAAAACACTTACTTCTACTATTACACAGAACATACACAGAAAATCTCAGTAAATCATTTTCAAAACTTTTTGAGCAATCGCTGACCCCATTTGAGCATTTAAAAAAACACACATTTCAAGTAAAACGTATTTTATAGTTTGACATCTTGTTTAAAGGTATAGCATCTGCTTTTACTAAAACACTTGTAGTTTATGTTCTAATGATTAGAAAATAAAAAAAAAACTGGATATTTTTACAAAGCTAATAAGATGGTCTGTAAAATATAATCACAAAAAAGTTGTCAAATTTTGAAAAAAAAATTACGATTTTAGCGTTGTAGAAAACTTTAACGACTATTTAATTACTTTTGCCAATGTATTTAGTGACATTAAAAAGTGAGAGTTGACAGCCAAGGCGAATTGGAGACATAGCACTTTAGTTTGTTGATATTAGTTTGTATTGCTGGTTTGTGTGTTCTTGCTTTTCGTGAAGTTCTTTCTCAGTCATGTGGAAACATAAATAAGTAACAATATAGTTATAGTGGTCCACTAAATAATAAATTATACATTTAGAGGTCCCTGAAGTTCTAAAGATAGCAACCGCCGCACTTGAGGCAATGAGACAGGCTACCTAAAAACATTAGTAGTCACGTTAGGTATACATTATAAATGATGTTGATGAAATATATCTCATTTTACTTTAATGATGTTTAGATGATACATGATGATAAAGTGATACATAACAGCTTTGTAAGAGTAAAACATGCCAGTTTTTTAATATATTTTTGAAACATTTATTAAAATACGAGGGTGAGTCGGAAATTAAGTTTCCCCTGTTGACTGCGGTCAGAGTTGTGTATGAAAGTTAAAACGTAGAATAAGACATTAAAAAAGATAAGGTCCACGTAAGAACCAAGTACATATATTGGGGTATTTGTCAAAACGCTTGATAAGCTTCAATTCTTCAAAAATTCACTAGAATTTTTTTGATATAACCAGTGGGTTTATCCATGTCTTATGACAACAGAGGGGAGAAATTTTAGAAAAAAGCTTACCGATAATTATTTCGATAAGTTTGTAACTTTCCTAAAAAATAATGTGAATTTTCAAAACTCTAGTTCTAGATTCCTCTCTGGAGATGTCTTTTTCTTTATATAAACTTTTACACACACAAAATATTATTATTATAGAAACATTTTTTTATAAAATGAGAACTGTTTTTGAAAAAGGTTATTCTAAGTTAATTTTTACAAAATATTGTCTTTGGAGTCATTTTTTTTTTTTTTTTTTTACTTAAAATTTCCTTAAAATAATTTTATACATGTATTCTAATCTAAGTGGCATTAAATATCATGAAAATTATCTATTTATGCGCCTTTTTAAAATCACGGTTCCGTACGTAGTCGGATACCTTAAGCAGATTCATTTTATTCAATTCGGTTATAGACATTAATTTAAGAATAAGATATTTTAACATCAAAACAAAATTACTTCTGCAAGGAACAAACAATTTTCTTAAAAATAAAGCAGAATCTTTTTTCCGTTTTCTAATTTTAATGAATGTAATACGAAACAAATAATAATTAAAGTTTAAGGGACAAGTACATATCAGAGTGTTTTTCGCTTGTCATTTTTAAAAATCATACATCATGTCAATTCGCTTTAGTGCAGGCATCCCAGACATGAAGTTGGGCATGGTTTTAAAAGCACTTTTTTATAAAAATATTGATATTAAAACTTTTGAAATTTTGGGTAAATTACTTTCAAACTATTGGACTTAACATGATTCAAGAATTATAGTTTATTAAAAGGCCTTCATATAATTTGACGGAGATGATTAATGAAGAACATATACTCTGGTTTTTTTCCCAATTTAATGTTATTCAAAAATTTTCAAAGGAATGAAAATTAGAAAACAAAACGTTTTTAAAGTGTATTTTCCCATTTCAGTTACTCGTATAACATATAATTATGCAGATATTTCTATTTTTCATGTTTTGGGTGTTGAACAAATCGAAAAAATATTTAAGGCGACTTATTACATTTCAAACCCTGATTTTGAAAAAGCATATAAATGAGCAATCTTTTTTATATTTAGTGTCAGTTGGATTAGAATATACATATAGAACTGTTTTAAGAATATTATTACAAAAAAATTACATAAAAGAAATTTTTATGGAAATAATGAAAAAAGTGGCATGTATATTCAAATCTTCTTTTATGAAAAGCGCTTCTAAAATAAGAATATTTTGCCTATATAGTTAAGACATCTATATAAAGTATGATCTAGGAGTTTTAAAAAATTTACTTTATTTTCAAAGTTATGATCATTCGAAATAATAGCTAGTGTTTTTTGTTAAAATTTCTTCGATATATTAAAATATATGAATAAATTCATTCCTAAATTATATATTACAAAAATCATAGTTCAGGCTTTGTGTAGATGTTTTAGCTTTATATATAGGTAAAAAATACACTCTATAACACACACACTCACACAAAAGAAGCACCAAGAAGGAGTTGTCCGATTGTAATGAAATTTTGTATGCAAAGACGTTTGTAACGAACATGCAAATTATTAAAATTTGGTGTCCAACGAATGAATATCAGGAGAAACTAAGCACTGGAACTGCACACTCAGCAGGTGTCTATAAGAAGCGATTTTCAATCTGATGGTCAAAATTTCTGTTGCATTGCGATTTTGGGTACCTTTGAACAACTAAAAATATGCATCACCGCAGGATTCAAGCTGATTACGAGTAACTGTCAGAGTTTGAAAGAGGTTGTATCATTGGACTGAAAGAGGGAGGTTGGGCAAATCGGGAAATCACTCGTCATATGGGTGGAAGCGATGCAACCATTAGAAGATGCTGGCAAGAATTGGTGGACAATGACAGATTTCAGCGTCATCATGGTAACGCTCAACCTAGTGTCATAGCATGTCAGGAAGATAGATTGACTTTCAAATCAATTGTTACAGCACTTGATTCATCGTTATCAACCATCAGACGTATGACCCGCACACAAATGTCCATAATGACCATTCACAGATGGCTGATAGAGCAAGTTTACGCACATACCGACCCCTACGCCACCTGCCACTTACGCCTTTACGCTGCCGAGCCAGATTACAGTGGTGTTTGGTTCGATCAGGTTAGAATCATGCTGACTGAGGGGGTATAGTGTTAAGCGACGAATTCAGCTTCCAACTGTATCCTGACGATCATGGAAGACGTATATGGAGACGCCAAGGGCGGAATGCCGATCCTGCTTTCATTATTACACGACACACAGGCACTCAACCAGGAGTTATGGTCCAGGCTGCCATTTCTTTTGACAATCGGAACCCTTTGGTAGCCATTAGAGGCACAACTACAGCACAGCTGTACGTCGAGAACTTTCTGAGACCTGTTGTACTACCGTTTCTTTTGCAGTACACCGGCCTTTTTTTTTCAGCAAGATAATGTCAAACCACATACCACAGGTGTTTCTAGGAACTGTCTTACAGCTTATCAAACACATCCTTGGCCAGCTGGATCGGGAGATCTCTCTCCAATCGAGCATGTCTGGGATATGATGGGAAGACGACTGCATCTACCAGGGAATGTTGATGACCTGGCCCGGCAATTGGAGTAAATCTGGCAAGAAAAACAGCAGGAGACCATCAGGGTGCTTTATCACTTTATGTCATGTCATGAGGGAGCTTGAATCCAGGGTAGAGGTGGGTCAACTCCTTATTGAGCTCCTTACTTTGTAACTATGTAACTCTAAAATAATCATTCAATTTTTCGGAAATTTTAATCATTTTTTATTTTGTACGTAATCTTTCTACCCACCAATTTTTGTCTCTATCGGACAGCTCGTTTTGGTGCATCGTTTTTTTTTTTTTGTTATGGAGTGTATTATTAAAGAAGCATTTTTAATAGAAGAATAATGCTTTGAAATCATATCATTCTTCCTTTATTTTTTGCCAAAAGATTTCAATTAAAATTTTGTTTATAGAAATAATATTTTTAAAACAATGTTATATATATAAATCTTAATTCATATCAAATGCAATTGGTGCAATTTTATTCTAAGCAAAGACATGTAGGTAGCTTAATTATGTAGAATGTGTTAAAAATGTTTTCAGGATCTCGAGACAAAAACTATATGTAATCAATTATAACAAAACTATGTTTATGCTTATCTTATTTTAAGTTTCATCAAGCCTCCTACTGCATTAAAAATGAAAGAAATAATATATAAATTCATCGATTAAAAGTTTTTAATCTTTACTAAGTTTCTTTTATGTCAACCTTCGAAAAGTTAAGAGAAATTTTTGTTATATAAAAAAGCCAAAGTATTTGAAAATACAAACATGCAATGTATGCATTAAACGCGGGCGCGAGTTTTAACTTTTTACCCAGTTAGACTGCAAATAGACTTTACAAATTAAAAATTTAAAAATTTGTTTCTTAATGTCCAAAGGATATGCATCGTTTCATGCTTTGATACAATGAATCAAGACGTAGTCAAAAAATTTAAACATAGTACGAAAATATTATTTTTTTTAAAATAGAATTTTATCTGGGTAGTAAATAGGCAAATTTTATAGAAATACATAATATTATTTTTTAAGAAACATTTCATTTAATTAAAATATTACGTAATTTTTTTATACATCCAAAATTATTCCTTTTTAGAATGTAATTTAGAAAAGAACTTTAATACACATTTTGAGTACCTCATAGCTTCGAATTATGATATGCAAAGAAATAATAAAATAAAAAAGGTTTAATGTTTTTTTCAAGTAGGAGCATTATTATAATTTGACATTCAGTTAAAAATATGTCACAAAATAAAGTAAAAAGTTAATAAAGTTACGAACACTTTTTTTTCTTGAAAGAATTAAGTAATTTGGCATATTATAAAAACCAATTAAATCTCTCCTTTTATGAAAGCAGAGCAAGAATATCGTTTGCTTCTACATAAAAAGCATATAATTTATTTAAACCATTGTATAAAAATTTTTTCTGCCTGTATTTAACTTTAAATAGATAACATTTTTATTATAAATTCATCAGATGCAATAAAAATAAAAGTTTATTATAACTGTTTTATGTCGCCAAATTAATTTACATTCATTTTTCCTAGGTTCAATTTCAAAAGTGTTTCTATTTATAGTTGTTTATAAATTTTAAGAAAACTAGGAAAAAAGAGAGAGATGAAAAAATAAGTTTATAATGTGTTGAATATCTGTGTTTTTATATTTTTGGTTTCGAATCTTCCGGCATTCCTTTTCTAATTATTTATAGTTATATTTTTATGAAGTTTGAATTTGATAACTTGAAATAAAAGAATTTTTAACCATCTTCAGAAAATATATAAGGAATTTAAGTATTCCATAAAAATTTTAAACTTTATTTGATTGAATATTATATTTAAATACATACACTCACGCGCGCATTTTTTAAATTCGTCTCACAATTCAGCAGCCATTAAAATATCAATAAAGCGCCAGCATACCTTTTTATTAATTACTTGCATTTTAATACTGACTGACAAACCTTCTGTGCTTTTATCACATAAGAATCAAAATACTCTACGAGAAACTGACATTACTGTACTGAAAGCATACTCTCTTTGGGAGATAAAGCTTAAATTAATATTAATGTGATCTATAGAGTTATTGATAACAGAGACATGATAGTTTTAAGCCAAGATCAAGTGACGAGGATGAAACCTGAACTGGTGCCTCCTCTGTCAAAATTTACAGTAAATGATGAAATTGGAGTGTAATTTCACTTACCATACAGCTATACTTCCACCATTTCTATCTTAAATAGAATTGGAATTCAAGACCACACAGAAGAGACTGAGCATTGGTTTTAACTTGTGACCGACCGCAGGCTTATTATTTGTATCGAAATTTATTATGATGGATATTTTTATGATATATTCATATTAAACACTATCAGCCAATGTTTTTGAATTTCTAATATATATGCATCTTTAATGATGTCTTATAAGGTTTTACCAAGCATATTGCTGTTAAAAAAAATGTAACATTTCTACATGTATAAGCTTCTACAGTGTAAATATTGAATAAAAAATATTTAGCGGGACTTCAAAAATATTATGATAGAAAAAGGTAATTGCACTTTTCCCTCTACACATAAATAAAAGTTTATGTAATGATGTAATAAATTTATTTATACTTATTACATCACACAAGAACAATAATAAAAAGGCAATAAGTCATGTTCCATAGTATGGTTATAAATTAAAATGTATAGATGACTTGGAATTTTTTCCCCTACTTTCAATATATTGAAAATAAACAGAACTACATAATGCATGTAAATTACAGTTTTACAATTACAGCAACGAGTATGAAGAGTTGTATAAATTATACAATGGGGATTGGTCCACCGTAAATCCCCCCCCCCCGCGAGGGGGGGTATGTAGAAAGTATGGTAAACTTTGTGTAGATGTGGAAGGGATTGGGGGGGGGGGGGGGGGGGGGGGGGG
>BMAV01020975.1:100753-112257 GCA_019973955.1 Trichonephila inaurata madagascariensis | reverse complement strand
ACTAATGTATTTATTCGAAAATTTGCTATTACTAAAACAACCTAGGTAAACACTCAAAAAAAAATTCGTACTCTTGGTAGTAATTGACAAATTGGTTCTTTACTATATCTTGGAGGGAACTAAATTTCAAGACGCTATGCTATGTGTGTGTGTAAATTCCTCCTACTTCACGGTACCAATTAGACACCTTGGAAATCTCCCGGCATATTTGAAATTTAAATGGGACAAGAAACACTTCATGGTATTATTAAAAAAATCCATTACTTAGGCAAATAAACCCTTAAAAATTAAATTATAAAAACTACGAAAAAAATAGATTTGCATTTTTTCTGAGACTTATTCTTGTTTTGGTACTTTCAATTAGTGTATTTTGTTCCATTTCAATGACTTTTCAAACGGACTCATTTTCGTTTTCCAAAGTTATTCATGGAAATAAGTGGGAATAGAAGAGATTGTTGCTGACGGTTAAATTTACTTTTTTGTAGTAAAATTGTCGAAAACTACTTTCCCGAATTTTAGTGGTGTTTGCTCGGAAAAATCCAATTTGGATTTAGGACAGTTTTAAGTTTCATGATTTTTTGATTTGATTTGATTTTTTTATTAGCTTCACTCGAGGGTTATTGGCGACGGATTCGTAATTTTAAAAGGTGGTCAAGTGACGAGGGTGATATCTGTGTGTGTGTGTGATCTAGTACTTCAGCCTCCAAACTTCTGTAACACAGCAACGTGAGAACTTTGAACTTCGACAGACTTAAAGCATCAGCGTATCTGAACAGCAACCTTTCAGTAATACTGTAACTTAAATACACAATTGGGCAACATCGAACACGAACTCGCATCCATGACCATTTCACGTCACTTTGATTTCACAAATTAACTCAGTTACAGATATTTACTTTCCATAAATTATTATTTTCTTCAAGCATAGATTTGGGAATACTCTTGCCTAGGAGTCATGGTTAAGGACTCCTAGCCCACGTGTCATGAATTCAAGCCCCAGGGCCACTGAAGACCCATCGTGTATAGGGGTTAGTGTATTTAAAATTTGTCAAGGCTCAATGTCCTCCTGTTCGTGGTGGCTGTGGTAACCTAGTCACAGACTCGTGGCTGGCATGTCATGAGCTCGAGCCTAGTACCGCCGTGCAGAGAGGACCAATGCACGTTAAATATATCGAAGCTTAAACGTCCTCCCATTGGTGTTGTGGGGAATATGCCAGATCTTTCAGTGCCAGTGTTTTCCTCCTCACTTGATCATGATTCAGAGTTACGAGGTCCGTTGCCAAAAGCCCTAGGACAGCTTTTTATAGTGCGACGTAAGTATAACACTCACTCACTTATTCCCGTTAGCGTGGTGTGAAACTTCAAACAAGAGATGCCAGCTGAATTTCATTCTCATCACTTGACCATGGTTCAAAATTGCTAGATCTGTCACCAATAGCCTTCTTGTTACTTTGCAGTGTGACGTTTATAAACACTCACTCTAGCTTAGTTTTGCTTTTTCTCCCAAGAGTTAAAATTTTCCAACTATTTAGTTTAAAATTAAGAACTATTAGGATATTTTCATCAGCATCTGGCTTCAAACAAAAAACATTTCTATTTATGATAGTAAAAATGGTTAAAAGTTATATTCTCACAAAATAATACGGAAATCATCAAAACAGTCTAATCGGTACTCAAAAAAATAAGGACAGGCAAAAATACATTGAAAGAATTTTATAAACAAACACAGAATAAATCGCTTATTATAGATGTCTTCGCCTTTAGTCAAAAGGATTGAGAATTGTAATTGTAATTGTAAGGATTGAGAAATATTGTAAGAATTTCTCAATTTTCATATAAATTCATGATGTTGCAACCAATACAGGCATTTATTCTATAGTGCAATCAACATTTAGAAATATCCAATATCTATGCATTTTTTCATTGAATATGTAAAATGAAAACTCATCTAGCACTGCAGTGTGGGAGATGAAATATGAAACATATTTTACACCAGAAACACATAAATTTATTGAGATGGAAATGGAAAATGCAATATGCAGTTCTCTAAAGCAGCGATACTCAACCTACGGCCCACCGAGCCTTTTTAAGTGGCCCGGTCAGTGCCCATTGCTCTAAAAAATACTTTTATTTAAGAACAATGTATAAAAATTTTGTGTCAAGAAATCAAATATATCAATTTTCTGCTTTTATTCTGTCGATGTACGAGTGCGAATTGATATTCTTTTTCTATTTGTAATAGTTACAGTTTGTAATAACAGACAACAGTGGAGACAACAATAGTTTTAAAGGTGGAATTAATTTTTAACTATCTTTCATATCTTGCAAGCGATTAATATTCGAAGAAAATATAACATTTCAAGACGATTGGGTGGTTGACTATTTTGTAGAGAAAAACAGACATGGATAAGTAATTGTTTGATTTGTCACGAAAGTACTGTTTTTAAGAAATACCAATAAACAGGAATCATTCAATGACACTATTCCTCGAACTTTAAAGAGGTAATAAGTATTCTTTCTTGAATAATCTTTGCGACAGCAACAAAGTGTTTTGTCAGTGGTAGCAAGGACATCTTATGAAGTTTGTTATATTATTGGTAATCAATTGAAACCGTTTACTGATGCAGAAGTTGTGAAGGAGTGTTTCTTAAATGTTTCTAATTCAGTGTTAGTGAAAAACATAAAAAAATAGTAATTAAAAAAAGAAAAACAGGGGTTAAAATGTTTTGATCAATTTTCCACATTTCACCCCCCATCCCTTTATCCTCGTGATGCGGACCGCGTGAAATTCCTAACATATGTTTGCGGCCCGCGTGAAATAGCTGACATATGTATGCGGCCCAGCAGAAAAAAACGTTGAGTACCCCTGCTCTAAAGAATAGTGGAATCAGAATATGATATTAATGTGAAACCATCTTTTTATCTTAAAACAGTTCCGAATTCGGGTCATATTCCTTACTCTAAAGCAACCTTAAGACGATATTCATGGGATATCTGCAGCCGATAAGTCATAGTGGCTGACTCAAGGCCACGATAGTTTCTGTGAAGGTTTGGTTAACCTATCTGGTGTATATATATATAATTGCCACATTTCAAACAATATTTTAAAAAATAACAAAAGGAGTAAACAAGAGGTTAAGATAAATAAATTCAGCAAAACAAGAAAGATAAAAATTACATATCTTCACAGAATGACGCACAATGTTTTTGTTACAACCCCAGCATTTTCATAGATCTGAATCAAGCCTTATTTCTCTGCCATAAATCATACAGCCCCAAAATGGAATACTTGGAGGGAAAAAAATTGTACTTCTATTTTCCAACCATAATGTGATGCAAATTTATTCTACAAGTTCGTTTTCTTTTCCATACTTCTCTTATGCCAGAACCCTGCTCGTAAAACCCACAGTTACGCATACGACAGTTTACGAAAAGTCTAGTTTTAAAGTTGATTGCATTTGAATAAAAGAAGAGTTAGGTGTGTGTGTGTCCCACTTTTTTCCCTCGTTAAGTTGCTTGTACGATAATAGGTTTGCTTAAAGATACCAGGACACAGAAATATAGAGGGTAGATATTTCCATATTTGTAATTTTGAATGTAAAATAAATATCTTGTTTACTTAGTGAGAACATTTACATGCGTTTTTGGAAATAATAGTACCCATTTATTGGCTAATTGCTGGAAAACTTCCACCATTTTCCTCAATGCTTCAACCAATAGTTGTTCTGTTACTCAATTAAGCGTTCAACATTCTTGTTGAAGCTGTTAGAGAGGAATTTGAGCGGAGGATGCCTTTTTAGTTTTTCTTATATCAATTTATGTCTTAGAAGAAAATGATTTAACAGCGAATCTTCTAAGCACATTTTTGAGCAGCGATTTACATGCAGTCGTTTCACATTTTTCACATAATTCCAACAATGCTTGCGAAATTTACTAACTATGCATCTAATTTATTTAATAAAAATAGAATTTAACTAACCTGCATTGTGATTTTTTAGCAGAAATATTTAGGAGCATTAAAATCCAATGGCTCTTTGGTAGCGTATCTCGTTTCCATGCTACTGTTTCGGGGCTCAAATCTCGGGCTGGGTAAGCTCATTTCAGCCTTTCATCCCTTTAGTGAATCGATAAATAAGTACCAGGCTTGCTTGGGAACTAAAAATTAGGGGCTTACGCACCAGACTGACCATCTTACCGGAACATCTGCTCATGCACCTCATCGCCCATGGTTAAGTATACTGAGTTGGGCACAGTAGGCCATAGCTTCTATGGGCTGTTGCGCTACTGAGTTTAGTTTAGGAGGATTAAATTTTAAGGAATTGACAATATAGAAGTATACATTTCTTTGTGACAAAATCAAGAATCTTTCTTCATTTGCATTTAGTATTTGGAATATATAATATTCAGGGTGGCTCAAAAATATTGCTCAAACTCTGCACAAGTAGATTTCATATTGGGAGTACATAAAAAAGAATCAAAGAACTGTACATGTACGATTCATAGTTTAAACTATAAAAACGAAGAATAAAATATGACATCACAACTGGTGCAAGGAAAAAACACCGTATTGGACATAACAACAACATTATTTGCAAATATTTAAACAGGCAGATGTTTTACGTGTGACCGCCGTGGATATAGAGGTAGGCTTGAAAACGCCGGGGAATGACTGAGTGCATATGTCGCAGCAACGAGGAGTCCTCCAAATTGTAAACAGTTCACACTCGAATAACTAAATCCGTTTGTGTAGTCACTACGTCTTGAGACACCAATTCTTTCAGATTGCCTATAGGGAAAGAAATCCATCGAAGAGAGATCTGGGGATCGTGGTGGCCACAGAAAAAAAATCCCAAGTCAGATACAGCGGCCGTTATATGACATATCCTGCGAATCACGTACAGGAGCACAGAAATACTCCGAAGACCCATCTTGCATCGCCATTCATTCATCGTCATTTTATGTATTTTTCTCGTTAACTATGGATCGTAAAGGTATAGTTCTTTGGGCATTTTTAGCAACTTTTAACGAATAATCTGGCTGTGCCGAGTTTGGGCGCTAATTTTGGGACACCCTGGATAAATGAGAACCCATTCTGAAATAATAGGCAAGAAAAACATTCTGGCCATCGAACGCGTGAACAAAGATTTGATTTTCTTGCATTTTTTTTTTCCTTTTTACTGTTTTTATGAGAAAAAGGTTGTTTTATAATATGCGTTTAAAGCAGCGTTTCTCAAACTGTGGGGCACGCACCCCTAGAGGGGCGTGATTACCCCACGTGGGTGCCATAAGCATATCGAAAAGTCGAAAATGAAGGATTATTTAAAAATAGTATTAATTTAATGAAAGGAAGCAAAACACACAAAATACATTTTTACATATTAAAAAATTAAATACTCATTTACGTTGATCTAATACACTCATGAATTTATCAGTACAGCACAATTTACTTGATAACTACTTTAACAATACTAAGTGAAGAAGAAGTTTACTATAACTATGAGCTTCTTATATGTAAAAAAATATATACAAAACTTAATACTTAATTGAAAATTTGTACGGCTTATTATTAAAGTCGTATTGTAGCTTTACATCAAAGTATATTGTTATTGAATTTAATACATTGGAATAGCAATTATGGAGGGGAAAGGCACGATGAAAAATATGATTGAAAATTGGGTCCCGAGTATTGAAAGTTTGAGAAGCACTGGTTTAAGGTGCATAGTAAAAATATACAATATTCTGTTTGAAGTGAACCATGTAAAATAACGCAAAAGAAAAATCGCCAGAAAAGATTAAATAATCGTTGTAGTGTTGTTTTAAATTTCAGTTACTCTAAATTTAACTTAAATTCCAACAGAATAGTGAGTGAGTGACAATTATATCAACGTCACATTACATAGCAACATGAGGGTTAATTGCAACGGACCTTGTCATTTTGAACCTCAGTCAAGTGACGAGGATGATACCTGAGCTAGAACCGCCCCTCCAAACTACCCCACCACGAAAACGGGAGGACTTTGTGATCGACAGATTTAATGTACTTCAGCCCCCTCTACATGGTGGGTCTTTAGTGGCACCAAGACTCAAACTCACTAACCACTAGCCTACCATGGCCTAAAACCCCAACAGAAAGTGGTGACAGAGATCGATAATGAAAATCTCAACTGAATTCTTAAAGCACATAAAATACTGCCACGAAGGCAGAAGATTCCGGAATTAATCAGAATTATTGCAGACCTTACTATCGAAGTATATACTAAAGAATCTTGATACTATCCAAAAAAACATACAGAGGAACATAATTTTTCCTTCTCCAGCTGGTCTTGTAAATGAAATAATAAAGTTACCTTCAGATGTCTAACCATATTACAAGATATACGGCTAAATATGTTCCTTTTCTTGTAGCTCTTAAGAAAAATAGATAATTATCCGATTCAATTTATATTTTTGGTATCACTAGACAAGATGTGTAGGTGCTATATATCTATATATAATGGTATCATTAAATGATTCTATGTTGGTAAAGTTAAGAGAAATGTATAGATGCTATATAAATCTACGGAAAATTTGTGAAACTTGTTGATAAAAATCGATCAATTTTTAGATTGATTATAATTGCATCCAGATTGATCAACTTCAACTATAAAATGGCATTTATAAAAGAAAAAAAGTTATAAACTTATGGACTTGAGCTTTGGCAAGCAAGTGTCTTTTATTGAGTAGAGATCCAATAAAAAATGGGTTTTGCGGAAATCGACTACTAAGTGAAAATTAGCGTTATAAGCAAAAATCTCCTTTTTCGAAATTTTACACTTGCGGACTTGAAATTTGAAATGCATTTTTCTTTTGTTGAGTAGAGATCCACTAAGAACGGAGTTTATGCAATTTGACTTCCGGGGAAGGGTGAGTATGGGAGCTCCTCCTCTAAATAAAGATATGCGGATTATATAAGAATACCTTTGCATACAAACGAAAGTTTAATTCTAGGACTTAGATGTTAGTAACTTTAAAACAATATACAGTCACACAACATAACAAAATACATAGCAAAGCGGATGATTAATGGCTAGTAGAAGTATATGTAAAACAAATTTAAAAAAAACCCGGCTGGTTTGTCGCTGGCCTGCACTCAAAGTTAAAGGTTCGACCCCCGCCTAAGTCGGTGGATTTTCGTGTTTCAGAAAACCGACAGCGGCCATGTTGTATGGTTATACGGCATACAAAAGATGCCTATCATGTCTATTTGGCTTGGGTGCTCTCGGCAAAATTGTTGTGTGTTGTTGTTACTTATGTCACCTGATTGACCGTAACATCAGATCAAGGTCCACAAAATACATCGCCGCGAAGGGCCAGATTCTTATGCCTGTCGTTAGCCTTAGCTTTGAGCACCGTGCAGGTGACAGTACGATTTTTCTCGGTTCCACCCTAATTTTGAAGGAGAACACCCTGGGGAAGTCAGGGGCCTCCCACCTCTCTTCCCCTTCCACCAACCTCACAAGAGGACTTGCGGCTCGACGGCTATTTAGAGTATCTCCATGCAGCGAAGGCATTATACATTTACAAACATCCATGCCTTCTCCGAGATTCGTACCCAGGCCCTAAGGCACCTCAGTAAGCGTCACTAACCAATATACTGGATAGGTGGCTCTCGGAAAAATTAAATCCTGGTACAGGTTCACATCATCAAAGCTTAGATTGTGACGGATCTATCCGCGATCCTTCAACTAATCTTCATGAGAAATCTTTGGGCTATCAATTCGCGTTATTCACAACCAACCCTTCGGAAGAAGAAAATCGGAATATTCAAAAAAAACTTACAATGTATAGTCGAAGTTTTCTAGCTAGAATAGAGAGTAGGAGAGGAGATAAACCCGAATCAGGTGAGATTGTTATCGACAGGTATCATATTTGAATTATTGTGATTAAAGACTTATTAAGAGGAAGTTTTTAAAGTGACGATTGTTCACTGAGATTAAACTGATATTCGAATAAATCGGATGATAGATTAGATCCTATACAAAGTAATAATCAAGTTTGATAGTCTCCTAATCTTTCGTGTTTTACCATCGTTGTTCCACTTTCGTGGTTAACACTGAGACATTTTCTTACTATTATTAAATGAATTTGTGTCGTTTTAATGCGTGATAAATGAACAGATTGATTGGAGAGTGTTTCTTCCCTACCTCCAACATATCTAAGTACCCAAGAGAGAGGTGTTAACCTCTCATAGGGGGCCTCCCTCTGGGGAGGAAACTGAGCGTCAAAATTACTTGCAGCAATTGGTATCCTCCTTATATGGTGCCACACTAAAAAGTGATATCAGCTTCCGGGGAATGTACTAAGTCTGCAATGGTAAAACATCAATCCGCAGCCCATTAGAAATTTTTAGAGAACTGGATAGATTTTTTAGATGAAATAAAATATAATTTTAAAAAATTTACAAATTTCATCGGAGAATATCAAATATTTTTCACGCACATTAAACTGTCTACACTGAGTTTCTCTTTGTAAAATATTCAAAAGTTTTATTTTGTATGCATTATTGTTCTGAGCATAAATCGATAGGTAAAACTTTTAAAAATTTACCAGCTGTAAGATCTATTTAAAATAGTTTTCTCCATAGCATTAAAAATAAAACTATGTACGAAGTTTATTTTTAAATAGCTTCACATATCTAATTTTTACTTCTTTGTAATACGAATAAATTCAGGGCTCCTTTTATCTTGTATTTTTTTTATCGATCAATACTATCGGAAAACAAATCAGCTATCTTCAATCATCTTGTTACAGCTTCCATCTAAACTGATCACGAAAAATTAGAGCGAAATAAATGTACTGCATTAAAAATTACAGCAGTCCTCGCTTGTATCATTTTTCATTAATTCTAATGGTAATTCTTTATACGATGGCATTAATAGTCGTTTTCTCTCACTACCTGTTTATATTACTTTCTATCTTAAAATATGTGTGGTTTCCTTAGAATTCCGGGCATCTAGTGTTTATCGATTAATATTAATGTTTTAGCGAAATGCAGATATCTACATTAAGAACTCGAATTAATTTCTTAAATAATCAAAAAAGCAATTCTTTTTCGAGTATACATAATGTCTCCTCAATAAATATATTATAAATGGACTTTATTTCTGGATTTTTTCAGCAATTTTATTTTATTTTTAACCAATTCTTGATTTCAGTCAACATATATATAATTCATTGTTCCTTTTTTAATGAAAAATTAATTTTCTTTTATGCATGAAAGTATTCTACTTTAGTTTCAGAGAAAAATAAAGTTATCTGAATATTAAACTATTTTTTAATCTTAATTTTGTTTAAAAAATAAATGAAATAATTGTACTAAAAATATAACAAAGCTTCTTTTTTTCTGAAAATTTCCAAGTTTTATTAATTTAACTGAATCATACACTTCACTTTATTAAAAAATCTTTGTAAGCCAAAAATTCATAAAATGATTTAAAATAAAACCTTCTAAAGCAATTAAACAAAAATTTGTTGAATAAAAAAGAATCAAAAATATTATCTTTGAAGCAAAGAAATATGAACTCTATAAAGTAAGTATTTAAGATAACATCCGAAACACTTCGACATAGATTTTTATCAATAATTGAATGATATCCCCTATCTATTAAAAAAAACTCCCACATCTATAAAAAAATTTCCCATTTTCAGGTCGATCATAATCTCTTTCTCCCCTGCCTTCTTTTCACGTCAGCATTATCAGATATTTTCAACAATTCTAGATTTATCCCTCTTCTTTCGGCAAGGCAACCAAAACTCTCCTTTTTTCCAGAATTTTTTTTCTTTTTTTGAAAAAATATACCAATAAATTTCTCTTCTTCTAAAAAAAATATATAAGTTCTTTTATTATAAATAGACCAGGGCATTTTAAAAAATGTCATCTTCATCCAAGCTTTGGAGGAATCCGATTACAGCGAATCTTGGCCGCGGGGTCGTTCTCCTGCATAATCCTCCTTGTGGGGAGAATCTACGTGAAGTGCACTTTGGAACTCTACAGCGCTGCTTGATAAGCCTCTTTTATCGGCAACGGAAGATGTTTAGGTTCAGTGAAGATGCCACTTCTGAGTTAGAAATGAATCCATTTCCTGATGTGGGATTCCCCCTTCCTCCAGAAATATCTGGTGACGATGCAATGATTCGAACAGATTTTGGAACCAGTTCTAGAAGGCAGTGGATTTAAATGAAAAGTGATGTTATAAATTTATCTTCATTTGTGACGGACTTTCAGATGTTTAGGCTTATTGGAATTTAAGATGGAATATGACCTTGTAGTGATTAAACCAGTGCTTCACAAACTTTCAATATTGGCAAACCAATTTTGAATCATAATTTTCATCCCCCCCCCCATACGGGGAAAATGGAGTTAATGCAACAATAATGTACTTTAACGATAAGTTACTTAAATAATAAATATTTTAAGTAACTTTTTAATAATATTGATATTTATATATTATGTTACTTTGCGCAGTTCAAAATGTACTTTGTTTTGCTTTCAGTAAAGTAATCATTTCTTAAAAAATCTTTTATTTCCGAATTTCAATATGATCGCCCCCCAAGAGGGATTTTCACGCCCTCTTGGGGGGGGGGGTCATCCCACAGTTTGAGAAACGCTGGATTAACTCAGTAAATAGAGTGCCAGTTTGCAGAAGCATTGCCTTTTTTACACATAAAAGTATTAAAAATAACACTTTCCCTTGATGTAATGAAATAAAACTAGCACAGAACAACGATTATAGACATTAAATTACAGATTCAAATTTGTCATAGTATATGCACAGACTATAAGAACTTAAATATATGTTACAATAGATTTAAAAGTTATAATAAATAATAATATATAATAATATATTTGTTAAATTTTTCCCAAACGATTATGAAACTATAAGGTTTATATTTACGTATTTGCAATCTGCGGATTGGCATTTTTACCATTGCAGAGAGAGAGAGAGAGACCTAGTACATTTCCCGGAAGCTGGTATCACTTTTTAGTGTGCAGAATTTACATATGTACCAATTGACGCAGTGTAATTTTGAGACCCTTTTTCCTCCCCAGAGTGAGGCACCTCCACTCTGATGACGGAAAATTGCACTAGGAATTTAATTTTGCCTTAAGTACCCACGCTAAACAGACACTCAGGTAACTAAACAGGCACTGTCGTATGACAATGATGCTGTTGATTATCCTGAGAATCCACCGACTTGAGCCGGGGACGAACCCGCAATCTAGGGCGTACAAGACCAGTGCCTAACCAACTACGCCACCCAGTTGGTTTATAAGGTTTATATTGTGATTTTCATTTCATAAGAAATAACATGCTTATAGGGAAGAAAACTGCCAAAAAGTTTCAGAAATAGAAAGAATTGAAACGAATTGATTAATTAAATGTGTGAAAATTGAAATGAATTCAGCAATATTGAATTAATTTGTCCAAAGGATTATGAAAGCAAAAGGTTTATATCACGATATT
>BMAV01020975.1:62898-100378 GCA_019973955.1 Trichonephila inaurata madagascariensis | reverse complement strand
ACAGTTTCAGTAACAGAACGAATTGAATTTTAACTTATTTCTATCAAAAAACTTCATAAGTGAAAATTTTTTCAAATGTAATTAAGACATATTGAACAGAGAGACAAAAACCGTAAAAGTTTTGCATGACATCAAATGTGTAAGAATACCAAGAATATTACAAGTAGTTTCAATCAATTTTTTTAAATAGTTTTCTCATTTGATTGTCATGTTATATTTAGAACATTTAAATTAATTCAGTTTCTTAAGCAAAAAAATCCATGATAATTATTTCATTTTGACTGAAAAATATTTTTCCTCCTAAAGATTTGCACATGATGATATCATATTACGTTTTAATCAATTGTTCCAATAAATTAATTACTATTTACTTAAAATTCATTGTCCTGCTACATTAATAAAAAAAATGTCAAACCAACCAATCAAATAATCAGCACTTGCAAAAAAATACCGTTTTAATGAATTAAAAATAATTGTAATTAAATTTAAGCGATTTCTTAATTATACTTCATAAAGAAGGGGTTTTAATTATAATTTAAGAATATATTTTAAAACCTAACAAAAATATTGATTTTTGGGAATAAATACTCCGTTACAAATTTAATTAAATTTCAAGGATCTCTCTTTTCTCAAATAAGAGAAAATATTTACCTTGATAATTGAATTATTAATTTATTGAAATACTAAATTTTGATAAGAACCGAAGGCTTTCATTAATTCATCAATTGTTTAATTATCACATTAAATTCCCTTAAAATTAATCCTTCAGTCAATATCTGTCTAAATAAGAATTGAAATAACATAGTCTCAATAGGGAATTCTAATTTTATTTCACTGAATGTTTACATATCAAAATTATTATACTCAACATTTAATTCGAAACTTATATTTCCTCAAACCATAAGTTGACTTAATTGAATCTATGGTATATTAATCGACTTAATGGTTGAATTTATGGTATTAAGAAAGAAGCTCGGCCATATGGTAATTTTTCAATTATGGAATTAACTGCCATTTCCCTTTCATCTTCCCAGCAATTGATATCAGTATATCATAGTAATTTTCAGTTATTGGAATGAATTGACCATTACGTAGATGAAAAGTAGAAATTATGCTAGTCTTCAAATGCCTAATGAAATTTTATTCTAAACATGAGGAACAATAACAGAGTTATAATTGCATCAGGTAGCAATACCATATTCCTCTATAAATATATTAACAATGAAATATTTTGTCTTTTATATTAATATTTCAGTGATAAAACATTCACTGCTATGAAAATGAAAAAATATAGATTTTTATCACACACTATTCAGCATTTTCATTTCAATCAATATATGACTACTATAGTATGAATGGTGTAAACTTTAGAGAGAAGACTTTTAAATAGAAAAAAACAACAACACACCATTTTAAAAATATAAATAAAAGGGAAAAAGGTTTTTTTTTATTAAAGTCACTGACGACGTTCGAAACCATGATTTTGAACAAATGAATAAAAGTATATTGTTTGCATTTAGTATCAATTTAATTAGAGTAATAATAGTTTTAAGACTATTATTACAGTAAAAATTATTTAAATGCAATGTTTTGGTAAAAAAAAAAAGGGATCAGGGGAGTTACATATTTTCTAAACGTTCTTCTTTTATGAAAAAAAAATGTTTCTATAATAATAATATATTTCCTATTAAGAAGATATATTTCTTATATATAACTTATCTGATTAGAGCTTAAACTAGGAGTTTTGAAATTTATAACTTAAAAAGGTGTGTTTATATGTATTTTATTACATTAGAGTAAAGAATTTCTAACAAAAAAAAACACCCGTTATTATTTTAATTGATTGTAACTCTGAAATTAATGTGTGTTTTTCAATAATTTTAGTTTAACCCCGATGTAGAAGTCTTATCTATATATAAGAAAAACAGTATCATTAGACAAACATTTTTCTTTAAAAAAAAAAGAATGTTTTGAAAATATGTCATTCTTTTTTCATTTTTAAGCCAAAAAAGTTGCATTTAAATCATTTTTCCCATAATAATATTCTTAAAACGTTTTTATATGTAAATTCCAATTCAGCAGACACTAAATATTAGAAAAATATTTATTTATTGTTTTAAATATTTTTAATTTTTGCCATTAGATGATGTTATAACGGCGAATTATCCGTTTTAGAGATGGCATATGTGAGAAGCCATTCAATTTCCTCAATAGATTTGGATGTTTGCTTTCTTCATTCATAGAAAGCGCATGCGCAGAGAGGACTCCCTATAGAGAACTATTGAGCTGTCTATCCAAAAGCTCTTGCTTAAGATCTTTAAATCCTTGCGCAGCATTTCTGCTTAGAATAAGCTGTGAGCTATTTAAATTCATGTAATTTGGGAAATTTTCAGTTTTGATTCATTTAACAAGTGAGAAGTAATAAACTATAGAAATAAGTACTCTTTCTGACTAATTTCGTTTATCAATTTAGTTTGGTTAATTAATTGTTTATCAGACTGAAGTAAAAAAAGGTTTTTGGTGGGGGATCTCGTAATTTGAGGGATGATGATGGTACCTTAGTTGACCCACTGATTTCCGAACTTCCACACCACGCCAGAGAGATCATTTGGAACCTCAAAAGATTTAAAGTACCTTAGTTTCCCCACGAGATGATTCTTCATATTTTAATTTTGGAACAACCTTTTTGACAGTTGAATCTAATTGAAATTTTATTAAATAATTTAAAATATATATATTTTTTGTAAAAATAAATATAGAACTTGACCAGTTATTGTACTAAATTAACGCATGTATATTAAAAATAATAAAAAAACCCCTATTATTTAAATATTAAATAATAATAAATTAATATTTGAATATTAAATAATATTTTAGTATAAAACATATTTTTACAGTCATCTATATATATATTTTAGATAAAAGTCGTCAAGTCAATATCTTAATGTGAAATTTTGTACTACAAGTCAGTGAGAAAATCTAATATTGTGATTATCAGATTTGCTTATGGTATTAGTGAGTTGCTACCCTTTTTAAGTGTATTGTTTTTGATTTTATATAAAATAATTATTTTTGAATATTCGGTGTAAAATAATTAATGGTAAACAATTGGATAGAAGAAAAGTAAAATATATATTTAATACAATATTAATTCAAAAATTTAATATTAATCGACGCTCCATATTATAACTATCTGGGGTTTAGTGATAATAAAAGAAATTCCGTTTTGCCACGATATTATGAGAGGTAATTATGTTCAAAAATTATTAGAGTCACAATTAATATTATTTAACTGAATGTATTTGAATTAATCCAAATTTAAAAAAAAAAACACCAGTTAAGATTAGCTATCATTTTATTAATGAACAAAAAAAAATACCTAGAAGAAAAAACAGAAAATACTATTAAAATTTATAACTGTAAAATTGCCTTGCATATATGCAATTAAAAGATAATGCAAACAGAGAGTTGGATTTTACTTTTAAAAGCGTTTTAATATTTGTATTATGTAACAATCCTAGTAAAATATTTTATAAAAGCAAATTTTTAAAAAGCTTTGTTGTTAATATTACTTTAAATTTCATAGTTAATTGCCTAACAATTCCTATTTAATTAATTCTTATTTAAATGGTAATTAAATTTCATATTTAATTACTTTACAGTAAATTACCATTAATAATTTGTATTGTCTGTATTTGTTTAATTTTCTCAGAGAAACATTAAGAAATTTATTTAATGGCTGAATATTTAAAGGATAAAAATAGAGATATTTTTCTATAAAAATCTGCTTCAAGTATCCTTTTCACAAATAATTTAGTTGAAAAAGAGTAAAAAGTATAAATAATATAAAAATTGAAAACAGAGGGCTTAAAAAAATATTAAAAAAATAATTTAAATTAAGTTTGAAATACCATTAAAATAATTATCACGAATTAAATGAAGCATAAAAAGGAAAAAGTTGTCTTTCGTAAAAATTTTTATTCATATGTAATGAGCAGAAATGCACCAATTAAATAAATTGTCCCATTCAATGCCATAACGTCTAGCTTAATTGGTAATAATTGTGGTGTTCTAGAGTTTTTATTTTAGTACATACTCAGTTAACATAATACATATTGAGAAATTTAAAAGAAATAAAACTGTAGAATTAAAAATCCATAGGTTGCAAAATGAAGTAAATAAAAATAGTAATCTGAACATAATAAATATTTATAGCTCATTATCTTTAAAAATTTCTTCTCATATTTATTAATTTTTTTATTTGTATTTTTTAATTAATCACACAACTAAGTTTTTAAGTCAAATGTCTTAAAATTTGAGTTTTGTATTGAAACAAGCCTCGTGGGTAATTTTCCCTGCAGCAATACATTACTTGCGGGAAAATTGAGTTGTACTAGCAAAGTTCGCTTCCCAGCGTGAATTGAAAAATAAGAATATGGCAACCATACAGGATGTGAGCAGGATTATCAGATTGGCGACTTTGTAGTCCTTGGAAAAAAATAGACATCTTTTCAGCCTCATCCATTATTAAATCTGTTATTATACAAATAATTGAATTCGACGGCTGTTTTTTTCCCTCACTAAATTTTGCAACAGTATTAATTTCTAAGAATACAGCATTAAAATAATAAATGATAAAAAGTTTTCAGATGTTCACCATAAAAATAGCAAACAACATGAATTATACTATTAAGAGTTATGCGAAAGTGTTCATATAACGAGGATAATTTTAAAATGCTAATCTAATACAAAATCATTATTCGTATACATTTACCTTCCATTTCATATTGGAATTGTTCATATTTTATGGAAATCTCAATAACTATAATTCATTCTTTTTTTAAATTCTTATTTACTTTATAACACAGTAGAAAGAATTACTCATTGCGTAGGTTTGCTGTGAAAAATGATGAAAAATTCTTCAGGTTTCCATTTCTTATTCCCCCCTCTCTTTTGTTTTACTTTTTTAAGACATGTTCGCCAGAAAATTTATTTGTTTCTTCGGAAGAAAAATGATTCGCTATTTGTTATAAATGTAGAGAAGTATCCCGATCATATGTTAAGCATTTCTGTAAAATGCGGGAAGTAATAAATTTTTCTCCGTATCTATATACTTCAAAATACTGAGTTAAAATTTAAGTTTTTCTGTTGCAGTTTAGTTAATGATATGTAATAAAAGAAAACTTTAAAAATTAATTATTGTTACAGCTTTAGTATTTTGAGAATTAAATCCAAGTAAAACTTTGAATTTACTTAAGAGAACTCTTTGAGAATTCAGTTACATCTATCCTTTCTATTTTATAAATATTCAATACAAATGTCATTTGCTTAAAAATCTTCGTAAGATAGATCTTCGTATGGATAGTATTTGATGAAGTGTATTGAGAATATTATAAACTAATTTTCTTGGGAAATTTATTATTTCTTGGTAATTGGCATATTCAATTTTATACCTATTTTTGACTCGTAGAAACATTTGGACTCATATAATTTTGAAGCACAGTTTTCTCAGCACTATTTACTAAATATCAAGGAAAATATTTTTTTGTAATTATTTTTTTTTCGTATATTTTAATGTTCATCTCTATTTAAAAATAGTAATCTTCAAAAAGGGCATTAAAAAATATTTTTTAAAATAAAATCTTTACACTCTTCAAGTGTTAAAAAAGAACTCTCTTGATAAATTCAGACATCTGTCAAAACCATGGCAATTAATCCACAGGTTTATTAGAGAAAAATATTATTTAATTTATCTGTACAGTTTGCACAAAAAGTTTTTAAATAAAAGATTACAAAATTCTGTCAAACTTGAAAAGAATATCTCGCAAGAAGTTAATAATAATAATTACAATAGTATCGTTACTAGAAATATTACAATAATGTGGCTCATTTTATACATTAATTACTATTGAAAACCACATTAAAATCAGAACAATGATTTTCACTATCACCGAGAAAATTGAAAAAAAATTCTATCCATGAGAAATTTTAGCAAAATCTATTTCTAAATGTTATAATATTAACCTCTGAATGAGAAAAAAAGAGTGTGAGTGCTTATGACCACACGATAGAAGTGATAACTTCAAATTTTGTAATGTTATTTCAGGGATTAGTTAGGTGAATAAAAAACAAGGGGGTATTAGTATTGTGTGTGTGTGTCCTATAAAATTATTCATTCCTATGTCTGTACACCTAAAATAATATTTTTTGTGAATATACAATCATATTTGTAAATTAATTGTATTCTAAGAAGGAAATAATAGTTTTATGGTAGCTGAAACAGGTTATAAATACTTAAGATTCAAAATTGTGTTTAAATATCTAAAACAACTCCGTCAAGCGTTGTTCCGCACTTTGTCGTTCTTTCATATGGATCATTTGACATAATTAAATTAAATTTTGATTTAAAAAATCTACTAAAGACTTTGATTTGTCTTTTGAAAAATCTACATTAAAATCCCCATTTAAAATATTAGGCAATTTGCTTAGATGAGTTGACTCGACTTCAGTGAAGGCAACTAACTTTTTGTGAATGAATTCGATAATTTTCCCTTCACTTTGATATGTGGTGAAATATAAATAGTAACCATTAGAATTATCTGTCCATTTTCTGCTCTCCAATTCGAAGCACAAATTTCTCCGGTACATGACTCATTAAACCCAAATGATTCAGTAGTATTGTTACCATTTAGTGGTATTGTTATCATTGTTACGAGCGTTACAAACCCGAGCATAACAATGCTTGGCTTTTTAAAATGCATCATTCAAATTCACTCTCCAACAAAACGCGCCTAAAGAAGTTAATCACTTCAATTTTTTTTTTTTTTTTTGCATTAAAATTTAATTTTGGAACTTTTCAGTTAGGTTCATTGTTATTTGATGATTTAAATAGTGAGTAGATTATTTATTCCCTCCCCAAACATTTTTCTTTTCTGTGTGTGTGTGTGTACTAATTTCACAAGATAATTATTTGTCAAAACCACTCTAAATAAAACTGTTTCTTATTGGAATGATATGAGAAGGGTAATATTACGTACCCGAATATTTAATAATTTTCTATTTTTAAGAGCAGACAAATTGTTTAGCGTAAAAAAGCTCTGTGAAGAATTAAATTTAAGAAAATTCCATTGACTAATTAAAATAACACTGCATTTCTTGGATAACTAATAGATCATTTTATCTATTGTAATTGCATAAAGAGTTTAATTTGGAAATCGAATTAAAAATTTGAAAACTTCGATTTAAATCCTCATTTTCTATAGTGTTTCTGAATCATAGCAACATAAAGATCCTGAAGTATAATGCTAAATGATCATTTAAGATTCTTATTCATTTATCCAGAAGTCAGGAGAAGTATTTATCTCGGAGTTAAATCTTATTGAGCATATCTAGAATAAACTGGTGAAAGAATAAAGAAATATATTTTTCCAATGGTTTGACTGACAACAGCATTTCAGGAAAAACATTTTTTAAAAAAAGAAGATTTCTCTGAACTAAAAGATGTATAAGATCATCTACAAGGAAAAAATGAGAAATGCTAATTAAATAAAAACATTTTGCTCCTCCTAGATTTACTCAATTCCAACTATTAGAGAGTGAGTTCACACTCTCTTTCTCTCTCTCTCATATATATATATATATATATATATATATAATACTTGTTAAAATTTTCAGTTGCTTATAAAATACTTTCTATTCATCTATTCAAATTCAAATACATTTTTTTAAAACCTGTAGTGGATGACACTTGATGTTAATACAGTTTTTTCGAATATTAATTCATTAATTAAATTAAGAAAATGAATAGATAGTAACAAACAAAAATAACATTCCAACAGTATATATAGGAAGGAAAATCATTCGTTGCAACTCTGTAGAGCAATAGGGCCGGTTTAGCCTACTGGTCAAGGTATCGGATCGTGGCTAGCCTTGTCAAGAGTCCTGTACCACGAAACCCCGTCGTGTAGGGGAGCGATGCACGTTAAATCTGTCGAGAGCTCAAAGGTCCTCCCGTTGGTGTGGTGTGGTAATTAGGAGATGGAGGTGCCAGCTCAGGTGTCGTCCTCGACACTTGACCCTGTTTCAAAATTTTGATGTCCGTCGCCAAAAGCCCTCGAGTAGCTGAACAGTACGATGATATTAATATTCACTCACTCACTGTTCCGCAATGGATAGCGCGTTTGACTTCTAATCCAAAGGTCGTCGGTTCGAATCCCACCTGGGATGGCCTAATTTCTGAGAATGTGAGTTCTTTTTACTATACTATTTTACTGGAATAATTACATTAAATTAACTAATGAATAGTAAAAAACAAAAACAAAAATCCAACACCCTGCATAGAAAAGAAAATGGAAAATTGATTTCTATTTTGCCATTTAATATTGTGATTCTGTCATATGTATGTACATATGTATATCAATTGTAATTATTTAATAAAAAGTAACTAAAATAAAATTTCCTTTGTTGACCTAAGTAGGAACTGACTAAAAAAAAATTTTTATATTACTTGCTTTTTTGAATATGATTTCTTCACTTAAATTTTCTAATATTTATTGGAAATCATTTTTAATTTTTTTAAAGAAAAATATTGCCCCTTTTAAAGTTTTAAATGAATATTTCTCATTTTAGTTTTACTGAAAAATGAGTAATAACATATTTAAAAATATAACTTTTAATTTTTATTGACGTACTTTCCAATTTCATGTTAAAAGAGAAATAATTAAAAAATAAACAATCGAAGTTGTCACAGTTATCAAAAGAATTCTAATATACAGATACCTAGTGTTTTCTATATTCTGCTCTGTTGAGATCAAACTAGTCTCTTTGGCGTGGTGTTATAGTTTGGGGAAGAAATTGCCCTCGGCAGAGGTTAAAAATTACGAGGTCCGTCGCCAATAGCCCCTTCTTGTTGTTTTATAGAGCGACGTAAATATAACTCTAACTCAACCTACCTCCCCCCCCCTTAGTTTTGAATTATTAAAGAAATGTTCACTGTGTGTTAAGGTATCCAAAAACGTTCTGAACCGTGATTTTGAAAAAGCTTATAAATGGATAATATTTATGATATTTAGTGTCACTTAGATAAGAAAATTATATAAAATGGTTTTAAGAATAGTATTACAATAAAAAATTATTTAAGTACAACATTTTGACAAAAAATGAACATAGAATGACCCATTTTCAAAATATTCTCCTTTTGTGAAAAATGCTTCTATTATAATAATATTTTGCCTGTAAATAGCTCAGACCTCTGTACAGAGGCTCAACTAGAATTTTTGAAATATATAATTTAGATGTAAGTTTATCCATGTTTTATACGATAACAGAGGGGAGAAATTTTAAGAAAAAAACGCCGATAATTATTTCAAATGATTGTAACTCTGAAAATAATGTGAATTTTTCAAAAGTCATAGTTGAGCCTCTGTACAGAGGTCTGTGCTATATACAGACAAAATATTATTACAATAGAAGCATTTTTCACAATATGACAACATTTTGAAAAACGATGTTATTTTTCAGCCGAAATAGTGTATTTAAATAATTTTTTTTTGTCAAAATGTCCTTAAAAAGTTTTAAACATTTATTTCAATCTAAGTGACACTAAATATCATGAAAATTATCCATTTATGCGCCTTTTTAAAATCACGGTTCCGAACGTAGTCGGATACCTTAATAAGGATAAGAATACAGCAAAGAGAATGCAAGAGAATGTAAGGCCTCCTCCGTCAAAATTGGGGTGAAACCGAGCTAAATCGTTCTGTCACCTATATGGTGCTCAAGGCTACGGCCAACGACAGGCGTACATCAAGCCCCTTGCCATGATGAATTTCGTGGGCCTCAATCTGGCCTTTGCCGATAAGGTGGCATTAGTAACAACAATAACAACGTAAAAATCTACTGGAAAACTATATATATACAGATTGTATATTATTAGCTTTAATCGTACCATAAGTTCTTATCGTAACTTTTATCTTTATTAAAAAAACGAAAAACAAAAAAAACAACATTTTCTTCATCTGCAATCTAAAAGCAAGAAAAAAAGACAGAATTCTTCCAGTATTCCCTTAAAACAAATACTAGATAATCTAGAAACTGTTTACATACGTTCCAAACGAATAAATTATTCATCCACCCCGCTGATAAATAAATCGCGTAACTACGCAATTCAAAAAATTATTTCTACAATAAACAATTTTTTTAAGTAACGGATTGCTTCAAATTAATTACTTGAATGCTACATGTACTGTTTCACTTCAGATGCGAAAAACATAAGTCTGCAAACGACTCAAGAATTTTTACTACACGCGTTGAAGCGAAAAGTACCTTCTCCTCAAATCATAACAACCCTCCGCTTGTAATCAATTCCTGCGAAATATCATCGTACCTTTAAGCATATCGATTAAATATGCATGTATTTTAGCTATTTTTAGCTTAACTGGCACACCGAATAGAGATGTTTTGGTAAATGAAGGGAAAGTCTACAGCTCAATAGTGTGTGTGTTGTTAATATTTTCATTTATCGCGTTTGTGAATATTACTGAAGTCTATTTTTTCCTTTCGAATTTAATGACTACTGTAGAGGATAACTTACTCAAGGGTACATGATATATCGATTTATGCTCTGCCATTTAATGCTCTTCTTATAAATAAAATTAATTATTAAAATAATGGTTGTTTGACGTAGTTTAATAAAGAATGCAGATTTATGGACTGCTTTTGTATTGTTAGAAATGTAGAAAATTATATTCATAACAATTCTTTTTTTTTTAATCTAAACTCGTGTCTTTTGATTGGAATATCAAAAGATCGATTTTTTTTTTCTTTAGAGTAAAATAGTTTCATAAGAGTAAGTATAATTATCTCACATACGCACGCACATGCAATCACCTCCTTTTTCTTTACATGGTAGATACATTCCTTAGAAAATTGTGCAAAAAATCGTGTAAAAAGTACAGGTGGCAAATTGTAAATTTGGAGATATGATCCACAACTTTAAAAATTCGTGTAAGATGAAGAACTCTAAATATCTCCCCAACCCCGCAAAAATAACGTTTAAAAAAGTAACAAGAAAATCATGTTACATATTCATAAAACAATTCGTTTTTATTACAAAAAAAAACAAATTCTGTCTATAAGTACACACAACATACAAACATTCAAACTGAAATTAGGAATTAAGGTAACCGACTATCCTAAAATTGTGAATTTTTTAAAAAATTAACAACTCTTTTTATTTTTTGTGTTACAGACCATTTATGAGCTTTGAAAAAATATCAAGCTTTTTATTTTCCATTCACTAGAACAAAAACTACAAGTGTTTTAGTAAAGCAAATGCCATAACTTTAAGCGAAATGTTACACTTTAAAATGTGTTTGACTCAAAATTTGCTCTTTTTTTTCTCGAAAAACTCAAACGGGGACAGCAATTGCTCAAAAAGTTTTATGAATAATTAACTGAAATTTTTTGTGTATGTTCTGTGTTTGTAGAAGTGCTTTAACCTTCAGATTTATCAATCACTAATGTATTAAAAAATGTACATACCCTTATGTGAATATAATCACTGCTTTTTTTAAAGCAATTTCATATAATAACTAAGATAAAGGGCTCTAATTTTTGTAAAAAGGGAAATATCTCTCTTATCCTGAAGGTCATTTCAAAAATTAATATAACTAAGTAACACATCAAAAGTGAGAAATTGATCATAAACTTTTTGTACAGGGAAGAGGGTGTTTTATGTAAATTCTTTTGTATATTTTTTTCCATTTTAGTAATAATACTTTCTTTTTCTCTTATTAGTTTTAGCATTTTTTTTTTCATAAAATATAAAAAATAAATCTAAAAACCACATAAAAAATTCCATATTTCAATTTTTTTTTTTTTTAAGTTGTTGCAAGTTGTCGGATACTTTTTTTAAAGTTCTAACTAACAACTGTTCATCGCTACTTGATAAAAAGCGCGTACATTTGTTACGAACTGGATCTAAACTGTTATCTTTAGTAGATATGTCACATACGTCTAGGAGTAACTGTTGGTTTTGATTCAAATGACGAATTGCATTCGTTATTAACAGCTCAGTTGGTTTTGCTGTTTCTGTTGTTGCAACGACTGCTATTAGCGGCTGTTTTTGGGTTTCTCAAGTTGCATATAATTTTTGATATTAAAACTTACAACAGAAAACTTATGATTACGTTGAAATTTTATTTAGGAGCAAGAAAATGTTGTTCCATACTTATAGTAAATTCCTGGTCCTCGCATATTAAATCTGTTGTTAAAAGCAGAACTTCACTTTCGACTTCGATATCATCTATTTCTTCATTACCGGTGGACTGTCAAAACATTTTGGGGTGACAACCTTCACTAAGACCTAGGACAAGATTACTAAAAGATACATATTTATGAAACACTAACGCTGGATTAGAGAATCGGCTTTTCAGAATCAATGCAACTGCGTTCGCTTACGTAAATGGTCCCATAAATGTGCAGACGACAAATGTACCTTCATTGCAAGCGAACGATGATGTTTAACACATTTATTACCACTGTCAAAAATAAGAAGCAACCACTGCGATGCCATTCCGTAGAAATGAATTTTTCTCTGCACGTCGACTGAAGAAGAGAATAAATGTTGATCAGCTCTTACCGCGATAGCACGGGATTGGTTTTTTCAAAATCATCTCCCACACCGAGCTTCTACGGGATTCGGTTCTTGAGTTGAAATCATATGACACAATGGCACGAGAATCGGCAGCGAACAGTTGCATCGGTTTTAGATTCCTCGGTTCACTTATATTCTCTGCTCGCTGCATTGAATACGTCCACATTCAAGCAGTCACCCATAGTTGTTCAAGTATTCAATTAGACAAAATTTTATGTTACTTGTGTTTTTGCAGTAAGAACAGTTATCTGTCATATTTTAAAAGAGGGGTACAATGTCGAAAACAAGTGTTAAAAAAAGAAAACATACAGTTTTAATACAGTATGGTCACGTCTACGCCACTAAGTAGACCGCAACACCTTAAAAACATTAGAAGTAGCCCGTACCCTGGAAAAGTGCCTACCCCTGTATTAAACTATGATAAATTCGATCAGATTTGGGGACATCAATCCCCAAATTATTCTGGAATTCGTGTTAGAACAAAAAATTTGTGTAAAAAAAATTAAATTTTGTGTACCGTGTTATTTCAAAATCATGTAAAAAAAAGAGTTGGGTGTGTGTATATTGTTTTTAATAACCTCTACTAGAGAGACAGAAATGACTAACTGAAAACATAAAAGAAACATATAGACAAGGAAAACTTTAAAAGATGCATGGTGCAGGATCATAAGCAATGCTGACTAAGGACAACTTTTTATTTTTATATAAAATGGGATTTAACTATATATATATAGTTTTATTGTTAGCCAACCTTCCCCCTTCATTTTTATAATACTGAAAGAAATCCCATTGAAAATAATGAATAGCAATTCTAAATCCATTACAAGAAAAAGGTAACTAACAAAAATCCCGTTTTTGAAAATGAGATCAACAGGCTGGAAATTTGTGTACATGCAAATAACCAGGAATCCCATAATCGGGATTTAATTGTAATCGAATTGTAAGATTGCGTTAGAAACTATCAGGCGGTAGTTTCTGACCAATCATAGCTTCTGTTAGAAAAAGTCAAGCGACATTCACCACCTCGTATAAATAGCGATATTTCTTTGTTCCTTTCTCTTTATTATGTCTCCACCATGTAACAATCGCTTCCTGCTTTCGCTCTGTAGTTTGTGTCTGTTTGCGAAATACAAATTTGTGAAATACAAATGTGGTTGTCCGTTTACGTTTATATGTGTTGGAATAAAGGTTAGATTTTAATTTAGAAGATGTTTCTTAGAACAATATATCATTCAAATAATTAAAATCACCACCATTACACCTTTCTTTCTATTTGTTCAATTCTATTAGGACTTTCCCGCCTAGGTTTGGATCTTGCCGATTCCTATAATATTCCTGCCGACTTGTAAGGGTTATCTTTTATCTTTTTATAATATTTTAAGAAACATATCTGTAAACACAAAAGAATTTAGTAAATATATAAACTATTCTGGCCATTATCCACCCACTTCTCTGTGTATTCGTGAAGTTGTCCGACTATACATCGGTTACAAATTACATCATTAAGTTTTAGATTTTATTTCAAAACATTCTTATAGCTTTCACCTATTGATTTAAAAAGAACAGGACTTGGAATTTATAAAACGGAAGTACGTTAATTTTTGCGCACCAGTATCCCTCGCTTCGTAGTCGATGTCCGTAAAACCCCTTCTTAGTTAATCTCTACGTAACAAGTAATATAAAAAAATAATTTTTAAGTCAATCCCTACTTAGATCAACAACAAAAATTTTTATTTTAGCTCCTTTTTATTAAATAGTTACAATTAATATAAATATGTATATACATAAGACAAAATCACAACATTAAGTGGTAATTAGCTTCTTTAATTATCATTAAAGTATCGTATTGTCCTTTTAATTTCAGTCCAACTGAATGCTTTAACACGTGAGAAAAAAAACCTTTTCAAGTTTTGACACAAGTCGCCAAAAGGGTCGCTAAATCGCCAACGTGGCTGTATTTGTAATTCTTTAAATAATTAGTTTATTCAATTAATTTTTATTAATTATAATTAAATTATATTGTATTGTCATCCAAAAGGATCCTGTATATAAAATTTCAGCTCAATTCAGTGCTTTAAAATGTATTTTATTAACGATTGAAAATTCCAGCAAGATAAATAAATAAATATACAAATATATAAATAAATAAATATATAGACAGTGCGAGCAATAGTAGGAATTGAATAAAAGAAACATGCTTCCCAAAGTCACGGTCTGTACGTCTTATAGATCAATAATTGGAGTTTTTAGTTATATATTGCACATCTACTTCAGGAACCAATTTTCAAAAAACCACCCGTTCTTCGCAGATTTCTATTCAACAAAAGAAACGTGTTTGCCAAATTTCAGTTCCATATGTCTAATAGTTACGAAGGTTTGGTGATCAGTGAGTGGGTTGCGTTTCTCCTACATGTGTAAAAAAAGCGAGAGAAATGCGCAATACAGCACTTAAAATACCAAAACAAAAAACAAATATTATAAAGAAAGTACTCCAAAATATCATAACACAATTAATTACAAATTTGCTCGAGACAAGGCTCGAGCAATGAACGAAGATCTCAAAGTCACATTCTAAATCTGAGCTGAGAGTACTTACTCCACTCCAAAACCATCTACCGGGCCCAGATTTCCAAGTATTCTATTTCAAGCTAACAATAGGATCACTAATGTCAAAAATGGAGAAAATATTATAAATAAAACTTTATCTCCTACTATAAAAAGGTGAAAACACTTTTTTACTACAATCGAGTTCTTAGAATTTTTCCAGGGAGTGAATGAAAATCTTCCGCACTCAGATTTTTCGAAATCAAATGAATTGTACATTCAAATCTGGAGACAATTTACTGTTTGCTTCGTCTTTTTTTATGCAAATGTGATATCGAAACTTCAAATATATACATTTCTACATGATATCCAGAGCAAACATTAGCTCTTATTAAAGTGCTTTATTGCTTACAGGGATTTATTGGGAAACGGATCAATTTCACTAGACAGGAGCGAATATCATTTCTACAAAACAAAGTAACAAGAGAATCGATATTTGTTCAACTCGGATCTGAAAATACTTTCATGCTTGATATGCAGTCAGTCATCTAGCCCTAGGATACCAATCACTGATTCGTAACTTGTCGAATCAGAATTTTGTCTTCAAGAATATCCGATTTAATTAACGATAATGGATGCATTATTCATTAAAATAAATAGGTTTACACAGTTATGCAATTAATTGTTTATGTAATTAAATGCATATGATAGTAAAAAAAATTTACAAAGACTTCCAGCGTTATTAGGGGGATCTAATGGATCGTAAGAATTATGTAATGGATTGTGTAATCATAGCATGGAATTAAACTATTTAATACAGAGTTTATAAATAATTATTTGTATTTTTATGAAATGTATATAATGTATCTTTCATCCCTTCAGTAGGTCGATCAATGAGTACCAAGCTTGCTTGGGAACAAGACTGGGGGTTTCGCGTCAGGTCGACCCCCTGACCAGAACATCTGCCCATGTCCCTCAGGGCCCAAGGGCGCTTATACTGAGTTGGGTACAGTAGGTGTGGGCACTCATGGGCTGTTGCGCCACTGAGTTAAGAAGGTGACTGCCTACCTTCGGACCCAATTTTTTTTATAAAAACAAACTTTTGAAACAAATTGAGTGTTTTTAGGAAGAAAATTTTAAAAAAATATGTAAATACATAAGAAATTTTAAATAAATATAGAAAAATTGGTTGTTTTCAAGGAAATTTTACCAAATTTTTACTAAAACGGGTAACACTGTATAAAAATTTTTAATACAATTATCATAATTTTCTTTATACACATCATGCATATTACGGTGCTCTTCAAAATAAACCAAAATCTAAGCGAATTATTAAAATACAAAAAGATTACAGACAATTATGCATAATAATATGTAAATTTTGATATTTTTTCAGTTTTTTTCTTTATAAAAACTACCCTAAAGGAAAAAATATTTAACCTACAACAAAACTTATAGTCCACTTTATGAAAATTAGTATAATAAACATTCCCACAAAATTTCAAAAAAGTTATCTGGTTTGGTTCTTAAGATATCATGTATCTGGCAAAGAGTTTCTTTCAAAAACATAATTTTGAGAAAAACTCATTTAAAGTTTTATCTTACTGCCCTTTTGCATAGAGTGATGTTTTTTAAAATCAATATAGCTATATATTTCTATTTCGCGTAAAGGAAAAAGGAAAACTTTTTAGGAAAGAAAAATGTTTAGACTATAAGATTTTGAAATAAAAAAAATGCCTTTTGCAAACGAAAAACGACATTTTCAAGGTAGGCAGTCACCTTAAGTTATATAATGTATAAATACCGTAATGTTCGTTATAAATACCGTAATGTTCTAGTAACATGATCTCCACCATAATAAAATGGTGGAATCACTTTGAAAAAATTGCCACTCTTTGATATTTTTCGCTCCGATTTTCAATTCAAGATTACAATAATGCTGTATAACTCTTATACTCATTATGATATATTTCTGAGACATTATACTTATACATATAATAGATTTGTCTTGAATGAATTCTGTACATTAATTCCTAAATTGAAGAATTTTTTTCTGTTGTTTAAAATAGAGGTGTAATGGGATTTTACACTAATTATTCATAAATTTATTCAAATATTTATTTTACAACTATTGTATAATTATAACGTGCTGTTGAATCCTTCCAATAAAACTAAGACTAGGTTAATAAAAGTTTCAAAATAAGCAATAACAAGCAATATAAAAAAAAAAAGTAAGTCATTTCCTATTTAGATCAACAAAGAAAATTTTTATTTTAGATACCTTTTATTGAATAGTTACAAAATATAAATATGTCTATACATAGGAAAGAATCACAACATTAAGTGGTAATTAATTATCATTAAAGTATCGTATTGTCATCCAAAACAATTGTATATATAAAATTTCAGTTCAACTGAATGCTTTAAAACGCGAGAAAAAAATCTTTTAAAGTTTTGACCCAAGTCGCTAAAAATGAAACTAACGTGGCTGTATCTGTAATTCTTTAAATAATTAGTTTAAGTCAATTAATTTTAATTAATTATAATTAAATTATCGTATTTTTACCCAAAGTAATAGTGTAAAGAAAATTGCAAAAAAAAAACATTTCATGTTTTGACACAAGTCATCAAAAATGATGCCAACGTGGCTGTATCTATAATTATTTGAATAATTAGTTTAAATAAATTAATTTTTATTAATTATAATTAAATTATTGTATTGTTATCCAAAATAATCATGTATATAAAATTTCAGCTCAACGGAGTGCTTTAAAATGTATTTTATTAAAGATTGAAAATTCCACGAAGATAAACAAATAAATATACAGAGAATGGAAGCTAATAGTAGGAATTAAAAATGCAGAATAAACTATTTTATACAAATCTTATTTAACTCTTCGTAACAATTTTATTTTTAAGTGATTTTTAATTCACAATATACAATCAATCAATTTAACGCTCACAATGTTTTTTATTCATATTTAATTTAATTTCTTAAGGTATCCGACTACGTTCGGAACCGTGATTTTAAAAAAACGCATAAATGGATAATTTTCATGATATTTAGTACCACATAGATTAGAATACATGTATAAAATTGTTTTAAGGACATTTTGACAAAAAAAAAATTATTTTAATACAATAGTTTGGCAAAAAATTAACTTAAAATAACCTTTGTTTAAAATGTTCTCCTTTTGTCAAAAATGCTTCTTATTATAATAATACTTTGCCTGTATATAGCTCAGACCTCTGCACAGAGGCTCATCTATGATTTTTGAAAAATTCACATTATTTTCAGAGTTACAACCCAGTGAAATAATTATCGACGTTTTTTTCTGAAAATTTCTCCCATGTGTTGTCGCAAAACATGGATAACCCCACTTCTAAGTTATATATTTAAAAAATTCTAGTTGAGCCTCTGTACAGAGATCTGAGCTATAGACAGGCAAAATATTATTATAATAGAAGCATTTTTAACAAAATGAGAATATTTTGAAAATGGGTCATTCTATGTTCATTTTTTTGTCAAAATATTTTACTTAAATAATTTTTATTGTAATACTATTCTTAAAACAATTTTATATACATTTTCTAACCTAAGTGACACTAAATATCATAACTATTATCCATTTATACGCTTTTGCAAAATCACGGTTACGAAAGTAGTCGGATACCTTAACATCTAACGCACTACAGTTGCATAAATATTTCACTAAAAATATTTCTAAAAAATACCATTTAAAATTTTGTTTCGGCCTTCAAAAAAGTTAACTATTACTGATCCAATCATATAGATTTGAAGAGACGTTTTAAAATAAAATTGTCGAACGATTTGAATTGTATGTATCAGTCTTTTCCTCTATGTTCAAAAATAACCTGACAAAAAAAATTAAAGAGTAAATAGTTAATTATGATTATTATAAAAAACACGTTAACCATTTTATAAACTGACAAGATTCTTGTGGAGACATTCGTTTATCTTTGCTTTAATGCGTAATCTACCTTTTACTAATAAAGAGCCTCAAACTTTCTACATCTCAAGCAAAGTCCCGTTTCCTGATGCGATTGCTTTGTTCTCTTCAATTCACTTCCTTTTACGACTTGGAAGTGATTAATTGCTGTTCAAGAGAAACTTTCAAAACTTCAATTTGGTCGTCAGCATCTTTCTCTCGACAAAGACAACGAGTTAAATGTTCTTTAAAATCAGACGATTTTTTATTTGATGTTTATAATTAGAAAAACAATGAAATAAAAAATATTTGTTTGCTAACAGTAAAACAAAAAAGTTACAAGAAAATTTTTTAGCTGAAATAATACTATAAAAACTAAAAGCTCTCACTACATTTTAAGTAATAGACCAAATGCATAGTCAATTTAATGCTTCATCTACCGACGGTACCTTTAAGTACCTCTCACTTTCAAATTATGTAGAATAATCATTTTTAGGAATATTCTGCCGATATTTAATAAAAATACTCTTTTAATTCCACTCTTCCAAAATACATGGCAGGGCAGATTCTATGATGATTATTTTGGTGGAGAAGGTGAATAGCTTTAAAACAGAAGTTGCATTTTCAGCTGATATTTTGATCGGTTTGTGAAGATTGTTATTTTTGTAAAGAAAAAATATTTAATATCAAAAGGTGCCTTTTTTTCAATTCCTATTATCAGCTCGCACTGTCTAAATATTTATTTATTTATATATTTGTATATTTATTTATTTATCTTGGTGGAATTTTCAATCGTTCATAAAATACATTTTAAAGCGTTGAATTGAGCTGAAATTTTATATACAGGATCATTTTGGATGACAATACAATAATTAAATTATAATTAATAAAAATTAACTGATTAAAACTTATTATTTAAAGAATTCCAAATACAGCCACGTTGGCGACTTAGCGATCATTTTGCGACTTGTGTCAAAACTTGTGAAAAGGTTTTTTTCTCACGTATTAAAGCCTTCAGTTGGCCTGAAATTAAAAGGACAATACGATACTTTAATGATAATTAAAAAAAATAATTACCACTTAATGTTATGATTCTGTCATATGTGTATACATATTTATATTAATTGTAACTATTAAATAAAAAGTAGCTAAAATAAAACTTTTCTTTGTTGATCTAAGTAGGAATTGACTTAATTTCTTTTTTATATTATTTGTATGTCAGTTAAGACTTTAGAAAAAAGGATCTTACTATTTATTTTAAATGAATAATGTATATAATTAATTTTACAGTTAAATAACTATGTGGATTGTGTGTTTTTTTTCTTAGTGTCTAGAAAAAAGAAACTCAGTCTTCAAGATGCTTTGGATTTATTACAAAACCTACCATCTGAAAGCAGTGATGCACTAACCGATGATTCTTCAGATGAAGACGTCCCAGCAATTTATCTGCTAGAATGTTTGTTGAATTCTTAAGAGAGCGATCAAGAGACTGAACAAGATTAAAAGTGTAACAGTTCATGTTCAGAAAGTACAGTATTTCCTACCTCAGGCGCACTCATTATTATTACAGATACTTTTAACCTTGTATATATTCCTTCATTCCTATAATATTTTTTTAGAGATTTTATAGCATACACAGGGGTGGCTTTGGGAGGTACAAATCCCTTCTTTAAACCTTGTATATATGTTCTCATATTCATTGAATAATATTTTAGAGATTTTATAGCATGTCACGTACAGTAGCATACTCAAGGTTGGGTTTCGGAGGTACAAATCCCTTCCATAAACAAAGTTTTTTAATTTTTGCAAGGTTACAGCTCGACCCTTTGAACTAAGTGTTTTTTTAAATGTAAAGCGCTCCCATAAAAACTAGTCTGTGCACACCATTGACCACGTATACAACACTATTAGGTGTTAAGCTAACCGTAAAAGTTTATCTCATAGACATTTAAGAAGATTATTTTTACGACCAAATAAAATTTCTGAAAAATAAAATTCCAAAATTACCATCGGTCTCATATTTTAAAAGTAGTGTCCTTACACTGAATGGCTTCTAGAAGCGTCAAATATCACCCACTTTTAAACAGAGTTGGAGAAAATTCCGAAATAATGTTCGAAAAACTACTGTGATACACTCACATTGTCACTTTCTATTACATTATCGTTGCAGTATTACTATTTATTTCGCTTTAACTTTTAAACTACTGAACTTTTTTGAGCTTTTTATGGTGCGAGGCTGTATCTTAATACTTTAATACTTATCATTTATGTTTTTTTTCAGACAGATAAATCAAGTTATATTTATTTGAACCTTTCTGAATTGGTTTTTTCGGCTATTGGATTAAAAAAATCTGACAAATATTTTATGACAAATATAACATTATGCTTACTTTTACTTTAAATTTGGAATGAAATATTTATCAACAGAATATCGAATGTATTTTCATAAATGTAGGGGGGGGGGTTGTGTGTGTGTGCTTTTATATTACTTTTTTTCTGAAATATGTATTCGGAATTATTTCAGATTTATTTGATCATCTTACATATTAGTGACAATTGCTTAAATCTCCAATCAATAAAGAGCGGTTCATTTTCTACAAAATAACCTACAATATAAATAACGTGTTTTCCTAAGCAATCTGAATTAATACAGGAATCTAACGCTATCTATATACAATTAGAAAATGAAGCTTTTTTTTTTAACGAGAAGTGAGATTAAGTTTCTTATAATATTTAATATCATTTAATAACAGATTAAGAACTCAAATGACAGAAATAAAAATTGCCTTGATAAAATATATTCAAATTCAGATTTTTTATGCATTTTAGATTTATTAAGGCCACTGGGTGGAGTATCTATCGATTTGGCGCTGGCCTTGTACGCCCAAGTTTGCGGCTCAACCCCGGCCCAAGTCGGTGGATTTTCATGATGCAAAAAATCTACAAGCATCTATTTTGTACGATTATGCGGCATGTTAAAGGTCCCTTGAGTACCTGTTTGGCTTGGGTTCTCGTCACAAAATTTAATTCCTAGTACAGTTCAGCATCGCTAGAGCTCAGATGCCTCCCTCTGGGAAGGAAACTGGGCATCAAAATGACTTGCGGAGATTATTATAACACTTATATTGTGTCGCACTAAAAAGAGATACCAACTGCAGGGGAATGTACTAAGCCTGTAATCCGCAGCCCATTAGAAGTTTAGAAAAAAGATTTATTATTCAAATATGAACAAATATTTTTTGAAGAAGGCCACACAGACATACACATTGGTATCTGTTGTTGATTCAAAATATTGGTAGAAAACAATTAATGAAAAATCATTCAAACTTTTAATATATGCATGTAATAATTCGCTTAACATTTCCCTCGAGGAATTTTAATTCATAACGGTTTTGAGCCTTCCAAGACTTCGCATGATAATTAATTTTTAGTTTACCCACCTAAAGGCCTTATCACACGTATAAGTCTTTGGAGCAATTTTCCTTGAAACAACGATTCCGAGCAATTTCTACGTAGTTGCCATCGCAACGGCTCCTTTTGCCCAGTGAGCTGAAAGAAATGCTCCAAATAGAAATTGCTTGAAACTCCAGCTAATGGAGTTCTTCGACTGCCCTTGTCATCAGCAAGATGGCCGTATAAATGGCAGTAAAGATAGTACTTCTTTTGCAGATGATGGCAGATTCTTAAAACGCATCAGAAATGGTGTATAATATTTTAATGGCGTGTAATATTTTTAACAGAATGGTGATCCATTTCCATTTCCGACTGCCAGCGAAAGCGTGAGTGAAATAAAAGAAATAATATTGGATGTTCATTTTCCGAAGCAGAAAAATCGACGAGTAATTTTTAAATGTGAAGATAAGACGCGGCTGACGTCAGAGCGTATCATTTCGTTTACGGCAACCCTTCACCTTCACAGCTTCTTGAAAGTCTTCTCGAAATGGTTTTTTGAAATATGCGTGTGTGATAAGGCCTTAACGGGAATTAACTACAGCTTTATCTCCCAAAATACTGAAACGATAGCGTTTTCAAAACAGGATGATGCAGTCTTACACCCCCTGCATATTTTAACCAATCGGAAAAGTCTTTACTGGAAATAATAGGATTCTTTCAGTTTCCGGTTGACCAAACCTATAAGTAGCTGAGATCTCGGGAGATAACAAATAATGTTTTTGTGAACGTCCTGTAAATTTGGTGGGTTAGTGAGCTACTTGTCTTATGTGCGAGATGGTCAAAAAAAGTTGAATTGTTAATTATCAAGATGCTTTGTCCTCAATTACGTCATGAAAACAAACAGAAGTAATACTTGATAATTCTAAGTTTTATTTGTGTATGTTTATTTATTTTGAGTAAGGAATAAGAAAAGAATGATGCTTAAAATATTTTATTCATTTGCAAATTTTTAAACTATTTACACTTTAACGCTTTAATGAAGTGAATCGAAAAATTTTTTTAAGTACAGATAAAATGAATTGACATTATATGTTATTTCAAAATTGAGAGTGAGAATATTCATATTAAAATTAAAAAAGAGTTTGGACATCCAAGATTACTTTTTAACAACTTTACAAACATTAAACGTTACAAGTATAATAAAATACAAAAACAGCTAAATCGATAAAAAAAAAAAACTTTTTAATAAAAATTTTGTATATACTTTTCATCGTACTTTGTAACAAATTTCGCAGAGAATCAATTTTAAAAAAATAAATAAAACTTCGTACTTATAAAAATACAATAAAAGCTATCTGTTTTAATTCCTACAACTTAAATGACACCTAAAAAACTCATTAAAAAGAAGAAAAATTTTATTAAAAGAGTGATAACCTCTAAATCTATTTATGTATTTTGTGGCACAATTTTTGTAAACGTAACTAGAATGTTTAATAAAAGTAAATTTACTTCCACAATGCAACTCAATTAAATTAAAAGAAAATCAATCGAGAAAAAAGTAAGATAAAAGCTTGGAAAACTAATTTTACAGAAAAAAGCAATTAAGAAAACCATAACGAATGCTGAAAATAAATAATTAATCAAAATCCCTTTATGATAATTTCGTTAAAATCAGCAATTAATCAGTACATCGTTATTATTTCTAGAAGGAAATTAGAGTAAATATAAGTAATGAGAAAAGGCAAAGAGTTTACTTTCATGAACGAAAAATAAAATGAAATTTATCTAGATGTGTGTATAGAATAGCCTATTTTCAAAGGATAAAAAGTAACTTTAAAGTAAGATTTTTGAAGTAACGAATTTTTAGAGCAATAAATAATAATTTTTATCATGTGCCATTCTGTAATTTTATTTTTACAACTGAAAATAAAAGTAAACAGGGTTTATTGATACCTTGAAGGATACAAGTCCATGTTCTTTTTTTATCATGATTTTATTAGCTTCACCTATATGCAACGGAATATTTCAACACGATTTTTACACACTGTGAAACAGGGGTGGCCATTACGTCGATCGCGTTCGACTGGTGGAACAATAAGACATTTTGGGGTGACCACCTGAAGATTAGTAGTTAATAATTATATACTGAAATGTTCAGTCCTCCCGTTGGTGTGGTGTGGTAGTTAGGAGAGGGGGGTGCCAGCTCAGGTGTCGTCCACGTCACTTGACCATGGTTCAAAGTTACGTAGTCCGTCGCCAAAAGCCCTCGTGTTGCTGAACAGTGCGACGTTAATATTCAATCAATCAATAAATCAACTGAAATGTTCAAGATTGGCTGACAGTATGCAGACTAAGTCTTCTACTGACTATAACTAAGAGAACTAACTTTAGATGAAAATGTTTTATTTTTAAATGTATTTTGTATTGTTTGATAATAAGTGCATCATTTGATATTATTATATTTGTGTCTATTATTATGTTTGTGTACCTTGCGTTTTGCTTTAAAGTGTGAGTTTTTTTTTTTTTAGTTATGTATGTAAATATATACTCTGTATTTAATTTAAAGTGAAAAAAAATGTGCGTAGACTTTTTCTTTATCTCACCACACGAACGACACTGGGTAAGGGGTGTCTAGGGTCCAAAGTTTACCATTCTCGTATCATACCCCAATAAGCAGCCGAATGTTTTTTTTTATTTTGTAGAGATGGTCGTGAATAAAAAACAGTAAAAAATAAATTATTAAATAAATAATTAGTATTAATTAATAAAAAATTATCTATAACATATTAATTTATCTATAACATATACATTATTACGTACTATATACAAGGGATTACAATCAATCGGAATGACAAATCAAGGGATATGGGGGAGATTCCGGACCGGTAAACCCCCTCCCCTGTATGTTCTGCTGACACTGGGAGGACCGCAACACTTTGAAATATTTAAAATTATCCTGTACCCTGGAAAAGTCAGCCCACCCCTGCTGTAAAAGATCGGATTAGTTCAAAATTTTGCACACTTCTCAAGGATCGATGGCAATACAATAATTTAATAATTTTGTTCCACTGTTCTGATCAAAATCATCATGGTTATACCATTTCCAATTTATTTGCAGAGGCATTTACATCGCATTGGAGTAAAGGATTTGGCTTGGTGCCCTCTGTGCCACCAGGGTGAAATGGATGGTGACCACCTCAGACACTGTCCCGTTGTTTTAAAGTTTTTTGTATACAACCCTATGGAGGCAAATTTTTATTCTTTTTTTGCTTCGTCATCATTTTGTTGGGCTACTCGTCGACTAATGGCAGAAATGCCGAAAAAAGGGCGTAGGATAAAAAACAATTCCAGATTTGGGGGCTAAAATATTAAGTTACAACCCTAAGGCGAAAACGCTCATGATTAATACTTTTTCAAATTTTCCTATTATTAGTTTTCACCCACCATATACGAGTATATATACATATCTTGTTCAAATTTTCAATCGTTAATGAAATACTTTTTATTCATCGACCCAAGTTCAAATGCATTTGGTTAAACTGGTAGTGGATGACACTTGATGTTTTAATAGTTTTCTCAAATGTAAATTAATTAATTTTTTTTTTATTATTTTAAATTTATTCTGCTTTTTTTTCTGACGAAGTTACAACTAGCTACAATAAAGGGCGCAACCAAAGTAGGATTTCACTTTTAAAAAAATTTAATTACTTGTTACTTTTTAGTTCCATTAACTATAAAAGCGTGGTTTTTTTTTTTTAATTATAATGTATTGTATCTCGAGGAGTGGCGATACTGAATACATTGGCGAAAGTAGAATCCAGAGAGTTGTTTTTTTTATAAATTTTACTATACTTGGATTCATTTTTTTTAAAAAAAAATATACAGGGTTATTCATAATTCCCTCCAATGTTTCAAAGCACTGTAGTAAAAAAACTGAGTCAAATGCAATAAGAGAACATATGAAAAAATCAAGTTTTATTTGTATACCTTACAGGTGTTCTATGCGCGAAAACCCTTGGTTACCCGGAATACAACAATTCGGTAGTCCAGTTCCTGCGACACTCAACTCAATAGGGATCCATAAATGTTACTGACAGCACGTGTTATCCTTTCATGCAGTTCTACTACATCATGTGAGAAAGGGGGAAATGAAAACATTTGTCTTATGTAAAAGACCAAGTTTTGGGGTAACATGGAACACATGCTGTCAATAACGTTTGATAGGAGACCATGTTAAATAAAGTGTGACAGAAACTGGACTGTAGCATTAATGTATGTCGTGTGACCTAGGACTTGAAATGGTTTGAACCCGCTACCTTCCGGTTCGTAGCCTAGTAACATATCCACTAGACAAAAGTAATCACCTCTGTCCGGAGGCTGTTATTGGCTTATTTAGATACCGCTACACAAAAATTTAATATTAGGTAAGTAAGGGGTCTATCCCAAACTGAAAAACATGTCAAGGGGTATATGAGGCAAAAAAGTGGGGGAACCTCTGGTTTATATCGATAGAAATCACCCAAAACCAAGAGAAATACACCACAGTAAATAACATGAAAATAATGTAATGCTCCTTGGGCTATCCGGTACCATTTGATCCACAGATTGGTACCGGTCCACGCACGGCACAGGAGTTGGGGGCTGCTGGAAAGCCAATATAAGAAAAATAGTGATGTTTTTCTCTTGGCGATTTGTTGTTTTTATATGATTTATCAATAGGATATTTTTCAGCAAATTTCATGAGTGCAAACAAAATAAATTTCTTTACAAGTTATGTATAAATACTGAGCTTATCTCATTGTGCCTATTTCAGTTTACGTGATTTCAGGTGCTGGAGTGCATGGTGCAGATGTTTCGGTCACATGGTCAGTCTGAAGTGAAACCCCCAGTGTTCAGTTCCAATACAAGCTTGGTACTCATTTATCGACTCACTGAAGGAATGAAAGGCAATATATAAATATTTTACATTACGTTTAGTGCATTTTTATTTTATAAGGTCACACGTGCATATAGAAAAAAGGTAATTTGAATTATTTACTACAATAATTTAGTAATTTACAGATTATTTTATGAAGCTTTTAACATATATTTGTTAACTTTTTATGCATTCAGAAAACCAGTATAAAAAATAATGGCAATAAAAATAGTATTCCGAAAGATAAAAGAAATTAAGAAACAAAAGAATGGAAACTAAAATAATTTTGGATGAAGTATATAATAAGTTCGAGGAAACTCAATATCACATAAAAAATGTTTGCTTTTGAAAATTAGTTTCCAGTGGATCTAAATGTCAAAATTTCCTTATTTTTTTTTAAATCAAAGGGGAAAACAAATTAATTTACATAACACATTGAATTTTTTTAACTTTTACTTTATGAACAGTCTTTCAAATATTTTCAAGTAAATTAAATTTTTCTTAAAGGCTTTTCTATTTGAATACAAGTTATTATAACGCTATATATTTCTCAGCATTATATTTTCAATCTAATTAATTTATATTCGATCTATATATCTTGAATCTTAAGAGAAAAATTATTAAAACTTTTTTTTTTATTTTGAGTAAAATGCTGCAGAAAGTTTGATAATTCATTTTCTAATTTTCGTATTTTCATAAGCTGCGAGAATAAATTATTTTATATTTTATTATTTTGATTAATAGTTAATTTACATTATTAATTTGAAATTTCCATTAAAGTATTACTTGAATTTTTTGACCAATTACGTACACTTATTGCAAAATAATTTTCAGGAAGGGAGTAAAAAAGTTAAAGAAAATGTTTCGAGAGTATAAAACTTTGAACTAATGTTATTCTAAGCAAAACTATATTCAGTTATTAACAAAATATTTTCGTGAAATATTCAATTAAAGTTAAATTAAAATTGTTTTATGATGCTGATTCTTAAAAGAATCCTAATTTAATTAAAGAGGAAGAATAAAACTATGAATATAAGGTTAAATTAATATAATTAATTTTTTAAAAAATTCACAGCTTAAATTCTCTTTAAAAAATGCCGTATTTAGTATATTACCCTTAAAAAAATAGAAGGAAAAAATATATTTATATACACATAATAATATTTTTCTCTCACACATTTGCTGTAACTTAAAAACGTTCCCGCGAAAAAATAGTTATGAAAAAATAAGTAATGTGAATAAGTTATTCGAGTTTTCAACATATTTCATTTTCAAAATTTCAAAAATATGTCACATTTTTCAATGCTTTTCTTCATTATTTTGAAATTTTAAGTAGAAGGCGGAAATGTTATTAAAATTAACATTTATAATATTTTTAAGCATTCAAGATAACTTTTTTTTTTTTTTGCTTTAATGAAAATAGTAGTAATTTCCCTGTAAGTTGTCTTTTTTCCCATACATGACTGCCTAACAGGGAAGTAATACATAAAAAATATAATTACTTTATAGGTTTTTCTTTTTCCACTTACCCTTTCTTAGCCCGTTCAGGACCATGATCACATATATGTGATCACGCGTTTCTCCCTCTTAGGCCCACGGTATCACATATGTGATTGCGCTTTCCCTTCTCTGAGGCCCATGATCACACCGGTGTGATCTGAGTATGGAACTTTTTTATATTAGTTCTTACAAAGCACTAGTTGGCGGTTAAAGTCCGTTTTTTTTTTCGATTAATGTTTAATAAAACTTTGAATTCCAATGAGTGCTTTCGGCTCCAAGTTTTTTTAAATTACATCTAGGATATTTATGAATCTAAACAACTGCACATGTTTAGACTTTTCCGAGAGAATCGGGCATTTAAGGGTTTGTGATTCATTGCGTTCAGGATTTCTGTTAATATTTTGACTAAGTTGGAAAAAAGAAGGAACGCTTATTAGTTTATTGGGCATCAGATATTCGTAAAAATAGTTTCATTATTTATTTTATTTGTGGTTCATATTTACATCAATAATTTTAATACTCAAAAGACATTTAAAAAGCAGCTCTTCATAGAACAAACGCGATGTGACTTATTTTTAATTCAGTAAGAACAAGCTATTATTTTTCGTTGCTATCGCATCTAAAGTTGCAACAACCATAAGAACAGAAAACTTAATACTAAAGTGATACCAAGAAATCAAAAAGCATTATAACGATTAATTAAAAATAAAAAAACGATACATTAGCTGTTATTTAAAAGATTTGTATCGATTAGAACAGCATCAAGTTTATGTGAGAGTAAATTTATCGTTTGATATATGCCAGATAGTATTTTGTAAGTTTGATGTCTATTTTATTTTAATCATGATGGCGAAAAGAATGAAAATAGTACATTTTTTTTAAAAAATAAAAATATTTTCTTTAAAATTTGCAATTTTTTTTAAATGCAGTGAATATGTCGGAACTATACATTCAAATATTATCAATTATAGTAAAATATAAATTTTGGCGTATTTGATTGAATTTAAGATTTCACATGAATTTTTAAATGAAATTAGACTTAGCAGGGAAATTCGCCAGATCCCGTGTGTGCGTTTACTCTCGGATCACGTGGGCCCGGGGAAACGCTTCCTTCTCCTTTCACCAGACCTGAAGGGGTTAGTGTACAACTATCGTCATATACTCGACTGATTTAATATTCAAAATAGAAAAGATAGGGGCGAAACAGTTTTAGACAGGGTTGGTCAAGCGCTTAATACAATAACGGCAGTTTTATTCAATGTAACTAATGTTCTAATTTCATATTGTCTACAGCTGAAAGCTAATTTAATTTTAGAATCAGTTTAATGAGATAAATGTATCCTATCATGCTTGTTAGAGCCCAGCTGTAGTGGGGGCTTTGAAAGCATTGTTGTTGTTAGGGTGTAATGGTGTTTACACCCACACTCGAGAAAAAGAGACAGGGAAAAAAGGCATGAGACCTGCTGCGGGTTTCCCATGAGTTATATTACATAGTATTTTAATTGGCATAAAGCGTGTAATAGAGTCCTGTATATATTTGTAAAGAAAGTTGGAGAAGTGAATGATTTGTGTAGTGAAGGACTAATACCCCATCCTGACCTAGGTAAAAATAAAACAAACATGAAATCTGTACGGATGAGTACCAAATAGGAACGAAACTCTCCTACATACTTTCCTACATTTTTTTAAAGAAAAAGTCATGTTGCTTTTTTAAATTATCATCATAACCTGCAAGTTAATGTCAGCCAACTTGAATCTATATTTACTCTTGTTGATCTCCATGCAAGTAAAGCTTTGTTCACAAATATATGCCGACTAAAATATTAAAGAACAATTTCCCCTCAAATTTCTTCATACATGAAAATTTTTCAGGCGACAAAGATTTGTAAAAGTCGATGCCATGGTATTGAACATTTTCTTTACACTGTGCTCTGACTGTAAGTCAATAAGTTCAGCCACTCAAGTGCTGTATCAATGTTAATAATAATGTGATAAGACAGCAAATTGAATTTAGGCTCAATTTTCTTAACATCCTTCATTGTTCTTGTGACCTCGTCCTCTAAACTCTGCAGATTAACTTTTAGTCAAAACACTTTCATGTACTTCGTTTTCCTCACAGTGAAAAATAAAAGAAGAATCTTTCATCGCTCAGGGAAATGAAATCGGTTCGAAGCGGATTTACTGACTATCTTAGCGGGTCGCATGTGGCCTGTAGGTCACTAGTTGCCCACTCCTAGTATAGGTGATAGAAAAACAAAATTGCACGTATGCCGTACGGCAAAACAGTACTGGCCCGAACAAAACGAACGTAAGGTGTACGAAAAAAACTGGAGAGGGGTTAAGCAAACAGAGATAATATCGCCATTCATAATCAATTTACAAACTGGGAACCGTAACTACCATTTATTAGTTATGAATTTTGATGGGTGATCATATGCATCAACAAGTAACATAATTTTTTTTTCAAAGTCAATTCCTACTTAAGTTAATAAAGAAAAATACATCCATCTCTTGTGTACTTGAAAAACAAATTGAGTTTTTCATACCTGGTAGTTGGATAATCAATGTATACTGTCGCCATCTATTACCTTCATTCGGAAATTTAATTTTTTCTTCGAAATGAAACTAAAATTAATTAAATAAATTTAATTAATGAAGTAATATCTGAAAAAACTGTGTTAACATCAAGGGTCATCCTCTACAAGTTTAAAAAATGAATTTGAACTTGAGTGGGTGAATAAAAAGTATTTTATTAACAATTGAAAATTTGAACACATGATATATATATATATATATATATATATATATACAAAGAGAGAGAGAGAGAGTGAACTCATTGTGGGAATTAAAAAAACATTTAAAAATAATAAACATTAATTTAACAAACCAACAAACACATTATGAATCATAATCAGTTTGCAAAACTCGAAACAGTAACGTCAATCCACTCATTATAATTCTGTTTACTCTTATAAATGGAAACACATTGAGCTATATTTCATCTCGTCCGTGTTCAAAGAAAAATGTGTACAAAAGACTCCGTTTATAAAAGATGTTTTGACAATTTATGACAGAATTTCCATTGGCGTCTAAAAAATGTTGCTAGTTTCCGAAAGAGAAACGATAAATTCTACATCGTTATATCTGCTAAGGAAAACCTGAAACTCTCCGCAGGTTTAACAGGCTGTTTTCCAGTAAAGCAGCGGATGCCACATCATCTATCACAAACGGTATTTTTTTCTCCAGTTACGAAACGGCACATTTTTTTTCCCTTCGAAATTGCATATAAAGCTTCTGCCCAAACGACAGGTGAAAATATTTTTTGGGGGTATAAACAGATTGTTTTCTTTTTGTAGGTGTTATTGTTTTTTTCCGCTCTCTTTTTCCCTCTCTCTCTCTTGAGGTTTGAGATGTTACCAAAAAAGAGGATGGATACTGTGTGTGTGTCATGTAAAATTTCTTTTACAGGTACTTAATAAATATCTTAATTAAAAAATAGTTAAATAATTGTAATATTGGAAGAAAATGTCTTCCCCATTCCGGTTTACATTGGTCTTATAGAAATTACGCAATACAAATACTGAATTCAAAAACTAATCACATAAAAACCTAATATTAGTTATTTTTACTACCTAAATTAAAGTTGTTTCCTTATATTTTAGTAAAATTATAGGAAATGAATAAATGTTTATGATTGATTCTTATTCAATTCCTACTATTAGTTCACAATCTCCTTACATATATCTTGTCCAAATTTTCAATCGTTAATTAAATACATTTTAAAGCTCTCAATTGACCTAAAATGTTATATACGAGATTATTTTGGATGACAATGTAATAATTTAATCATGATTAATACAAATTAATTTATTCAAACTAATTATTCAAAGAATTATAGATACAGCCACGTTGGCATCATTTATGGAGACTTGTGTCAATACTTTAAAAGGTTTTTTTTTTCACATTTTAAAGCTTTCATTTGAGCTGGAAATTTCTATTCACGATTGTTTTAGGTGACAATTCGATAATTTAATTATAATTCATTAAAATTAATTGACTGAAACTAATTATTTAAAGATTTACAGATACTAGTCACGTTGGCTTCATTTTTAGCGATTGGGTCAAAACTTTAAAAGATTTTTTTTTCTCACGTTTTAAATCATTCAGTTGAACTGAAATTTTATAGACACGATTGTTTTGGATACTAATAAGATGTTTTAATGATAATTAATAAAAATTAATTGCCACTTAATATTGTGATGCTGTCATATGTATGTACATATTTATATTAATTGTAATTATTTGACAAAAATTAACTAAAATAAAAATTTTCTAAGTAGGAATGGACTTAATTCTTTTTTATATTACTTATTTTTTTATTGCATCTTTCAATTTGATTTGATTCTGTTCTATCTAATTTTAATCCATACGGAAGCTGATTACTAGTTTCAGAATTCACTCTTATTTACTTAGTTTTAGAATAGATACTTCACTCTTACTTCATTCTGAATACTTACTTCATTCTTCTTCTTACTTCATTCTGAATACTTCCTTAAGAAGAATGTAAAGAAATTAAATGAATTGGATAGATTACTTTTATAGTCAAGAAAAGGGAACGAATATATCGAATCTATGTCGTGAACAGAAGATATATTTTCAAGGTCTTTTTTGTTACAGCTAATGTAGATATGGATGCTAACCCAGGGTTTCTCAAAATGTGGGGCACCTCATAAACCTATAAAGGGGACGCGAGCATATCGAAAAGTCGAAGATAAAAGGCTATTTAAAAAATATGTTAATTTATTGAAATGAAGTAATACAAAACACATTCTAAACTAAGAAAATAACATAATATTTATCCTATTACTTAAAAGTAACATATACAAAATTTAATGCTTATATTAATAATTTTTACGGTTTATAAATAAAATCGTATTGCAGCTTTAGCGTAAAAGTATATTTTATTGCATTCAATACATTGCCATTGTATAAGGGAGGAGGACGCGATGAAAATTATGGTTCAAAATTGGGTCACCAATTTTAAAAGTTTGAGAAGCACTGGACTAGTCGATACCTGCCCACACTCATGACATTGTAAGCTTACACATTCTTTTTAGATTATTGTTACTTAAGCCCACGCATTAAGCTTTCGATTGCATTAAAAAATTTTCTTATACTCCAGCCTCTCAATTTAAAAAGGACAAGACTTGAATTTCTAATACAGAAATATATTTATCATTTTCCAGCGTTTTTCAAACTGTGGGGTGCTCTCCCCTTGGGGGCCGTGATAATTCTACGAGGGGGCCGAGAGCATAATGAAAAGTTGAAAACAAAATTTTATTTAATTAAATTTGTTTGTTTACCTTCAGTAAATTAACAAATACATTGATATAATAAAAAATAAAATACACATTTACACTGATAAATAGCACTTATAAATGTATGTGCTACACAATGTATGTTATACTTAATTTAACAGTACAAAGTTAAGAACAAGTTTAATAATTACCAGTGATCCCATTGCGACATAGCCATCCTATGATGATTATGTCTTTCCGGATCCGCGTAAGCTATAGGTGTGGGATTATCAAAATGATGAGACATGTTGGTTCTTAATACAACTTTTATTAAGAATAACTTATATTATTTAATTCTAATTGACAACTTTCCTTAAAGTGAGAGTTAACACCCAATTAAACCTTATATTCAAGTCAGATCACGCAACTAAATCATTTATCCTAATTATAATAAATTAACAGATTCGTCTAACTTCCTATATAATATATTACCTTTTGCAGATCTCCTTCCTTCAACGATTCAGTAATATCTATAATGTAACTTTATATACGACGATTCCAACTTCTTTATAATGAACGTATCTTTCTATAGGACATCTCACTCTTGATCCGAATGATTACACACTAAGTTATCTCTAAACTTGCCGCGCCTTATCATCAAAGCTTCTATCCTTTTAAAGTATATCTCATTTACATATTTGATCTGTTTATCTTCTTGGTATTGGGTTGGAAAGGTTTTGCCATTAATCGTGGCCGTCAAAGAACATAGGAGTTATGTTAGCAGAAGGACGCGAGAGACGTCACACCATGAGCTTCTCATATAAAATTATATACAAAAATTAACATTTATCTTGATAATATATATATGTACTGTTCATAATTAATCCCTTAACTGCCGATTAAAAGTTACGCGATTCGCTTCCCAATGTCAACCGTTTTCCACGTAGGTGCGCGTATGCGATGTAGTGGGGGGGGGAAGGAAACAAATAATCTGAAATAAGTAAATCCTTCACAAACACTGTCAAGGTCCTTTTACTGCCTTCCAAAGCCTTCGGAATAATTTTATGGATAGCAGTGCACAGAAAATATCGTAATTCGGAAAGATGTAAATATACGTCTGGGGAAATTACCGCTTTGGCTGAGTGAGAAGTTTATATACGCCAGTGGCACTTAAAAGTTTAAAGTCGTATTGAAACTTTAGCGTCAAATAATAGTATTTTTAAATTAAATACATTGTAATTGTATGAGGGAGTGCTCGATGAACACTGTGATTGAATATTGGGTGGCGAATATTGAAACTTTGAGAAGCACTGGTTTACGCCACTGCCTTTCCCTTCCTAGTCAATTTCCTCAAACCACATTTTTAGCGGATCTCTTTTTCAAGTCTGTAGATCTAAAGGATAAAAGACGGGAATATTTTTAAATATATAATGTATTGCACCTCCTCCCACCTTGGGAGTTGATTTCCGCAAATCCCATTTTTAACAAGTCTGTACTCAACAAAAGAAACAGGCTTACTGAATTTTAAATCTAAAGGTCTCAAAAAAGGGATTTTTGTATGTACAATGTCTTAGTAACCTCCTGCAACCGCTTTGGAAGTCGATTTCCTCAAAACTTATTCTTAAGGAATATATATATAGTTCCCCAATGGACCACAGAAAGATTCATTTCAGTGGTGACACCATCTAGTGGCGGAACTCGCTACCAAAAGTGGAAGGCTTCAATTAATTTAATTTAAGCACTCTTAGGAAGCTGAATATTGCCGAAATTTAATATTTTCCCCTGAGTACAAGAGTTGAGTTGATACTCAAGGGACCTTTTACATGCCACATATTTTCATATGACATGCACATCTACAATTTTCGAATCTAGAAAATCTATCGACTCCAGCCCGGGTCGAACATGGTACCTTGGGTTTACAAATCAGGCACACTACCTCTAAGCCATCAGAGCTGACTACTTAACGAATATCTACTCAACAACAACGACAAAAAAAGAACATGCTGGTAAAATCTCATTTCTGTAGATCTAATAATTTAAAAATCGGACTATTTATCTATAATGCCTCCACAACCCCTTAGGGAGTCGATTTCCGAAAATCCATTCTTAGCAGTTCTTTACTCAACTAAAAGAACATGATTGTGCGATTTTCAAGCCTGTAGATTTAATAGTTCCAGAAATCTCGCAATAAAGGAGTGATCCGCTTTGCTTCTTTATATAGAAAGAGTGAGGGAGTTAATAAAAAATTAGCAATAAAACTATGTATTTTTAATAATATATTTTAGCTTACTGTAATTGCACCAAGATACTTGGTGAACTAATGATAAGTCTCCTTTAAGTTGCTAGAATTATTTAAAAACAAGTAATATAAAAAAAAATATTAAGTCAATTCCTACTTAGGTCAACAAATTTTTTTTTTATTTTATTACTTTTTACTAGACAGTTAGAATTAATATAAATATGTATATACATAGGACAGAATCTATTAAGTGACAAAATAGAAAGCGATTTTCATTGCACTTTTCCTTTATATATATGGTTGGACTACTTTTCCTGTTTGTTACTATATTTTTCATCAATAAAAATTTAATTATTCTAATAAAATAGTACAGTAAAAAATAAATCACATTCGCAGAAATTAGGTCATTCCAGGTGGGATTCGAATCCATGACATTTGAATTAGAAGTCCAACGCGCTATCCAATGAGCTACAGGGACACAACGAATGATTTTCCTTTCTATACATACTATTTGACTATTATTTTTTTGTTACTATTTATTCATTTTATAATTTAAGCAATGAATTAATATTTGAAAAGTCTGTATATTAACATCAAGTGTCATCCACTACAAGTTTAAAAAAATGTATTTGAACTTGAATGGATAAACAGAAAGTATTTTATTAACGATTTAAAGTTTGAGCAAGTTATATATATGCATATAAATATACATAAACAATTCTAAAAACGCATTCGAAATTTGATAATTTATATTATTTCACTGATTCAACTATCTCACATATCCGTTATATAAATTCATTCTTGTTACAAACATAAACTCTCAAAAACTTTCATTTTTAATTTAAAATAACTGCTCATCCAACTTAAAATGCATGTATTCCCTTAAAACGATTAAATGCATTTGCTTACACTTGACCCTCCTTAAATAACAATACATAACAATAAAACCTAGAAATCTATACCCATGTAACAATACATAATAACGCT
>BMAV01020975.1:4145-20685 GCA_019973955.1 Trichonephila inaurata madagascariensis | reverse complement strand
TATCTGTCTGAGGGGAGGGGGATTTCAAAGGAATATATATATATATATATATTAGTTTTTACTACACAACACAAAGATTAATTCTGGAGTGTACTGTAATCAGCTGTAAAACTGAATGATTCACTTAAACAGAAACAGTGTAGTGTTCCATCAAGATAATGCGAGAACTAATACAAGTTTGGTAACTCGCCAAAAGCTTTTACAACTTAAATGGATATACTGTCATACCCACCATATTCTTCAGATCTGGCACTTTCTGATTATTATTTGTTCCAGTTCTTAGAAAACCTTTATTTTAAATGAGGAGGTCAAAAATCACCTGGATAAGTTTTTGGCTAGCAAAGAACAAAAATTTTACGAGCGTGGAAACAAGCTACTGCCAGAAAGAAGCCAAAAGGTATTGGACCAGAATGGATGACATATAATTTAATGAAATATTTGTAAGCTATTTGAAAATTGTGTTTCCGTTTCACAAAAAAAAAACTCTTTCCAAACAACCCAATATTACCATCTTTAATCGGTATTAAATGTTTTATTAAAAATTGTTCATGGAATTATATAAAAGACAAGAATGTGTCATGTAATATTTCAGACATCCTCTTCATCATCTGGGTCAGAATGATAATGTTTCACCAACACGCTATGGGACAACTTGTAATTATTCAATAAATGAAACAATTGCCCAATTGACAGTGTAAATATTATTGTGAGAAGGTTTTGTAATTGTTTGAATGATTCGTCTAAAACGGTTTTCTAACTAAATGAATCATTTAATTGGGTCATAGGTTCCCAAAGTGCTCCCTATGAATCCCTTGTTATCCTTGTGACTACTGAATGGGCAAATGACATATTAAAATAAATCCAGGGGCTCATGGATAACTTTAGGAATTCAGTGAAAGGTTTCATATATGAAGTAGAATACTTGTGACCCATTTCCTTATTAGGAAATTTAAAATAAATATGTCATGATTTTAAAAAAATTTAGGATAAAATGTTATATACCCTAATTATCAGAATTTAAGAAAAAATCATAAAAATGACGATGACTTGAAAAGTTATACATAGAATTTAACGAAACTTATACACATTATACAATACATAAGAAGGTATTAAAAAACATAAAAATAAATCACCAAAATTTCTGGTATTAAAGAAATTAACATATGTATACCATGAACAAATTCGATGTGTAAGGTCGGTATAGAAAAAATACCTTTAATATGGGTATCATACCTCACAAATGTCTTCACAAATGACATATTTCGACAGCATTGCCACCATTTTGCTTAATGTAATGTCCTTACTCCTTTTTACTTACCTACATATTCAAATTTCATTAGCTTATTTTTGGACTATTTATCGCTATTTTTGTGATTTTTTCCTTAATTTACGATAACCAGTGCATAAAATGCAAGAAATGACAAGCTTTGTATGGAGCCGATTGCGAGTGTGGCTGTCTAAGAGGTGTAAATATATAGATACGGAATCTCGCCAGTACATGAAATAATTTATTTAAAACATAGAAGTATAAAGGAGTCGAGAAATGTGAAGTAAATAAAACAAATTTTACAGAGTTTTGAACCGAAAGTGGTATTATTCATTGCATTGTTAATGTACATTAGGAAATTATTAAATATAACTGATATCTTGAACATAGTAAGTATTTATGTATATACTGTAGTTAAAGTTCATTCATAAAATATTCTTATTATACAATGTTTCTTAATATTTTCCTTTCATTTACCATTTTCAGGGCTTCAGTTTAATTTGTAATTTTTCTATTATGAATTGAAAGAGATTTATTTCACCTGGGATCTCATAGCCAAATTTTTGGTATAAAAAAACCTTGGGAACAATAAGATTGATAAACCCTGATTTAAATCAGTGGCGCATACAAAAACTTTTCTATGGGGTATAGGGTTTCAAGTCCACCATTCTCGTATCAAACCACAACACAAACTCCACCCCAACATATTCTTTTGATTTTTGTCTACATTGGAAACGAAAAAACAGTAAAAAGTAAATTATTGAATAATTAGCATTAATTAGTAAAATATATTGGTAATAACAAATAGTTAAATTTTACATACTATATACATAAGATTACCATCAATAAAAAAAATCAAGAGCTATACGGGAGAAGGTCCAGGTCCATGAATCTCCTCCCCCTTGTGTGCGCCACTGATTTAGATCTCATTCATCATCTAATTTAATAAAAAAAAATTAATCAAAGTGTGACTTTTATTTTAGTTTAAGGTATCCGACTAAGTTCGGAACCGTGATTTTGCAGAAGCGTATAAATGGATAATATTGATGATATTTAGTGTCACTTAGATTAGAAAATGTATATAAAATTGTTTTAAGAGTAGTATTACAATAAAAATGATTTAAGTACGAAAAAAATATTTTGACAAAAAATGAACATAGAATGACCCATTTTCAAAATACTCTCCTTCTGTGAAAAATGCTTCTATTATAATAATATTTTGCCTGTCTATAGCTCAGACCTCGGAAAAGAGACTCAACTAGAATTTTTGAACTATATAACTTAGAAGTGGGTTTATCCATGTTTTACGACAACAGAGGAGAGACATTTTAAGAAAAAAACGCCGATAATTATTTCAATAGGTGGTAACTCTGAAAATAATGTGAATTTTTCAAAACTCATAGTTGAGCCTCTGTACAGAGGTCTGAGCTTTATACAGGAAAAATATTATTTATAATAGAAGCATTTTTCACAAAAAGAGAACATTTTGAAAAAAATTTATTCTAAGTTAACTTTTTGCCGAAATATTGTATTTAAATAATTTTTTTTTTGTGAAAATGCCCTTAAAACTATTTTATACATATGTTTTAATCTAAGTGACACTAAATATCATGAAAATTATCCATTTATGCGCTTTTTTAAAACCATGGTTCCGAACGTAGTCAGATACCTTAAATTTACATCCCTCTAGAAGAGAAAAAGTAGATGGCAGTTGAGACGAATGACCTTGAACTACTGCCAGGTGACTAGGATGCACTTCAACTGTCACTCCACTTCTCCCACTTTCATTTTAGTCCTAGGGCTTTGAACTTCAGCACATTTAACGTAAATCAACGTCACTGCAAGACGGTCTTTGGCAGACGAAACATCAGCTTACTAACCTATTTGCTAACAACCAAGTTACCTTGGCAAGTTGGCATTTGAAAAAGGAACTAAAAGTTTAAATACAATATCATTTGGCAATCAATCCAAAATTAATCAAATGGTGTTCAATGTCATTCAAATTTTTAAAGGACCTAGTTAAGGTATCCGACTACGATCGGAACCCTGAATTTAAAAAAGTGCATAAATGGATAATTTTCAGAATATTTAGTGTCACTTAGATTAGAATACATGTATAAAATTGTTTTAAGGACATTTTGGCAAAAAAAAAATTTTTAAATACAATATTTTGGCAAAAAAATTAACTTAGAATAACCATTTTTCAAAATGTTCTCCTTTTGTGAAAAATGCTTCTATTATAATAATATTTTGCCCGTAGATATAGCTCAAACCTCTGTACAGAGACTCAACTATGATTTTTGAAAAATTCACATTTTTTTCAGAGTTACAACCCATTGAAATAATTATCGGAGTTTTTTTCTTAAAATTTCTCCTCTTTGTTGTGTCGTAAAACATGGATAAACCCATTTCTAAGTTATATATTTCAAAAATTCTAGTTCAGCCTCTGAGCTATAGACAGACAAAATATTATTATAATAGAAGCATTCTTTTGCAAAAGGAGGATATTTTGAAAATGGGTCATTCTATATTAATTTTTTGGTCAAAGTATTGCACTTAGGTAATTTTTTATTGTAATACTATTCTTAAAACAATTTTATATACATTTTTTAATCTAAGTGACACTAAATATCATAAATATTATCCATTTAAATGCTTTTGCAAAATCACGGTTCCGAACGTAGTCGGATACCTTAAACATGAAGGATAAATACAAAAACGATAATTTTCGCAAAGCCCATTCTGAAAGGATTTCTTCTCAAAAAAATAAACATGCTTACCAGATTTCCAGCTCAAAAAGTTTTCTTCTATCTAATAGTTCAGAAACGAGGAAAGTTTTAAATATAACATCTCAGCAACCCCTTTGGGGGTCAATTTCCACAAAACCTGCACTTACTGCAATACTGCTCTTAATACAAAACTGCTCACTTATAAGTATACATAAAAACAGAAGCAACGTAATAAAATAAAAACAGTTATGGGATATATTTGATTTAAAACACTGTTCTAAAAACAAACATATTGTGCAAAATAATATTTTTGTAAAGTTGTTAAGATTATCGCGGGCCATGAAATTTTTCAAGGTGGGCCTTGAATTGACCACCACTGATCAAAAAGCTTGAATATAATGTTCAGTTAAAAATGTATAGATTTTTCTTCTATACTAAAGAGGAAGGGTAACCCCTGTCCACCTGTGGTAGACTAACCCCTATTGTACAAATTTACACGACGATTCCTACTCATTGGTCAAATGGTGAAACTGTAATTTACATCTACTATGTTGTTCTAAATTCAACTTTTTATGATTCATTTATGTAAAGTATACCTTAATCTAAGCATAAATATATTTATTATTGTATCTCCAAAAACTGTTTTTTTTTTAAATATCCTTCCTTCCTCAGTAGCTCGACAGCCCAGGGTGGGCCTTACCAAGAAGCCTTTTCCAGGCTAGCCTTCTTCCTGCCAGTGTTCTCCAATTCTTAGTTCTCAGAACCAGGAGATCTTTTTCTAGGCCATCAATCCATCTAAGATTTGGCCTGCCCTTTCTTCGTGTACCAATTTTTTGAGCATTGAAGACTTTTTTAGTGGTGCGGTCTTCATCGATTCTAACAACTTGATCTGCACCATTTAATTCATTGTATTTTGATAAAGTTAACGATGTCAGATTCTTTATATGATTAACAGAGATCGAAATTTGATCTTCTCCACGTTCAAATGTTCTTAAATTCCTCCAAAAATAAATCTTAAAATCTTCCTTTCGTAGATACTTATCATGTTCTCATATGTTCGAGACATGAACCAAGTTTCACATTCATGATTTAATACTGATCTTAAAAGACTAATACAATAGAAGCTTTGTTTTTCTTTTGATTAAATTCGATTTCATAAATTTTCGTATTCCATTAAGACATCTATTAGCCTTATATATATATATATATATATATATAGAACGAAATATCTTCTTTCTGATATTTTTATTAAAAGGTTACGTTTTACACAAAGCATCTTTATGAGGTTTTCTAAGATCAAGAGTTCTTCAGAGTAAATTAATATTAGTAATATCAATTTAACTCTATAGTGTATAGGAGTTGGTAAAATTATCGGCCATAAACAATTACGAATAATTTTTTTTCCAATAGATCATTACATATATAGCTAGTGGCATCAAGCTAAGAGTAACTAACTAATTGATCTCATTATTTTTAGGCTTAGTTTCATAATTATTTTCGAGACTGAAGACAAAAAAACAAAATACAACCACACTAGATTATAATGCAGTCCCCATTCTTTGAGATCAGAGAAGCACATAAATGTATTACAACAACAAGAGGGTGTTTTCCAAGTTTGTTTTTATTTTGTACTTGCAAAGATTTAATGAAGATAATTAGTTTGATTGCATTAATTTGAAGCTCAGAGGTTCCGTACACTTTTGTTTTGGATGCAAAAAACTTCTTAGAAGCTGACAAATTACGCTGTGCTAATTAATAGAAAGAATTTTATTTTTTTTTACCTCTCTCTACTTTGCGTTAAAGAAGTACTCTGAAATTTGAACTGGTTTTTGTAACTTAATTATTCTCTCTGAGGCTGATAATTTTATATTCATCCTTTTATTAATAATTTATTGTCACTTCATTTGACATTAGATTTGTACATTTTAGGTGACATTTTAAACCTAATTAATTAGTTCCACTCGGAGGCAAATTCTTACTGAAGCTATTTTAAATATATATTGCCTATGAACATGGATTTGAATTAAAGACTGGATTTCTAGTTTCGGAAACTATTAAATGATCTTTAATTTATTACTCCTTTCCTAATTAATGATGTAATTCATTCTAATTTAAATTATTGTTCCGTTATAAGACGTGATCTCAATTTTAATCTCTCTCATAAAAGTAGGTTGTAAGAATCTTTTGAATCTCTCGAAGAGAGAGACTACATTGTAAATTAATAAGACAGCATTAATTCATGGAGATATTAAAATGTATTCATAACATTTAACGTTATCATTTTTTAAAAATACCTTGTTTTGTCGGTATATGTATTCAAAATTATTTTAACTTAATCGGAAGGAGTGAATGTTTATTAACATCATACTATAAAGCAGCACGAGGGCTGTTGAAACTCGTAATTTTGAACCATGGTCAAGTGGCGAGGACAACACCGGAGCCAGCACCCTCCTGTCAAAATTTCCACACCACGTAAATGAGAGAACTTTGAGACCGAGCGATATTTAACGTGCGTCAGTCACTCTTCAGGACGGGTCTGTAATAGCAATGGTGCCATGAGTCAATGACCATGATCAATAATCTAACACGGTTACATTAATCGGAGTGAGTGAATGTTTAGCAACGTCGCACTACAATTTCAAACCATGGTCAAGGGGCGAGGACAATACGAGAGCTGGTATCATCCTGTCTAAACTTCCACTCTATGCCAACGGAAGGACTTTGAGCCTTGAAGGATTTAGCCTGAATAAGCCCCTCTTCACGACGGGTCTTCAATGGAAATGGGTCCAAGAATCAATAGATATGACCGAGTAGCAAACACGGTTAAATTAATCGGAGTGAGTGAATGTTTAGCAAAGTCGCACTACAAATTCAAACCATGGTCATGACGAGGACGACACCTGAGCCAGCTACCTCCTGTCTAAACTTCAACGCTATGATAACGGGAGGACTTTGAGCCTCAATAGACTTAACGTGCATAAACTCCTCTACACGGCCAGTCTTCAGTGGCACTGGAGCAATGAGTCCGTGATCATGACCATTATGCTAATGTAGCCACTAAATCAATCAGAATAAGAAAACGAATGTACAAATACCCACCCCCCTAAAGTATAATAAAAAATATAACGTATTACAACATTTTGCGTGAAGTCTTTTTAACAAAAAATTCACTTTGGAAAAAAGGAATACTACAAATTCAAAGAGTCATCTATGAGTATAAAGTACCTTAACATAAAAAGAGCACTGTACAATGGGCTCATTTCATGTGACGTCATTAGTCACATGATAATGATAACCACAGTGCTTTTAGCCAATCAGTTCAAAAACTCATGTGACGTCATTAGTGACATGATAATGATAACCACGTGTTTTTAGCCAATTAGTTCAAAAACTCATGTGACGTCACGATAAAAGCAATCACGTGTTTCCAGCTAATCAGTTCATGTGCTTTGTTGCTGCCAACTTTTGATCTTTTCAGAAACTTTCTCAGAAAAAATACAAATTTGTCAACAACAGTAATGCACATAGATGGACAAAATACATTTTATCTAAAAGTACATGTATAAAATAAGATTTTTTTTTAAATTTTAAAATCTTTGGAAGAAATTTATTTTTATAACATTTGAACATTTTACCCAATTATAAAATCTGAAATTATACACAAGTTTTACAAATAGAACAATAAGTACTATTACTTCAATGCCTGTTTTGAATTCCATGGATAACACGTATTTGTCTTTATCACGTGACCGTCAGGAATTGAGCCCATTGAAAAATGTAGTCCAATTCAACTTAATTTTATTTGTAATAATATTTAACTGTGTAAATGACAATTTTATTTCAAAAAACATTTCTCGTAAATTAATCGTTTTCTGAGTTTTAAATCCTTCTCGCTTTTAAAAAAACAGAAAATATATTTTTTTTACATCTTAAGAGTTAAAGCCAACACTAAATGTTCTTCTATAATCTCATTGGGTCAGAAAACCTTTTCTTAACTGAGAATAATTCGTAGATGTATTCCTTTAAATTACATCAGAAAATATATTACGCTTGATCCTTAACTATGTTTAGTGAACATACAAGGCGTGACACAACAAAACGAGACTAAGTGTGGAACTTAAAAAGTAGAGTTGGCAACAACTGTTTTGGGACGTCATCCCATGCATCTCCTCTAACCATGTGGCCAGTTTCACCTTAACTGATCCCGCCAGTGTGGAGTACTGCGTCACTGAGTGAACACGTGCAACTACATTCTACCGGAAAATGTCGAATCAACATCAAGTTTCTTGAGAAACTTCCACGAAAAAGTTTCAAATATTAACCTAGGCTTAAGGCGATGAAACTTTGTCTCTTGCACATGTGTTTGAATTGTATAAGCGGTTTTCAAGGGGAAGGGTGGAAGATGATGAACCTGCTGGACGCCCAAGGTATAAGCGATTACAGATCAAAGCATTGCCATATCATGAGTGGGTTCCCACTCACTTCAGTGGTCAGGATGTTAATCAAAGCTATTAAGTTGAAGTACTAAAAAGATTTAGGGAATATATTAGGGAAAAAAGGCCAGAATTGGGGAGTGATGGATGGCTGTTGCACCAAGACAGTGCACCCGTCCACTCGACCCTATCGGTCAAACAGTTTCTGACCAGCAAAAACATTACTGAGATTGAGCATCCTCCTTACTCACCTGATTTGGCCCCATGCGACTATTTTTTATTTCCTACAACTAAATCTTTCTTAAAGGGAGCCCATTTTACCTTAGCTAAAGAAGTTAAGGCAAAAATGGAGAATCTCCTAAAGGGCCTTCCATAAACCTCGTTCCAGAACTATTACCAGCAATGGCAGCACCGAATTCAGAAATGTGTGAATACTGAAGAGAACTACTTTGAAGGTGATTCGTCGCGGATAACTTATTCTGTAAGTACAAGGATTTATTGAACCAATCTCGCTTTTTTTATGTGTCACACCTCATACGTTGCTTACATCGATAATAATATTTTATTAAGAGTCCAAAAATCCCCCCTTCCATATTTTATTAAAATGCACTAAATCTCAATTAAGAAATTGTCGTAATTTTTTTTTGAAAATTAATAATAGTAGATGCTTTCTAATCCCACGTCTAGATGGGAAAAAAATAAGGAAATATTTAAATGCAAAAGGAGAAAAAACGGCGAATTTTTTAAACTACCAATAAACCAGTTACAAAAAGATACGAATGTATATTATTCATTAAAACAGAATGCAGCTGTTTTATGGTATTTATTATAAAGTACGAACTCACAAATAAATAGTGTATTACATTAGCATAAATTACTGCCCATTCCTATGATTCAAATTCAAGACATTAAAAAGAATACGTAATCCTCCATATTTAATGCAGCATAAATGCAAAGCATGTGTGCATTACTTCACAATCAGGCTATTTATATAAATATATAAACGACGCAAAGGAAACTAATTGGTAATAACATTACAAAAGATCTTACTATTTACAAGATATGAAGACAATGCAAAGTATATATAGAGATTAAAAAAAACAAGTGATAATAATCCTTAGAATGTTGGTGAAAATGAAGCTTATGCAGAAATAATTACCTTTCTTGTTCTTCCGGCATTGTTTATGCTTTGAAAAAAGAAATGGAATGTTATCTAAAATAAAATAAAGACACTGGAATAAATGAGACATTCCTGTTGAATTGAATTAAGTTCGCATTTGAAGCTTATCATTTGCCTAAGATATATAAAAAGAAAACGCTATAAAATATTTTATAGCATTTTCATTTAGAAAAGTATTTTATTACAAGCTACTTTAAGGAGTTATTTTTATTTTTCTAGTAACATTATATATAACTTGTTACACATATAATAAAAATGTAAATAGAGGCACAGATGAAGATAGCTAATCAAGAAAATAATGCATGTTGTTGCCAAGAATTATGATTATTTCGAATAAATACTATTTAAAAAAAAAATTAACTAACAAGGAATAAGGTTGTAAAATACATCATTTAAGATATCTATAAATAGTATATTTGTTACCTTTAAAGTGTATAATTCAGTTATTTCAAAGAATAACTAGGTATTTCTTAAAATAACTGAAAAAGTCAGTTAAAGTATATAATAGATGAACAATTTAATACTTTACCTAGGTATTCTATGAAATAACTAATGATAGAGCATTAAAGTGAAAAATAAACAATTTCAAAGTTATTTATAAATTAATTGATCATAAATAGCTAAAATCTCTCGAAAAATACATTTTATCCCTATTGCGGATGAATAATTCATAAATAATAAGAGAAAGCCGATGATATAATTTATTATTGCTCATATTGCTAACATTAGTTAAACAGAAAGGGGGGAAAATATGTTGAATAAATAGATTATATTTAAATATCTTCAACAAAAACACATGTGAAGAAAAACCGTTGCTTCAAAAAAATAAAATTCCGTAAACTTTTTAAAACAAAAATGTAAGAGAAATTTTAATTTAAATTTTATGCGATAACTTTGTTTTACTTTTCCTTATTTATTAGATCAAGGATTGCTGTGATGATAATTTGGATTGAACAGCTTATTATTTTTGAAACAAGCCCACTTTTTACCATTAAACATTTTTTTTTACACGAGCACTTTTTAAATCCTTGTCCAGTACCGCAACTTTGAACTGTTCCAACAGATTGAAGCGTAGAACCAATATTTCGAACTTCTTCAATGGAAATTAATTCTCACTGACATATATTCTGAACCAAACTATTTGACCTCACGGACCAGTAAATTCATAATTTAAATCTCGTGGACCACTAATAGGATTTTTTAAGTATTAAATATATTTAAAAAAATTGTGATCTTAGAACACAATCAATGCATCTTAAAACATAAGGTGATGAGGGAGTATATTCCATATTTTTCTGGGGACCAGCAAAATTTTCTCGCGGACCACTAGTGGGGTACGGACCACCACTTTGGCGACCTCTGATCTAGAGTACAATTGCTTTATTCCGCCTTATCGGAAAAATTCTTCCCAAAGCAGGTTCAAAGAACTTTCGAGTGTCGTATTTCATACTTTAACGATCGAGTAATCGTTATTCTATAGAATACCTAGTTAAATCATAGAATTCAATAATTTTATATACTCTAGCTGACTGATCTAGTTATTTCATGAAATACGTAGTTATTTTATGAAATAACGGATTCCACGCTTTAACGGTAACATATATATTTTATATATGTTCCTCATAGAAATATTTTTAATTGAATTGCCAGCTTTATCAAACTAACTGTTACCAATCCGCTTCGCTGTGTATTTCATGAAATTGTATATATACTGTAGCGTATTGGATACGAAACTCACAGTCAGGCTAGAGATATAAATATGTACAATTTATTTACAAGCACATCTCAAAAAACCATCTTACATCCAGACCACGTTTTTACCTTCTGCTTCCAGCCCGGCAACGCTAAAAAAAACCGGTCCTTCTCTAGAGGAGTCTATTCGAAACTTAGGGGGAAGGCATTTTGAGCAGCCCTTCTCCCCTACAATCTCAGGCAGTGCACCATCCGATCTCCGATTAAGACATCATGTGTTGTCATAATAATAATCGTTACAATACGTAGTCGGATACCTTAAATATAAGTTCTAGCATTAAGCGTTCGATTGTATTGAAAACCATTTTTATAGCCCGCACCTCTTGATTTTTTTTAAAAAAAGACCGTACTTGAATTTATAAAACGGAGATATAATTATATTTCATACTCCAGTAACTCTTTCCCCCAAAGTTTATTTCCGCAAAACCCATTTTTAACAGATCTTTACTCAACAAAAGAAACATGTTCTCCAAATTTTACGACTACTAGTCTAATAGTTCGAAAAAAGGGATTTTTTGTTTTAAATTGACCTCTCGCAGTTTCTCTTGGGAAAGGATTAGTTTGAAACCTGTTCTTAGGAATCTCTACTGAAGAAAAGAAATATCTTTGCCAAGTTTCAAGCCTGTAGGTCTAATGTATTCATGTTCAAAATTTTTTTAATTAGATCTTTACTTTTTTTCTTAAATATAAAAGGAAGTGCTTAAAAAGTTTTTTAGGTAGCAGAGGCAAACTTATAATTATTGAGAAACTTTTAAATCACAAAACCATGTGTTGGGAGTCAGGGAGGGTTTTTAAAAATCTTGGGGGTCCACGATGTCAAACAGATACATAAAGGAGAGGGGGCGTGGTGATCGAAAGTTGAAGAACTGTTGGCTTAGTAGAAATCCTCTCATATCAATGAATGTTGAAAAATATTCAAATACCTCTGTTTTTCTTTAAAAATTACTTTGACTCTTTACCATAAAAAAGAGTTTAAATACCCAAACTTCATTCCCCTTATAACAGTACTTAATATAAAAATTAACTTTTATTTTATTTTTCTCTCCATCTATATATCAGAGAACATATCTTCTGTATAGGAAGGTTTTCAAATTCTGAAAAAACTGAACATTGATAAGACATCCCTCTAAATTTGGCTTGATTTTGTTTGGTTATTATTTAAACCATTGTAAAAACCATAATTGAAAAGTTTTGTTATAAAAGCTAAAGAAATATGCGTGTCTAGTAGTATAAAAAGGGCTACATTTGGAATCAAAATCTTTTAATTGCAAGATAAGATTAGAACATTTAATGTGTTTTGCTGTTTAATTGTAAAAATCAGGTTAATTTCCTTAAAAAAAAAGGGAAACCCCAGTAGTTTCACTATCATGCAAATAAAAAATTATATTTATTTCACAAGTTTGACGTTTTTTTTTCTTTTAAAGTCCAGACTGAAAAGATTTACACCATTTGACCCCTCAGAAACCGGTGTTTCAAAGCACATTTCAGAAATCGACTCTGGAGAATATGAGATAAATTTCAGATTATCCACCTGGTTCTGTGGCAGAAGCGAAATTCGATCGCATTGTCGTTTATATGAGCGAAGAAGAAGAAAAAGAACATCACGGAGAGATTATTTTTATTTAAAAAATTCGAAATGAACGAAATTTTTCTGGGTCATTGATTTTATACTTTTGTGCACCGGTTTGCAACAGCTGGAAGTTTTGCCACGATCAAGAAACACTGCTTTTATTTGTCGAAAGTCGAGAGAGAAAAAAAAAATAATTCCGTTTAATGATCTGGATCTCATTTTTCAAAGCAAAGCTGCGGGTGTCAGTTATTTAACAATTAAATCCTCAACTCGTAAGATAGTTAAAATGGTGCCGTTGTTCCAAAAGATGTGATCAAAAGTTTTTGATGATCGAAAACAGTGAAAATAAGAGCAAATAAAATACAGTAGAGTCCCGAAAACTCGGCCTAATATGGCCCAAGGCAGCGATACTAAACCTGTGGACCACCAAGCCTTTTTAAGTGGCCCGATGAAGACCAATTGCTCTGAGAAATTCACTTATTTAAGAACAATGTATTAAATATTTGGTGGGAAATTCTTTGTTAGGAAATCAAATATATTGTTACGAATTTTGTGTAAATAGTGTATATAATTTGTATTTGGATGTTTAATGCATTTATTTTACTCTGTGTTACGTTTATTTCCTGTTAAAATTGTACCATTCACAAGCAATGCCGCCCCTTACGCTATAATGGCGATTGAATGAGAACTTGGCGAAATATTGGCGATAGAACCAAGTTGGCATCATTTTTGGCGACTAAGTTGGCGACCATTTTGGCGTTTTTGGCGACCATGTTGGAGAGTTCGGAACCCTCTGGAATCTTCTAGAATGTAGTAGATCTCTCCACTAGTGTCACGTTCAATGACACGAGCTGTTATATTTCTGGAAGTTTCTGTCGCGCCTATAAAAAGATGCTCGCCTGAACGGCGAGGAGTCTGGATTAAACCAGCGAGTAGTGAGGATTGTTTGCATTAGCGATTAGCTCGGCTGTGCTTGTGAATAATCTTTACTTACGTGTATTTTTAAACACTGGCTATTGTGTTTGATTGCTGTTGAAGGTGTGCAGACCTTCGGAGATTTATTTTGTGAATATTGCTGCTGAATCCCGTATTTAAAGGATTGGATTTTTGTTAATAAATTCACATGGCTCTTGAAGAACTGTTTATTTTCTTTGTGATTGTTTTGCATAAAATCCACGAACCCTCGGATCTACGTAACAATATCAATTTTGCTTTCGGTGTCGTATGGGTTCGAATTGATATTCTTTTTCTTTTTGTAACGGTTACGGTTAGTGATAATAGACAACAGTGTGGCGTAGTGACAATTTTATGCGTGGAAATATTTTTTTAACTATCTTTCATATCTTGCAAGCGAAAAATATTCGAAGAAAATATATAGTTTAAAGACGATTGGGAGGTTGACTTTTATGTAGTGAAAAACAAGCATGAATCAATAATTGTTTGATTTGAAAATTCTATATTTAAATAATACAAATAAACAGGAATATCTCTCATTCAATGACACTTGTCCTCTAAGATCTCTTTCAAGAGGTGATAAATAGGCTTTCTTGAATAATCTTTGCAACAGCAACAAAGTGTTTTGTTAGTGGTGATATCACGGTGGTAACAAAAACATCCTATAAAGTTCGTCTCATTATTGGTAATTATATGAAACCGTTTACTGATGCAGAAAATGTGAAGAAGTGTTTCTTAAATGCTTTTAATATTTAGTGTTATATATATATATACATACATATATACATAAAAAAGAAAAAAAATAGTTATAATATTTTGATTAATTTTCCATATTTTAAATTTCCAGTTATCTTGGTCTTAAAGCATTTCTCTCTCCACCCCCACTCCCTCCCCATTTATCCTCATCTTGAGGCCCACGTGAAATAACTAACATATGTATGTGGCCCGCGTGAAATAGCTGACATATGTATTCGACCCTACAGAAAAAAAATGTTGAGTGCCCCTCCGCCAAAGGATAGCCAAGTTTGTGAAAATGCCGGCTTATCTAGAATGGCACTAAAAAAATAAGTTGGAGAGCTTCTTCAGAAAATATTGTATTGTACATGCATGTATTGTTTGTTTAAAGCTGTGTTCGGTTAATGCTGAAGGATAGGACTCGAATTCGGAATATTGTTTTAGATACAAAAGAACTCCAACATTAATGTTATATATTCTGGCTTCACTATACATTAGAAAATCCTTTATTTCATTATATTACTCAATTTTATCCTAATTGATACGTTTTTTCTATTGCAAAATGTGTTTCATATTTTTTCTCCTACACCGTAATGCTAAACGATCTATCCCTTTACATGTTAAAAGGAAAAATGAATTATTTATTGAATATTTTGAAATTTTAAAAACACTATCTTATAAACAAATGTATGAATTACTATGCCTCAAATGTTCATGAAAATAGAGGCATTTTTCTGTCCAAAAATGCGCTCCGCGTTTAGCTCACGATCGTGTACATTTGGCGAAAACAGCCTTAAGAATACGACAGAAAAAACTGCCCTTTAAACAAAGCAAAAGTAGGTATTTTAAGAAAGCATCGAGTATTTACTACATTAAAATGAAAATTAACACAAAAAAAAATTATCTGATTAGACCCACCTCAGAAAAATACTTTATGAAGGCATAATACTGTCTATAATGAAATCCAGTAGTTGGCTTATTAAAAACTAGATCATTTGTATTTTTTTGAAAGAAATGCGTTATGTCCCGTTGTTTTCCGTAATGAATTCTGCGTTTTGCTGCTTCATCACGAAGATGATGAAGGAACAGCAATACCGTTACCGACGTTGCTTGTTGTTCAAAAATACTGAAAGGTGATCTATGTATAAGGGTTGGCCAAATGAAAAGTGGACAATTTGAATAAAAAGATTTATTGAAAACCAAAGGAAACCGCTCAGGGGGTTTTAACACATGTCCCATAGTTTCGGCAGCGGGTCTGGTCTATGTGTTCACTCTAGAAAGGATATGGTTGATTCTTGAGAAAGTCCTGCCCAGCTTCCTTCACTTCATCATCCAAATAGAAATGTAATTCTCTCTCAAGTGGCTCTAAGGCCTAGAAGTTACAGAGTGACAAATCCGGACTCTACGGTGGGTGTTCTAACAATTCCCAATGGATTTTTTTAAAGTTGTCTTGGTTTCACGGGAAACGTGTGGGTGGACATTGGCATGGAAATTCGATATCATTGTCTGCCCTTCTCGACAACTTTTACACCAGCTGTTCCCAGACGATCGACTTAAACAGTTCTCATAACAGACTGCTACTATTCGTCGATATATGTCCACATTAAACTCACCTCTTGCAATCAGTAACCGAACTACCGCATGCTGTTCCAATCTGGACGCATTCTTATATGGCACGTCCTTACTTTCGATTAAGGTATTCGACTACATTCGGAACCGTGATTTTAAAAAAGCGCATAAATGGATAAGTTTCATGATATTTAGTGTCACTTAGATAAGAATACATGTATAAAATAGTTTTAAGAACATTTTGACAAAAAAAATTATTTAAATACAATATTTTGGCAAAAAATTAAGTTAGAATAATCTTTTTTCAAAATGTTCTCCTTTTGTGAAAAATGCTTCTATTATAATACTATT
>BMAV01020974.1:0-69027 GCA_019973955.1 Trichonephila inaurata madagascariensis | reverse complement strand
TTTTTAAAATTTTCGTTAGAAAAATTGAATTTTTGTGGAAATTAGTTTCATAGTTTATTTTAATGCTAAAAAAAAGTTTTCATTTACGTAGTATGAAATCATTAACAGTAATTGTTTTTCCTGAAAAATACCACGTTGCATAATATTTCCTTCGATATAGCAGAAACACATTCCCATCAAAATATTTATCTTTGTAACTACACCAGAAAACAAACACATTCACTAGAATTCTTAATTATTTAAAAGAAAAAAAGAATTAAAACAATAAATCTACAAGGAGAGATAAAAAATGTAAAACGAAAGGAGCTACTTTCTAAACTACACATTGTTACAATAAACTCTAGAAGTCTATGTAATTGTATATTTTTTCCTATTCAATGCACTCTTAACTTTCAAGCCACTAATATTGTTTAAATGTCAAATACATTCTAAAACACTTTATCAAATTTTGAGAAAAAAACGCCAAAACCGACAATAACGCAAATACTTGGCGACTGTTTAGTTTCTTCATGGCTCCTTTGGCACAGAAAGAACTGCACTTAAGAAGAGGGAAATGTGATTACAAGATGCTGAATGCGATAAGGAATCCCGGAGAAGAGTAAAGTGGTAAATTCAATTTCGAAGCAAATGGAATTTCAGCTCTTGTGCTTATTATATTCGATCGTAATCGATAATTCCAATCTTGATATGTGATAAGTTTGTGAAATAGAAGGGGGTTATCACTTATTTATTTAATTAAACAATGGGATTAACTCATTAATATTCATATCAAACAACAGGGAGAGCGTGTCAGAACTAATAACGGAGAAAAGGAATGTGAAGGGAAATAAGTTATCAAACTCGGCTGTTATATCAGTGTGAGAGTAGGCGTATTTTCTTTCTTGTTTGTTGTGACGTAAGTTATGAAAGCTGGTAGTTTTCAAAAAAGAGTTTTGTGTTTTAATTTATGAAAGTAGTCTATTGTGTAATTTATTTCGGAACACTGTGCTTAGGTTTCTTCTCGTGGTATTGTTGAATTGTTTAGAAACTAGAAATTTTTCCTCTGCGAGATTAATTATATACTTTTAATATTATATTTTCCTCACTATCGCTCTGTTTCATATTGCAATGCCCAATATACTTCAGAATGTATAAATTAGTATTTTCAATCTGACAATATATTTATTTTCTATCTATTCTGAATCAATACATACAGTTTAGAAGCGAGGGGAATTCTACTTAGCTCAAGGACCTCATTGTGGGAGCTGAGAATATTAGAGGGCCTTACCTTTTTAAATTATTGCATTTATTATAGCAAATAAAATAATTGACAGTTTTATTCAATTTATCTACTGTGCTAACTTCATCTTGTCTGTAGTAGAAACACATTAACTTTAAGATCAATTTAATGAGCAAATGTAACCGACCACATTTTTCACAACATTTTTTTAAAATCAGGATTGAGATTGCTTGTTTAACTTATCATCACAGCCTGGAAATATATGACAATCAACGTAAATTCATATCCACCCTTGTTGATTTTCATGCAAGGAAAACTTCGCTCACACACATATGCTGGCCCAAATATGGTTGGAAATAAATCTCCATCGTTCTTTTTTACCTTAATTTTATATATCACTTTGAATTTCCTTTAATCGAAGTATAGTCAGATAGCGATGACATTTAATCATGCCGCCATTTAACGTGCCGCATCGGATTTACGTAAAACTTTGCATTAAGTTCTTTTCTCCTATGGCATCACTTATTCACTGAATGTACAAATGCATGTGATCTGCTTATTCGATTGAATGAGGGATTATTTTTATGTCTGTTTCTTAAGACAGTGCTTCTCAAACTTTCAATATTGGCGACCCAATATTCAGTCATAATTTTCATCTCATCCCTTCATACAATAACAATGTATTAAATTAAATAATAAAATACTTTGACGCTCAACCTACAATTTGATTTTAACATCTTAAGTGTTGCCAGCATATATAAACGTCTCACTCTGCCAGTGCTTTAATTGCCCCGGACGTATATATACGTCTTTCCGAATTACTATACGTTCTGTGTATTGCTATCCATAAAATTATCCCGAAGTCATTGGAATGCAATAAAATTACCATAACAGAGTGTTTGCGAAAGATTTAGTTATTTCAGTGGATTTTCTTATTTTATTCTTTCACTAACCCCTCTCCCAATACACCACATACACTCGCCTACATGTTAAACAGTGATATTGCAGAGATAACCACGCAATTTGTAATCAGCATTGAAATAATTAATTATAAACTGGACAAATTATCAGGATAAGTGTTACTCGTAGCGTATAATTTTATTTATGAAGAGCCATTGGGGTTACTGGTAATTTAAAAGTTCTTAGTATTGTTAAATTAATTATAAATTGCATTGAGCAGTACTGATATATTTATAAATGTATTATATCAGTGTAAATGTGTATTTTATTTTTTATTATGTCAGAATGTATGTTGTTTCTTTACTTACAGAAAATTAATAATTTTTTTAAATAATCTTTTGCTTTCCACTTTTCAAAATGCTCACGCCCCCTTGTAGGGTTATGACGTCCCCTAGGGGAGCGCACCTCACAGTTCGAGAAACATTGTCTTAAGATGTTAGTGGGATTGAATGTTGGATTATTATGTTTATAGGTTTAGGAATTTAACTTTTTGTTTTAATGTCTAAAGTTTTTCAGACTTTGATTAAATGGTTCTTGAGTCACACTGCGTAAATGATCGAGAATTAATTTTATTATAATCTGCATAAAATGTAAATAACATTTTCTGTCTATTTAATTTCTTACTGCCTTGACGAGACTAAAAAACCCTTTACGGCCCTCTACTTGCCGCGTCCCCTGGTTTATATTATAATAAAGTACATTTAGATGTTCTAATCCAGAAATATAAATAGAAAATTAATTTTTTTTATGTTTGTTTTATTTAAGTATTACATGATTAAAAAAGTAATGTTGTATTAAATAAATACAGTCGGACCTCTATATAACGAAGTTGTTAAATCCCGGAAAAAAGTTAGTTGTATGGAAAATTCGTTATATAGGGTTCAATAGAACAATATACTATTTTATAATCACATAAAAATTTTTAATTCATAAGCTCTATGTATTAAAAAAAGTAATTATCTACACAATTTTTTAAATTCGTATATGTTTGTTTTGTATATCGTACCCATCAAAAAAGAAAATAAAACTAGAAAAACTGCAAGAAAAGTAAAAAAAAAAAAGAATATCGAGGAATACACATTCTATATATATTAAGAAATTAAATATTGTGAAAATCACATTCCTTATTAAAATTAATGAAATTTAAGGACATTTTTTTAATTTAAAACATACAAGTAATATTAAAGATACATAATTTTACATAACTAGAACATGGGATAACTCCACTGAGGGTGAAGAAGGGGATATCGAATATGTTTTCTGAACTGGACAATGGGGTTAAAGGTTGCATTCTTGGATGAAACACGTTCCAGAACTCTGTTGCTCTCGGCTTTGACTTAGGAAACTATGAAACCAGTTCAAGATTTACTTAGCCGCATAAAATGTGTTAAAAGAGAGAATAACTTGCAAAGTTCAGAAATGATTTAAAAATAAGGAGGGATAAAAATTGAACGACAAAAGAAAAAGTTCGTTAAGGTACCCGACTACTTTCGGAACCGTGATTTTAAAAAGGTGCATAAATGGATAATTTTCATGATATTTAGTGTCACTTAGATTAGAATACATGTATAAAATGGTTTTAAGGACATTTTGGCACAAAAAAAGGTAATTTAAATACAATATTTCGGCTTATATTTAACTTAGAATAACCTTTTTCAAAATGTTCTCCTTTCCTGAAAAATGCTTCTATTATAATAATATTCTGCCTGTGTATAGCTCAGATCTCTGTACAGAGGCTCAAATATGATTTTTGAAAAATTCGCATTATTTTCAGAGTTACAATCATTTAAAATAATTAGCGGCGTTTTTTTCTTAAAATATCTCCCCTCTGTTGTCATAAAACACGGATAAAACCACTTCTAAGTTATATATTTCAAACAGAGGTCTGAGCTATAGACAGGCAAAATAGTATTATAATAGAAGCAATTTTCAAAAAAGGAGAACATTTTTTGAAAAAAGGGAGATATCTAAGTTAATTACAACAAATATTGTACTCATAATTTGTTATTGTAATACTATTTTTTAAAACAGTTTTATATGCATTTTATAATCTAAGAGACACTAGATATCATAAATATTATCCATTTATACGCTTTTGCAAAATCACGCTTCCGAACGTAGTCGGATACCTTAAATAGAAAATGCACTTCTCTATAGAGGGGTTATCTTATGAAGAAAATCGTGAAATGTTCAAGGTTCCAGGGAAAAATTTGCTATACAGAAGAAATTCCTTATTAGGATTTTGATGACTGTATATGTCGAAGAAAATATAAGGAACTTGAGTACATTCCTGGGAGATTTATTCACAGACGGAAAAGATTAAAGGCTAACATTGTTTTGTAAGAAGTCAATGTCATAGCATTTTAACATTGCTTTAGCTATGATCTGACTTGAATTCAATATGTTGAAGCTTACTTGCGGCTCGTCTGGCGCTGTAATTATCAATATTAGCAGAAACAAGATAATATCGGGGCACATTAAATTTAGACTCAGTTTTTTTTTTTTTTTTTTTTTTTGAAATCTGAAATATTCGCTGACTGAGATCAAAGGGACTTTTCTGACTGTCTTGCGGACTGAATAAAAGAAACTCCCTCCTGCGCCGCATATTGTACAATCCGTTGGTTGGCCAAGTCTGATATAGTTCGAATATCAATTATGCAGTAAAGCGTATTTTATACGTTTATTGAAAGAATTTTTGTGCACTAATAAATTGCATATAACAGCTGTAATGTGGATGCATTATTAACTACAAAAAATATGGCATTGTATTGAAACTATTTTATTCTTTTTTTAAAATATGTAGTAACTTTACTAATCTTTTTATTCAAAGTGAAACACTATATCATCAATGCATGACCTCAAGATCACTGAAAATGATGTGGATAATATTTTCACTATGTGGATAATATTTTCAGTCTGTAATTTAATAAATACATTTTTTAGAGTTTTAAGCAATTTAACATTAATTTCGTATGACATTCAAAAATATCAACTCCAAAAATACGAACTTAAAGAATTTAAATGGACTCTCTCTTTGGACATTTATTTTTTGTTTCATGTATTCCCCTCCTCTTACGTCTAAATTATAAGAGTTGGTGGTAGTTTTGATTTAAATATTAATGTATACTTAAATGTTTTTATTACATTTTGTAATGAAGTATTTTATTATCAATAACTACATAAAATACTTCAGTTTCATATTTTTTTTTTCCAATTTTAGTTTGAAATTTCACGGTAAATAATATTTTGTAGAGATAAGAATGTTAAGGCGAATTTATATTTTATATATATGTGGTGGTAGTTGATTCGGATTAATTCTATTGTACAAGTTGGAAAAATATTTTTTCGTTACGGTATTTATGTTGGATTATTGTGGGTGCTATTATGTAGCTTAAAACAGTTTTACAATAGTAATTCCTATTAGATTAATTGTTTATTCGAATGTTGCAATTTTGTAATACCTACTATTAGGCTTAACTTTATTTTTCAAACTTGGTTTTTTCTACAATTTTTCTTGCATTAATATTGAGAAATTTCATGCTGGAGATGAAGGTTAGGTTCTTTTAAGACACGCTTAACCCAAATCCGCCCCCTCCCGAAGAGGGTGAGCTTTAAAAACATTTTTTTTTGTCAATTGACTTTTTATGTTTATTTATGTACTTATATTTTCCTTTGTTTTCTCCTTTATCAAATCAATTTTTCCTTGTTTATTAGAATATTCTCACTATGATTATATTTATTGGATTATATAATAATTCCAATAATCTGTAACAGCTCTTGAACTATTAACGTCCAGTCCTTCAGAACAACCATGAAATTATTTTTGGTTATCCCCACCGGGGACTTAGAAACGTCTTCACCCACCTCCTAAAACCAGGGGCCCTGTTGCCCATAAATACCAAATCAAAAAAACCCATCTCTTTTCGCCTCGCCTCTCTGCAATCATGTAGCCAGCCGGCTGCTGCCCGTTGTGAGTTGTCTTTGTTATGTGTAATGCCGTCCTGCTATATGTTTATGTGTTTTCAAGATGTGAATAAACTGGATCAATGTCCCAGACTGTCTCATCAATAGTATTGAATACGTAACATCAACCAACATAGAAAATGTATCTAATATACAGTCTTTCACTCGCCATCGGCCGCGCCCTAACTTTGATTCGCCACATTTAAAATCTACCACTCACCACGACAAAATACGGCACAAAATTTGAGCGTCCAAAAATAATAACTATAAGAAAACTTATAGTGGTGCATACATGCAGCAGAACGATTTTGGGGAAATTTTTACTTTATATACAGAGAGGAGGAGGAAAGGACTGGATTTCACATTAGTCTTGACTCCTTCCTAGTCTTCTCTTGATAATTATTTTTTATTTTAACCACCAAGAAAAAAGCGAAGATAACCACATCAAACTCCCCAAAAAAAAAAAACTGAAGCTTTAGTCTTTTCGAAAAAGTGTGTGACGCAACTGTTTATTACCTATCTCTTCTGATCAATCAAAAAGCTTTTATTGAAAATCATGAGATCCTAACAGATTCATGTTCACTATGAAAGGTTAAGATACCGGGAGTGAAAAAAGAATGCAGATCCTATTTATATTTAATGTTGAAAATTTGAATCGACAGGCAATTTTCCAAATTTATACGATTTGTTTTGAATTTTTGTAGTTTGGATCAACATAAATGTGTGAATAAAAGACTTATACTGAAACAATATATAAAAAATAAATCGCTAAAACTAACTGTTATAAAGCCTAACCCAGAAAACACCTAATTTTATTACACTTCAAAACTAATCCCAATAGAGATGACTTTAAAAAATAGAAATTAAAAGCCACACACATTAAGACTATTAAGAAATTAGAATAAACCAAATTTATTTTATTATATACGTAAAAAATTTAACTTTTTAAAAGTTTATAAAGATTTAAAAAATCTTATTAACAATAAAACCTGTAAGAATATTTATTATATTATTTTAAATTTTTTACTACTTAGACTTTTTATAAAAAACATGTGTTATACTTGCGTAAAAATCCCATAATCCTATAATTAAAAATTTTTCACCTTTTTTATAATTTCTTTGTTGGAGAAATTGGAAGAGGCACGAATAAGGATTAAATATCAGATAGTGACACTCTTACCAAAAAGCGTAGGCACCCCTGCTTTAATACCAAGATCTTCAAATCAAGCCCATTATATATCATGTACACACACTCAACACATTTTTTACACAATTTTCAAATAATAATGTTTACAATATACTATTTTACACAAGTTTTGTTTTGTTTCTTTTAGAATAAATCCCCCACTCCACTCTTTATTATTATTATTACTTTAACTTTCCCAATGGTATCAGAAGATTGTCGGCTTACACCCACATATGTATAAGTGACTTGGTCTACTTCCTGGCTTGTTTACTGTCGTATTTTGGAGTTACAGGGAATACCCGAATGCAGCTGATTTAATTCGCGAAGGTCATAAGTTTGCGACAAGTATGAACATTTCCTTGATACAGTTCGTAGTAAATGCACACGATTGTTGTCAAGTAGCGATGTATAGTTGTTAGTTAGTAGTCTTATTCCTAACTAGCTGCTTGGCCCGGTGTTGCAAGGGCATTCTCTACTTTGATAGATTTTCCCTTTCCTTCACAAAATCAGCACTTCCGTTTTTCGAAATTACTTTGAGTTTTTTCCCCCTCTGCTTAGCCCGGCGTTGCACGGGCTTTTACCGAGTGTATAACTTAATTTTTCCTCTCCTTCATGACGCCAGCCCTTTTGTACGGGTGTGTACGCGTACGTTGTGAGTGATTGCAATAATGATGTCATGAAAATCCCTTTTTCGAAATTTTTTACTTCTTTTCACTGTCAGACAGGTTTCTTTCCCCTTTAATTACCCCCCGCGTTGCTTGAACATTTTTTGAATGTACAACATATTGTCATGGAAATTCCCCTTCTCCCCTCGCCGTCAGCACTTCCTGTTGTGTATGTATGATTTCTATTTTAATGTCATTGCAATTCCCTTTTTCGAAATTTCTTCCACATATTCCCATTGTCAGACACGTTTCTTTTGTCTCTCTATACACGCAGTGGCAGTTACATTGGATTTTTTTGAGTGTAGAGATATTTTACCTCCCCCGTATTATTCATAAATGATGAATTAAATAATCATACAGAGAGCTATTGAAATGATTTTTTTCTGATCGTGTGAATGTTTGATTAATCATATGTGAGTGTGAAAAGACTATCTGTATATATAGGAAAGAGCCTATATAGATATGATTATAATCACTAAAAAAAAACCATTCAAAAACAAAAGAATACTGTCTGATAAAAATATTTTAGTATTTTAATATAATTTTTGTTTTTCATTCCACTGTGTTTAGTAAATCATTCAAAAATATATCTGACGAAAAAAGTATATATATTATACAAAACTAACATATTCATTGTTTTAACAATAATTATTTTCTTAGAGCTATTTATATGTTGTATGTACTTATGGACTTAATATTTTCAGTACACTAATTTATTTTATTTTTCTGGTGTAGCAAACATGGAATGTTTTTGTTTTAGAAATATTAAACGTGGATTTCATTACTAATTTTTTTGCATGTTTTTTTGAGAAAATATTTAGTTTTTGCAACTTACAGAACTTGTTAAATTTGGGAGCATATCTCCAAATTTACTTTATGCTGCATGAATTTTTTTGCACGGTTTCTTCAGGAAGCCGTGTTAAAAAAAGAGTCGGTTATATTTATATATATATATATATATATATATATATATATACGCACAAGCATAGTATATGTATAATGCATTTCAACTTACTCTATAAATACATATTGAAATGACAAGGTGTTTACATGAAGGGGTATATGAAATATTTCTTCACGAAAAACGATATGAGAAATATTTGAAAGCAGGTAAGATTCTGGAAAGAAAAGTGTGTCCTAGATCTGTCAGAAGCACTTCAACCGTAGTGTAAGCGAGATTAGGTCAATTCCATTTCCACTCTTGGTGTAAATTCTTTGAAATACGTTCTTAATCTTTCACTGAGGTATTTTCGAATATCTTAAGTAAATAGATCGACACGTCTGAATTCGAAATAATGTATACACAGGCTGCGTTTGCAAATAGGAAACATTTCAAAAATTGTGTGGTATTTTATCAAGAAAGTATCCATTGGAAAACTGAGTAACAATTTGTATATTGTGAATTTTATATTTACAATACTATTTCTTATACACATCCATTGTAAAAATTTATTTTGGGTTTAAGAGTAAAGTTGTCGTACACATTTCTTGATATTTAAAATGTAATTGTGATACTGGAGTCTGACTTTATCAGAATATTCGGATGGACTAATTATTTTTCAAATCTTATCATCGCATGTACTTGTCTAATAGAAAAAATAACCTTTACAGAGTTCTGTAGAATCTTTCGTTTTTATGTTGTGTCAGTTCCCCTACATTTTTTGAATGAATGGATATTTATATATATATATGTATAATATATATATATACAGTCGGACCACTATGTAACGAAGTCCCTAAATCCCAATAAAAGTTCGTTATATGGGAAATTCGTTACATAGAGATTCATCTTTCAATTCTCAATCCTCACAAAAGAAATTTTAAATTCATAAACACTATATATTTAAAAAAAGTAATTATTCACACCTTTTATAACTTAATATATATTTATTTTATATATGTGTCGTGACCATTAAAGATCACTTAAAAAGATGTAATTAAAATTTATTAATAAAGTATTTGGAGCTTAGGATGAGAATATCTAAGCACGTGTGCATCTTTTAAAAAATTAAACACGCTACTTTTTTAACCAAATTTGCATTTATTTAGTCAAGTGGAATATTACCCTGAAGCACAGCAACTGATATTTTTTAAGTATTTAAAAGTTAACCTACTAGAACTCCGTTAAAATAGGTTCCAAATAATAGCATTACTATCATTTTCTCTTAGTTCTAATTAATTCATTTCGATGTATATAATCACTCTCATTAACATACAATGCTTTCCCCGTTTAAAGTATCCGACTTCGTTCGGAACCGTGATTTTAAAAAAGCGCATATTTGGATAATTTTCATCACATTTAGTGTCACTTAGATTAAAATACATGTATACAATTGTTTTAAGGACATTTTGACAAAAAAAAATTATTTAAATACAATATTTTGGCAAAAAATTAACTTAGAGTAACCTTTTATCAAAATGTTTACCTTTATAAGAAATGTTTCTAAAATAATAATATTTTGCTTTTATAAAGTAAAAACTTCTGAAAAGAGTCTGGACTATTTCTTTTGAAAAATTCACATTGTTTTTAGAGTTACAACAATTGAAATAATTATCAGCGTTTTTTTCTTAAAATTGCTCCCCTGTGTTGTAAAACATGGATAAACCCACTTCTAAGTTATATATTTCAAAAATTATAGTTGAGCCTCAGTACAGAGGTCTGAGCTATATACAGGCAAAATATTGTTATAATAGAAGCATTTATCACATAAGGAGAATATTTTGAAAATGGATCATTTTTTGTTCACTTTTTGTCAAATAATTGTACTTCAATAGTTTTTTATTGTAATAATATTTTTAAAACAATTTTATACACATTTTCTAATCGAAGTGTCACTAAATATCATAAATAGTATCCATTTATACGCTTTTGCAAAATCATGGTTTCGAACGTAGTTGGATACCTTAAAGGTAGCAATTAAAACTTATAACAAAAAAACATACCAAATTAGTTTTCAAAGAAAAATCTCTTATGATTGTCCGTTACAGCCCACATTATACTTTAGAAGCATTTTTTTTATCAATGGGGCAGTGTATTGGTATTTTTACCATTGCAGATCTAATACATTCCTCAGGATCCTGAATCATTTTTCAGTTCGACACTTTTTTAGGAGATACCAATTGCCACAAGTAATTTTGACGCCCAGTTTCTTCCTCAGAGGGAGGCATCTGAACTCTGACGATGCGAAACCATATTGAGGAACTAAATGTTGCCGATAACTCCCCAGCCAAAAAGGTACTCAAGGGACCTTTTAGATGCCGCATAATCATATGACATGGACGCTGTCAATTTTCTGCTCCATGAAAGTCCACCAACTTGGGCCGAAGTCGAACCCTCAACCTAAAGTGTACAAAGTCAGCGCCAAACCGATTACGTCACCTAGCTAGCCTTTTTATACATGATGTGATAGAAAATATATTTGAGTTGAGGTTTCTGCTGCTTATCGCTTGTACTCTTTTACGCAAGCATTTTACATTTAAGTGATTATAAAACGAAAATGCTTCAGTATTTAAATTTAAGGGGTAAAAGAAAAGTAATTAAAAAGTCAAAAAAATTTTCTTCTTCTATCTTATGTGTAAGCTCTTGTCATTGGCATTAGTTGAAGGAATGAAGTATTCTAATGCCTCTTATGGTGTATTTCTATCTATGCATTCATTTCCATGGTATTTTTTCAATATGCTTTCTGATTTATTTTCTTTGAATGATTTTAGTTCTCATTAAGTTCCACACATATTAACTATATAAATATTTAGTTAAAATCAGATTAATAGTCAATTTTCTTATATTTCTATCAGCGTTTCTCAAAATGTGGGGTGTGCCTCCCTTTTGGGGCGTGATTTTCTTACATGAGGGGGGCGAGCATATAGAAAAGTAGAAGATAAGAAATTATTTTTTAAAAAAAATTGTTAATTTACTGTAAGGAAGCAGAACAAAATACATTTTAAACTATAAAAAGTAACATAATAATTATCATATTACTTAAAGTATTTATTACTTAAAATTAACATATACAAAATTTACTGCTTATCTTGACAATTTGTACGGTTTATAAATAAAAGGTCGTATTGTAGCTTTAGCATAAAATAATATTACTGTTGCATTCAGTACGTTGATATTGTATAAGAGGGTGCGATAAAAATTATAATTTAAAATTGGGTCGCAAGCATGCGAAGTTTGAGAAACACTGACTTAGATCATTTAAAATTTCAAAAAAGAATAGAAAAATTACTAAGCGAGCAACATTACAAATCAGAGTAAAATACAATAGGGAAAGTAGAGGGGCTATGTATATTTTGTCTCATATATTTTGTAAAGATGATTCTATACTAAAATAACTTTTCCTAATTTTTAATTTAAGTAAATAAATCAAATAATGTGACTTCATATTTAATTATAATTTATTTCGCTTCGTAAATCGGCATCCAATCTAATTTCACATGTATAAAATTACTATAGTTACTATATATATATATTGATTTCATTCTATAGTAATGACAGCAATGTAAGTAATTTAAGAGTTCTTCTTAAGAGAAAGCTTTTACAATGGCTGTAGAGTTTTTATTATATTCAGTCAAGTTTACCCGCATTAAATATTTATACTGTTATTGATGTCTTATAGAATATACACAAAAAATAAGATTTCTCGAGGCAACAGTAAATGAGGCATATAAATTGATTTACATCACTCCGATAATCTTAAGAGTGAAACAGTAATCCAATAAGCCTATTCAACATTATCTCATTAGCTGATATTAACACTAACTTTCCTTCAGTTTCTTTTCTTCATCATATCTATCACTGAACAAAAGCCTCTATTGATTTATTGGACTTTATTTAGAACGGATGTATTATCTTCCAAACCTTTTCTGTTGTATAGTTTTCAGGACGTATTTTTACATATTAAACATTTAAATTCGTTTATTGTTATTAAAATACAACAAAAAAAGATAGAAGCTACATTTCTAATAAATATGCTTATATTATTTATTTTCCCATGTTTTATATAATGGCACAATCTAAGTCTTCAATACATTGTAATTACAAGAAAATTATTTTATAACATTTTATTTAATGTAGAATAAAAATATTTAAAATATATTTTTTTTGCTGAAACTTATCAATGACGTGGAATAAGTTCTAGCCTTTTTTAAGTAACATAAATGTTTGTTTATTCCTATTTTCCGTTTATCAGTCCAGAACATTTGTAGAATTCAATATTTCTACTTTAAGGAAGCTAGAAGAATTGCAAAAAAAAAAAAATTCTAATCATTTCCAAGATTTTCACAACTAAAACAATTGAACTATCCCGTGTTCTTCATTGACTTGTATTTATTGCCATTCTTGTAAAGTTGAGGTAATGTTTCAAATTTGATAATTGGTTAAAGATATTTAAGTGTTAAGATTCTTCAAAAAGTCTTTCAAAATTAAACATATATATTATTCTATGTGCATTTTTAAATCAAGTGCATTAGGCTTACGTATCAGCAATATTATTGCCAAAAACTGGTACGGTAAAACCTGTTTTTGTGCGGTCCTTTTTTATGCAATTTCATTTTCGTGCGATTTTATAGTGTGTGATTTTATTGTGTGCGAACTCTTTTTTTCATGCAGTCTGCGAATTTCTACGGCTTTGGCTTTTTCTATTAGTGCACATACATACACTTTAGAACGTTCTGTTGATTGATTTTAAACAGTCTCTCGACAATGCACTTTCAATTGCTTACTCAGAATGCAATAACAGCACGAGATAAAACTTTCAATATGATAATGACATTATCATTAATTTTATTGATTATGAATTAGTTCACACACACACACAAGAAGAACCAAACTCTTTGAAAGTGGATAAAATAAATGTAGGGATTCAGGCTTTCCAACAAATCGGAAAAAGCATTTTATTAAAATAGATACCAATTCCGAAAGGAGTTTGAAATTCCAAAAAGAGCTTCGATTATGCATATATGGCTATCGTGACGTTCACATACAACTGACCAACCAACCGTCGTCACAAAAACTTATTACTTACTTTATGGGGCAGAAAAATAGATCGATTGAAACAGTATCTTCAAGTGATGAAAGCGATTTTGAACTAATTCATCACAGGAAGACGCATGCTTTGGATTATGATGAGTAGTAGTAAGTTATGTATGAGCATTTTGAAATTACACATTTATAAATATCCCGGATGTAATTAAAAAAATACTCGAAGCTGAAAGCCCATATTAAAGTTCAGAGTTCTATGAAACATATTTTTTTAAAAAGAAAAACGGACTTTACCATCCATCGATTGCCTTGTAAAAATTAATGTAAAAACGATCCTAATTCAGATCACACCGGTGTGATCGTGGTCTTCAGGGCAGAGAAATCGCAATCATATATGTGATACCATGGGCCCTGAAGGGAAAAACGAGCGATCACATATATGTCATGATGGTTCTGAACGGGTTCATGCAGCTTTGAGCTGCAATTCCATTTTAAGTTTCCTGCTAATGTAAGCTGTACTGAACAAAATTTTACGTGTAAAATATTTCATTCACGGCATTTTCATTAATGCATGATCTGAGTTTTGGACGGTTCATTGAAAAAACTCATTATTTAGCGAAGAGAAATATTTTTGACAGCTCGAAAATTCTATAGGGAGACTTACGTAATTCAGGAGGAATAATAGAACCAATTGCATTGGCTCGAACAACTCATTCTTCAGTTCAAAGGAAGTCACGCCAATTCGGAATTAAAATCCACACAAACACTTCACTTCATTTCTCCTGTGAAAAGAAAACCGAATTATAAATCTCCCGAGCAAAGAAATCCATTTCCCTTCTCGCTTCAAATTCCAACGGCCGAATTTTAAGGATGCCATTTTGAAACGAGCGAGTGAAGTTGAAAGGCACAGCTCCTGCTTCTAACGGCCGCTCGCGCTGCTGATACGGCCACAATTAATTGCCTGGTAAAGAAGCACTCAGCCGTAAAACGTAAAGGAGGGGAACTGTGATGGGCAGAGTCGACTCCAGCACAGTTCGTGGGTCCAAAATTTACGCCAGTCGCAATTCAGGAGAGGGGGAAGGTTAAAAGGCGGTTTTAAAAGCCATTTCTATACGTTTTTTGACGGAAAGAAAGTTTGGAAGTTTTGAGAAATGTTTTATGACCCTCTTTCTTTTTTTTTCTCTCCATCTCTTACTCACTCTCTTTTTAATATTGCTATTAAATCTGTAGCTGAATATAACTCATTGGAATTTTTTCATGTATTGGTTTTATTGAGGGCCATTTCAAAATAGCAGAATTGACTTTTGAAATGCAAGGTATACTATTTTATTGAAATTTTTTGTCGGAATATTTTATTTTCATTTTTTTATCCTATTTTTTCTTTTTTAATGGAATTTGGAATGACCCTCGAATATCGAATGGTGAGCTGTTCGATATTCCAATAAATTTATTTCCAGGAATATATCCCTCCCTTTTCACCGGGGTGTGTTGAAAAATATTTCCTTTTAAGATACAAAAGGGTAATTTAGCAAAGATGATTCATGGAGTCAGAAAGTCGATGAAAAAATTATTCACCCTTCGGAGAGAGAGGAGGAAATAGAGTTATGAATTCTGATTATGATTCATAGAACTTGATATTAAAAATAATATACAAATATTTCAGTGAACTGGGTTCAAAAAAGTCTCACTAGATGAAAGTACAATATATCTTATTTTAACCTCTTAACTGCCGATTAAGAGTTAAGTGATTTGTTACATATTTCACAGTACACACATATTAGATTAACTGGAAGAAAAGTAAAGGCATAAACACAAGCAAATTTTTCTATAAAATAAGTAAATCCTCCTCAAACACTGTCAAGGTCATTTCATAGAATTCCTAACCCTTCGGTATAGTTTTACTGATAGAAACGCAAAGAAAAAGGTGTGTCACACACACACACACACAGAAAGACGTATATATACGTCCAGGGTATTTAACACGCTGGCTTAGCAAGACGTATATACACTCAAACGTCAGTTAAGGGTTAAGGTAATGGAAGAAAATATATAAAAGTAATTTATATAACTACATGCCACGTTTTCATACATTTGGAAAGTTTAAAGTGAACATATTTTTCAACCACTAGCAGCTAAGAAGCATTTTGGAAAAATTTTGTTACTGGGAAAATGCCAATATATTGTATATAATCAGGTGCTTAAAGTTTATATATTCTTTTTCTAATGTTTCTAAGTTCATGAACTAAACTACTTTAGATGTTTATAGTTTTTCATTAAAGTTGCAATATTTAAAAGTGAACAGATATTCTTTGATTATCATAAACTATTCAAGGTTAGGCAATATAAAAAAATAAACAATATTCAGATACAAACTTAAATAAATATTAATGTTTTCTTTTAAATAAAGAAAGGCCTAATGACACATTGCATATTTTATTTTATACATTATAAAATGGATTTTCTATGATTAATAAATGTCGCATACTACTATCATTTAAAGTTATTTTACGCAGTTATGAAGGACTTTTTAAAAGTAAGCAAAGTTAATCAATTCAATAAATTTCAGCTTATATGTGTTAAGTCTAACTGAAAGCATTAAGCAAAATAGTAGTATATAATAGTTACTAAATTTATTTTAAATAATTAAAGGCGATAAAATTTTAAAACTATCTTACACTCAATTTGTATGAAGAGCCTAAATAAATGTACATAAATTTTTAAATATTTAATTTAGTTAATATATAAGATAATTAATGATTGTTTTCTGAACTTTCAAAGTAATTCTGTTTTTTATAAATGAATATACTAATTAATTTATTTTTAATCATATACAAAAGGTAGAATTATGCCGGGAAGTTTAAGAAATGTAAATTAGAAGCAAAACTGATTTGAAACCATAAATACAACTAAACAATTGTACTCCTGACTAAAATTTTTTTTTCAACTCAAGTATACATCACATCAGTTGGAAATCACTTCTCAGTTTCTGTGTTATCTTAATTCAGCTTTCTAAACTGCAATAATGTTAGAGTTTTAAAAATACTTATTACAGTTATTTATAAATAAAAAAATATAATCGGAAACCAATGTTTAAAAGTTTATATTATATGATTGGAAAACCCACAAGTGTATCAATTTATTTGTAAATTTAAAAGCTAAAAGATTTTTCTTTCCAGTAACTGAAAAAAACTCATATAATAGCCTTTTACAAAATTTCAATATTCAGTTTTGAATACATGCTAGTTGTGGGTATGTAATATTGAAAAATGACATTTTGTTTGAATACAAAACTTTTTTTTTTTTTGCTTAAAGAGCTTTGTATTTAAAATATTTCAAGGAGTTCTTTTTCAACAATTTTCAATAGCCGTTATTCTTTTTTAAAGGCTCAGATATCTTTTGACTCACCAATCTCAAAAAAATAATTCTTAAAAGCTTTATTTGAAAGTTTTATTCAGAAGACTCATCAAACATATTTTTCAAAAAAATTACTCTTTTCATTACAATCTGTTATTTTTTCTACATATAAAACATTTAAAATGATAAATAGTATTAAACAGTTGCAAGCAAAAAGTAATTGGGTAATTAATTTTTTTGCAGGTGTTTTATAAGTACGCAGCTGAAATTTAAATTCCAGCATAAATCCCAGGTAAGCAGGAAAAAATTATACCACTATTTAAACTTAGTGAAGAAAAATCAATGCAAAAAGCTTAAATACCAAAATTGTAATTAACACTAGGCAATTTCTGAGTAAAGAAAAAATATTATTTTTAATTGCCAGAAAATAATGTTTCTGGTTGATAAGATGGATATAAAAAAACGAAAGGAAGAAAAAGGAATAAAGGAAAAAAGTAGAATAAAAATATCTACTTTAATACTGAGATTTTTTTAAATCTCAGTTTTTCAAAGAGTATTTAAAAAAAAAATACGAATTACAGATGCCAAAAAGTTTTAAAATTGTTAAGCCATGAAGACTTATTTTTCTTCCATAAATAATCCGCAGGAGAAGAAAAAAACTACATATATAAGAGGAAAAAAAATTAATTTAATCTTATAGCATCCAATTTTTATTCATGTTTATTTATTTATTCATTCTTTTAAGGTTATTCATAAATGTGTCTGAGTTTGGTTATTTATTTAAGAAATGGGAAGGAAAATTGTCGAGCCTTATTGGTAATATTGATTTATCGACAAGTTTGGCGAAAATTTCTTGGCTTCGAGAACATGAAAAAGAAAAATCAATAAGGAACTACAATACATTACACATAAGCACTAAGCCCCTTTTTCTTATATCCCCTTATCTTCGTTAATACCCACTTGCCGTGTTAGGGTTAGGACATGCACCGATTCTAGAGAAAAGTCCTAATCTATTTGCCGTCTAACACGAAATAAAAGCTTGATTTTATCTGACGAAAAATAACGACCAATACTTTTTTTTTCTTCGACTATTCTTCTCAATAACTATCGAATTGTTATGCAAAAGTTTGGAAACAAAGCACGTAGAAGGAATAAAATTATTCGAATGGAAGTATTTTTTTTAAACTTTAATTATATACATGAAGGGGTATACCACTCTACAACATAATGGAATACATCATTATCTGAGATAAGTATTGCAATCATTCAGCGTTTCGAACAAGAATTTAAATACTTTACATTTCTCAAAAGTTCCATATAAACAAAACAAAAAATACTCGGTAAGTAGTTTGTTAAATTCTTTAAATAATCCCTATCATATGTTTGTCCAATTTGATTCGCAACAGAAAAGTATGTTTATCTTTTTACTTGCAGTGAAGAAATAAGGTACACAATATATATATTTTTTTTACTTTTATTTATACCGTTTTGAGTACAGAATTGGACAATAGTTTGAAAAAAAGGATTTTAAGTATGTCGAAATAAATTTGAAGTCTTCAACTTTCAAGTAACTTTCTGCTATTTGGAATAATCTGAATAAAAACAGCGTCATTTTATTTCATAAACTAAATAAAATCAACATGACATTTTTTTGATACAATGATGAATACATATTTAACGAATTGTAGCAAGTATACACTATAAGGATCATGTTAAAGTGTCATATTGGCGTATATATTAGTATTTTTTATGTATTTTAAAAATTTTACAGACGTTTAGCAATAATAAACTGTTTTACTTTTACATAGAGAATATCACATTTCAGTTAAGTTTATATATCGCAAAAAATTTATTTACAACTTAAGAAAACAGCAAATATACTACAATTGATCACACCTGAAAAAAATAGGCTGTAAATATTGTAATTTAAATTGCAAAATTATAATAATTAAAAGTTTATTCATAAAATGGCTTAAAATATCTATTTTTTTCATCAGAAACAGTATATCATTTTGAAGCATTTTTTTCAACCGTTCTAACCTAGGAATTAAAGAGGAATCAAATTTTACCTTCTGCATTTTTTATTCCTTTTCGTCCATATATTTAATAAAAATGCCAACATTTTTTTTTTTTCAAATTTCTCTTCAAACTTTAAGAAAAAAATTATAAGATCCTGTTGTTGTGTCATTAAGCATGTAATGTGTGAAAATATATTTGACATTAAAAAATATTAATAAATGTTTTCGAGTAGCATTTCTAAATAACGTGGGGAGTATGATAACCCCATGCGAGGGGGCACAAACTTGTCGAACATTAAGGATTATTTAAAATTTAATTATTGAAAGGAAGCAAAACCAAATATATTCTGATGTAATAAAATGTAAAATACTCATTTACAATGATTAAATATACTTATAAATATGTCAATACTGATCAATGTGTACTTGATAATTAATTTATCAGTACTAAACTAAGAACAATTTAATTAATACTAGTGACTTCCCATGGGCTTGTCATATATAAAATTATATACTTATCTTGATAATCTGTACGTTTTATAATCTTTTTTGTAGCTTTAACGTCAAAGTACATTAATGAATTTAATACATGTTTTTCTATGTAGATGGGTGCAATGAAAATTATGATAGAAAACTGGGTTGCCTATGCTATGAAAGTGAAAATCATTGACATAAAAATATTTTCTGACTTAATGCTTTTCCTATAATATTTCTGTGCTACAAAATAACCACTATTTAGTGTTGCATGTCACATTTTACATATTAGTAAGTAATTACCGTAAAATCTAGCGTATAAGCGCATTTTTAACACAGAAAATATGATCGAAATTCAAGGTGCACATTAAAACGCCAGGTATGAAAATCTCTAAAAATAAGTAATAGAGATAAGCATTAAAAAATTTGACTGCTACATATATCGAAATAAGTTTATTTGAAAGAAATTACATTCCTTGTCAATTTAAAGGGTGGTAATTCTAGAAATATATATATATATTTTTTCTAAAGCGTTCGGGATAATACCTTGAATAAATGGCTTCAAAATATAACAGCATTGCACACTTACATTTCAGGATTCTTTGTAAAAAGTAGGTGCGCGTTATATATGGCGAATATACCTAAAAATAAAAATAAATAAATAATACAGCTTGAAAGTATATGTGCATGTTATACACCGTTGCGCTCTATACGCCGGATTTTACGGTACCTACTTTGTATAGAGGGAGAAACAGGGCCGTTTTTTACCTCCCCGGTGCCCTAGACACTTCCAACTGTTACGCCACTTCTTTCCCCAAACTATTTCCTGAGCACCTCTTCTTGAGTTTTACCTTGGCGTTTTGGTTTGGAAAAGATTTTCTCTTAACACTCTCTTGCTCTTTTCCGTTTCTATGTTTTTGCTCTTTGGAGAGCCATTACATTATCCGCCGTCTTTGGGCTCGCCGTATCATGGACTGGCAACCATAAGGAAAGGATACTGACATGGTTTGGCCACTCTTGTTCATTCCTTATCTTAAGACATCACAAACCATTCACCCTTTTGCAACATGAGTACAAATTATTGAAATCGTTTGCAATTACATTATACAAAATACATTGATGTATGAACTGTTTTATTTGTTAATTAAATTTTCCATCGCTTATCGCCTTAGTATCTCTTCATTTAAGACATCCTTATTCTTCGTACTGGTACAACAAAAGTTTTCTTCAGCTTTGATGATTGCAAAATCACTAATGACTTTATTATAATAATTTCCATTGTAATATCGTTTTGAGGGCATAGCAACATCAAACTGTTAAGCTTTTCATTTTCTATAGTAGATCTCATTTCAATCTTTATTTTTTAAGGACAGTTAACTTCTTTCAGGACTCTCTAGGTGGTGGTATGTTCACTATAATTTTAATTTATTTTTTCCCTTTTTCCACCCTCCAATTTTTTTGCGACCCCAAATCTTTGGCGCCCTATTATGCCTAAGCGGTAAAGCGGTTCAGGGAATAAAAGTTATTCATAAGAAGAAAGTTATGATGCATATTTTGAAAGAATTTCATGTATTATTATTTTTTTTTTCAATTATCTCAGTATGTGAATAATGATGGAAAATTTTATTTTTCTTAAAATCTAATATTTTGAAGATAAATATCCCATGGGTGGTACTTTAGTATTTATAAATAGTTCATAAATAAATATAATAAAAATCTCTGTGTTTTTTTTCTATCAATATATATACACATCATGATTCGATTAACAAAGCGGTAAATATCTAGGTTAGTGTTTCTCAAACTGTGGCGTACGCCCTCCTAGGGGGGCGTGTTTACCCTACAAGGGGGGAGCTAGCATATGGAAAAGTCGAAAACAAAAGATTATTTATATAAAATAAAATTATTAATTTACTAAAGGTATACAAATAAAGTACATTCTGACTAATAAAAAATAAAGCACACATATACACTGACATAATACACTTATAAATGTATCAGTACACTGCACAATGTATTTTATAATTAATTTAACAATACTAAGTTAAGAACAAGTTTAATAATTACCAGGGACATAATGGCATTGTCATATATCAAATTATATGCAAACACTAACATTTACTTTGATAATGAGCACGATTTATTATTAATCCCTTGAATGCCGATTAAAAATTACTCTATTTACCCTCCAATGCCGTCGTTTAACACGTAAGCCTTCGTTAACACGTATGTGGTGCATTAGCAGGGAAGGAATAAGTAAGCAAACCCTCTGAAATAAGTAAAGCCTTAACAAACACTGTCAAGGTCATTTTATTGCATTCGAAAGTCTTCGGAATAATTCCATAGGTAGCAGTTCACAGAAAAGATCGTACTTCAGAAAGACGTATATATACGTCCTGGATAATTAACGCACTGGGTGAGCGAGAGGTTTATATATGCCGGTGGTGCTTAAAGAGGTAAAAGTCGTACTGTAGCTTTTCGCGTCAAAGTATAGTATTAATATTAATGAATTCAAAACATTGTTATTGTATGGAGGGAGGCGCGATGAAAATTATGATTGAATATTGGGGCTCAAATATTGAAAGTTTGAGAAGCACTGATCTAGGTACTTTACACCTTGAACAAAAAGTAATCCCGAATGCGTACTACATGTTAATTGCTTTCATGTTTGAATTTTTTCAATTGTTTATTGTGTAACAGAATTTTAATACTGAGTATATAAGCAGACCTTGAGCTCTTAGCTTCACTAAGATATGTGAATTAAGACTAGACCATTAGAAACCTACATGTGAAACTACATTGGATCTTTGTACTTAAATCACCAGGAAACACATTATCACACTTAATAGTCATTATCATCCGCAATGTCCAATCATCCCATTATGGTATCCACGGGTCTAATTAAAACCGTGCAAAGCAATCACTTTAAAATAAATCCTCTCCAATACCGCAAATCGTATTAAGCGCATTTACGCGTCGTAACCATCCAAAATGGGCCATTTGATGACATGCTCCGTTAGAGAGGATAGAGGGTCACATCTAGGTTGGGATATCCTCTAGCGCTCATAATTCTACGAGTCAAGATATCTCCTCGAAGGTAGCTTAAATGGGCGAACGAGGTACGGATTAGTCAGGTCAGGTTTAGATAGGGTGGATGATGGTTGAGTTTCAAACTAGATGATCTATTTCGAATTGTCAATCGATATCGTTGAATCTTTATTGATCAAAATAATGACTACTATAATAATAATATTTTGAATTTTTTTTTAGGAGAAGTCTAAAACACAGAGTTTGGATAATTCTCGCATAATACAAAAAACTCCTTTCAATAAAAATAACCTTTTTATATTGTCATAAAATAAACTCTCTAGACCAGCGTTTTTCAAACTGTAGAGCGCCCCCACCCAGTGGGTGATAACTCTAAGAGGGGTGTGCGAGCATATTGAAAAGTCGAAAACAAAAGATTATTTTAAAAAATTGTTAATTTACTGAAAGTAAACATAAACCACTTTCTGACATAATAGAAAGTAAAATACACATTCACACTGATATAACACATTTATAAATGTATAAGTTCTGCACAATGTATTTTATAATTGATTTTACAATTCTAAGTTAAGAACAAGTTTAATAATCACCAGTGGCCCCATGGGCTTCTTATATATAAAATTGTTCGAAATTAACAATTATATTAATAAGTTGTACTGTTAACAATTCATTTTTTAACTGCCGATTAAAAGTTACGTGATTTGCTCCTCAATGCCACGCAGGTGTGCGTATGCAATGTATTAGGGGTGTGTGTGGAAGAAAAGCAATAAAAATAAGCAAATACTCTGAAATAAATAAACCTTTAACAAACATTGTCAAAATCTTTTTATTGCATTCCAAAATCTTCGGAATAATTTTTTGAATAGCAGTGCACAGAAAAGATCCTACTTTGGAACGACGTATATATATGTCCGGGATAATTAACGTCCTAACTGTGCAAGACGTATATATACCCTAATTTCACTTAACAGGTTAAAATCGTATTGTAGCTTTAGCGTCAAAGTGTAGTATTATTGAATTCAAAACTTTGTTATTGTATGGAAGGGGGGCGTGACGATGGAAATTCTGATTGAATATTGGGTGGCAAATGTAGAAAGTATGAGAAACAATGCTCTAAATAAACTAATTTTTTAATTTTATTGAATAAGTTGGGTGTATGGTTGCTAGATGCCATATTATTCGCATTGTAATATAAAAAGCTAACTATATGTTGATTTGAACCTACTCAGTCCCTTTATCTGTCTTTTTTTTACAAATCTCAATACATTTGTTTGTGTTTGAATCAGTGTCTTGTAAGGTCATGTTTACACTGCACTAAAATATTTTGTAAATATTTTAATCATAAACAATAGTAATCCTCAAATATCAAAAGTAGGATCATTATATATTTTTTTTGTTTACTCAAAAGCCTTAAGTTTTTGAGCTATTTCTTCTTCAGAATTAACTTATGCTGTTATGAAGATCTGATGAATTGCATTTATAACTGAAAGGAAGCAAAATCAAGTATTTTATAGTTGTGAAACTTAAAGTAAATGCATTACAATACTAACACTTTGCAAAATATTGCTTATCGTTCCTCCTTAATACCAGGCTTTTTTACCTTTTTTCTTACGAAAAGTTTTATTTTTATTTTAATAAATTTAAATCAGAAACTATAATTATTTATTCCTACTATTTGTGTCTGGCATGTTGTGGCTCATCCTGATGCCACTAAAAACCCATCTTATTTAAGGTATCCGACTACGTTCGGAACCATGATTTTGCAAAAGCGTATAAATGGATAATATTTATGATATTTAGTGTCACTTAGATTAAAAAAAACATGTATAAAACTGCTTTAAGAATAGTATTACAATAAAAAATTATTTGAAAAAAATAAACTTAGAATGACCCATTTTCAAAACATTCTCCTTTTATTAAAAATGTTTCCATTGTACTAATATTCTGCCTGTATATAACTCAGACCTCTGTACAGAGACTCAACTATATTTTTTAAAATATATAACTGAGAAGTGGATTTATCCATATTTTACTACAACAGAGGGGATAAATTTTAAAAAGAAAACGCCGATAATTATTTCAATGGGTGATAACTCTGAAAATAATGTGAATTTTTTAAAAAATTCTAGTTCAGACTCTCTGGTGAAGTCTATACTTTATATAAGCTAAATATTAGTTTTGCAGAAGCATTTTTTATAAAAGCATAACTTTTTGAAAAACGGTTATTCTAAGAATTTTTGGCCAAAATATTCTATTTAAATATTTTTTTTGTCATAATGTTCTTAAAACAATTTTATGCATGTATTCTACTCTAAGTGACACTAAATATCATGAAAATTATCCATTTATGCGTTTTTTTACAATAACGTTTCCGAACGTAGTTGGATACCTTAAGGGAAGAGGCACATTAAATTTACCTTAACTGAAAGTTTTCTAATTGAAATGGTGTGATAGTATATAGCATGTGTGTGGGGGAGGTGCCGTCTTAGGTTTCGTCCTCGTCATTTGATGGAGGTTCAAAATTACGAGGTCGTAGCGAATATTATTCGTGCTGCCTCACATTTGGGAAAGTTAAAAACTCTTCTCCATACTACTCCTTATTTTAAGAAAGTGTTTCATCGGTTGCTATGGCAATCGCAATAGTTACCTGAGTTTGAAATATAAATATATATATTTTTTTAAAATTGCAGCTTAGAGTTTAGACGTAAACGGTTGCTATGGGTGTTGAGTTGATAAATTGCAAGCAATTGTTGACAAACAATTTAGTTGACAATTTGCAGGTAGTTAATAGTTGTTTCAAGCTGATTACCGTAACAATATTAATAAGGTTGTAGCTAAATGCTGACGAAAAATTAATAGTACTGTAAATTCGAATAATCTTTTTATGACACTAAATACAAGACAAATTTTAAAATATTTATAGTTCATGACGAGATAAACTTATATTTCAAAACAATATAAGTAAAAAAAATATTATAACTATAGTAAACGTATATTTCAAAACAATAAAAGTAAAAAAAAAATATATTATAACTATAGTAAACTTATGTTTCAAAACAATAACAAAAGCTACACTTTTGATTTAGATTTCTTGTACATATATATAATCACTGCTAAGATCTCAGTTTTTACAGTTAATTTTATAGAAATTAAAGTCTTTAGTCAAGATACAATGTGTTAAACATTTATAAACATAAAATATATGTGCGAAAATATATTACCTTTCAATGTCAGATATTTATAAACAGCAAGTATCTGTACTGAAATTACATTGCGATTCGCCATCCATCCTTTCAAAAATGCTATGACGTTTGCCAAACTTATTAAATCTCAAGAAATCGATCTATAATCACATTAACTCGTCTGGTTTGTATAATTACCTTACAGTCTGACGAGACTTTTCTTGAAGTTCTAGAGGAAATGTTGGGAAAAGGTAACATTTACAGACATTTCAAGAAAATCATGACAAACTGCAGTTAAATGATTACTACTTTTATGCCAAAGTTATTCAATAAGTTTTAAGAGATTGCATAATATATCAAGTACTTTTCTGGACACATATTAGTTCCATTCAGAAATTCTGAAGATTAAAATATATAGCGTAAAATTGTGCAGGAAACAAATCATTGCAATAAAATAATAATTAAGTGCAACAACTGTTTTCCTTCAAAATAAAAAGAAATGTTACCAGTTTTCAGTACATTTGATTTATAATTTTAATCATACAAAACAAAATAAGAAAAAAAACCGACGTTATATAGAATTCATCACGCATGTGCCAAAACAGTCTGGATTAGTTGAGCAAGTCCTCAAAAAATGAATCAGTTCTCCTTTCCACACTTTTATAGGTAAATACGAAATTTGTTCGTGACTTGTGATCATTTTCTACGATTACACATAAAATGTTTTGTGGTTATAGATTAATCAAGAGAGATTTTGCAACTAAATATACCTAGAACGTCAAGCCCGAGCAACACCGGATAAATAATAATTTTGAAAAGGAATATTGGAAGTGCTGATTTTCTGAATGGAAGGGAAAAGCCAGTGCAACGCCGGGCCATGCAGCTGGTTATAAATAATTGTCGTTCTGCAAAAGATAGTTCACTAAGTAGATATCATTAGTGATACAAACTTCTGAAAGTAATATCACACATTTATTTGACCTTAAATGAAGTATTATTGCATTCACAAGCGAAAATGACTCAGTTATACTAAAATCACTGTATCTAAGTGCTTCTTACATTGCATTGTCATATCTGCTCATAAAAAAATTCTTTTGATTTTCGAACCTTCTGCAGAGCAGACAATCTGAAATGATGACTCGTAGAAAAGGTCTAAGCTCACAGATGAAACTGTTATTTTGTTGCGAGAGCTTTCTAAAATGAATCGGATGGTGGTCTTAGCTGTCTTATTCTAATTTAGATTCCAATTAATATATAAGATTGAATGAAAGTGACAGCGAAGAATCTGAAGAAATTGCTGATCTTATTGATACTCATCCTCTAAATCTTGATATATATGTCGCTAGGGGTGGCACAGAATGGATGCTGCGTAACAGTAATTTCTTCGCAGATTTCTAATTCGCAATGTTTTGCGACAAAGCTGTAGTCCAACAAGTTTCGCGAAATATAATGTGAACGTCAGTTTTTCATGATATTAAGAGTCACAATATATGATAATTGCATGTAATAATATTAAAAGCCTCAAAACTAAACCCTACTAAACAGTGGTCTAGTAATTACTTAGTCAATACAATTTTTTTATACATTTCATATCACGGTGTCGAAACAACATCGGTGGACATTTAAGGATAATCGAAATTCCGGTCATTCTAGTTTTAAAATATTTATAAAAGTGACAGGAAAGTATGTTTTTTTTGTATCCTTTAGCTAAAAGAAAAGTGTGTGTTTACTTATGTACGCACGTAAGAAGGTATATTTCTTTGGCTTAACAAGATTAAAATCTTTCTAAAACTCTTTAGCAGGGAAAGCTGGGCCAAGCACGAAAGACGGTCTTGAGCAGAGTTAAACGATACTAACCTTCAGTCAATCCGACCAGACAAACCTGAGCTAATCACGATTTAAATAAATTAAAACACCCCCGCACAGGGACAATAGGATCAATAATATGGGGAAGGGATAGAAGGCGGGAATGATCTGTCCCGTTCTGCATATTTCTAGAGAAAGCATTTTCGTATCCATACCTACGGAACGCAAAGCAAAGGTTCGCTGACGCGGTATATAGCTCAGTTGTATATCATTTGACTGCAAATCGAGAGGTTCCCAGTTCAAACCCGGATGCTCCCTTCTTCAGGGAAGTGAAGAGCAATATTTTTTTGAGAAATTCGAAGGCGGAAATGATCTGTCCCATTCTGCATATTTCTAATCAAATCATTTTCGTATTCGTTCCTACGGAACGCAAAGCAACAGTTCGCTGACGCGAAGGGGTAGCTCAGTGGGAGAGCATTCGACTGCAGAACAAGTGGTCCCGGTTCAAACCCGGGAGTCTTCTTCTTCAGGGAAGTGAAGAGAAATATTTTTCTGAGAATTTAGAAGACGGGAATTATTTATCCCGTTCTGTATGTTTCTAGACAAAGGACTTTCGCATGCTTGACGGTGTGCGTCACATCCGTGACGAGGTGCGCGAAATGTAAAAATTTACCCTCATTCTATTTCTCTAACGCCCCAAAAGAAGTATAACTTCAAAAATGTCTTGCTCTTACTATTAATTATACATTTTTTATAGGTTCATGTTGCGTTTTGTAGATTCAACTTCCAGAAACGCTTATGCGCAAAGTTTATGCTTCTAAGCAAAGAAGCGAATGAAAATGTATTTTCTAGTGGAACATATAGCAGTTTTCTTGAGAATATTTGAAAGTCTAATCTTGTGAGAACTGCATTCCTTCATGAAGTAAAAATATTACTGTAAAAATTTTAGGTGCGTCAGGTTTAACTTTTAATATTTTCATATTTACTTTTTTTGGATAAATTTCTAGCCTCAAAAGTTTATTTTTTGCTTTCCACCCTTTTTAATCTTCCCCACCCCTATTTTTTTTTTTTTGATAAACTAATAATTATTTTGCATACCTCAAGTTAAGACTTGCTTATGTTACGCGTCTTTAGCTGATAGGTGTGTAACATTTTAATTTAATTCTTAATTTAATTTTTACGAATTTTATTTAACAAGAGAGATAGAGAGAGAACATTTAAAACTGAATATGACCATTAAAATTAGATTAGATCTATTTTTTATGTTGTTGTTGTTACTAATGCCTCCCGATCGGAATAGGCTAGATCAAGGCCCACGAAATTCATCATAGTAAAGGGCTAATTGACGCCTGTCAGCCGTAGCTTTAAATACCGTACAGGTGACAGAACGATTTAGCTCGCTTTCACCTCAATTTAGAGGGAGAATTCCCTGGGGTTGGTTAGGGCCTCCCACCTTTCTTTCCTTTCCACTAACCTCACGAAAGGACTTGCGGCTCGACGGCAATTTTAAGTACCCCCATGCCACGAAGGCACTATACATTTACAAACATCCATGTATTTTCCGGGATTCAAACCCAGTCCTCAACGGCACAGCAGTCAGCGTCGCTAACCACTATACTGGATGGGTGGCTCTACTTATTATAAATATTAAATGTATTTCAACTTAAAGTAATTGAGTTTCTTATATTATCATACTCTTTAATTAATGTATGATTTACTTAGGAAACAGTTACTCAATTGTTGATTTCAAAAAAGCAATTTTTTTCCTTACAAAAATAATTATTATTTTTTTTTACTAATAAGTGGGCATTAAATTTCCAAATCGCATATTTAATTATTTTTAACTAAAATACTTGCATTAAATTCCAACTATAAAATTTGCTTATAATTTTTTAGTAAATTTTGTTTTGCAATGTCTTAATGTGCCGCTGTTAATCTATTACTGATTGAAATAAGGAACGACTCCCGAAATTTATAGTAAATGCAATCTAAATAAAAATATAGTAAATAAAATCCGTTAATATAAATTGCTTTTGTTTTTATGAATTTTTTAAAATTATTTTAAAAAAATTATAAGCATTTAATAAAAAAAGTAGGCTTACCACTCTTTTTTTTTCCAAATATCCTAAATACACTTTTAGAACATTTTTTTTAAAGTGCATCGAATATAAAAACAAAAAGTTTGAAACATTTTAATGTAATTAACTCAAAGTACCTCTACAATTTATTAGCAATGAGGGCCAGTTCTTTCATATCTATCTATTTACCTAATTATGAGCTAACACGGTTTTTTGCCCTCATTTCTGTTTCGGTGATGTGACCCACAATCATGAAATGTTGCCAAAAAGTAGAAAAAAACTCAAATTTTTCTCTGCTTTATTTTTTTTCAAACATTTTTTTTTTCTTTCTTTCGCGTAGTAAAAATATTTGTTTGATGCCTAAAATGATCAATTTATTTAAGTAAGTTGTTTTCTCTCTTTACCTATGGATGGTATAAAATGTTTTCTCTTGTGCAAATATTTGCTTCAATGAATTTGAAATTTAGTATTTGGTCGCATTCCGTGATATTTTTAATGTTTTGTGAGTGATTTAAAAGAAATGTGTTTTCCCTCATTGATAATTACATAACAGCTAGTCAATTGCTAATGAAAGGTACAATATCGCTTTATCATGGAATCGTCGAATTTCTTATTTTTATTTTTTACCAATTTTCCAAGGTCCTAGGATAAAATATCTATTATTCTATTTCTTTTAACCTTTAATCGAAAAATTCTATATTTAACATTATGTTAAGGAAAATCAAAAATCTTCCATATACACTAGGACATAAAAAATATCAAAACATTGAAATTTAAATTTGGAAATGTATTTATGATTTTTGAAAAGAATATAACTTACAGTTATTTAATTAATTTATTTTACTTCAGAATTTTTTATCAGGTGTTAGCTTCGTTATTATTAAGAGAGAGACATTAGTTTTTTCTTAAATCTTTAACTTGTTCATTCTAACTCTGAATGATTAATATCAAAATAAATTATACACAAATATAGACATTTAACTTAATTCTAGTCTATAGAATCAATATTGTAATGAAATTTTAATTATATCGCGATTTCTTAAGACATATGCACCTAAAGATGAGACTAGAATCCTGCGTTCTGATTCACATTCGGTGAGTTTCTTTTTAAGACTTCTTCGTAGGCAAATAAATGTGCTTAACTTACAATCTCACATATTTAGACCAACTTGACTTTTTCCACCTTTCGACTAAATGAGTAACAATGAGGTATGGTGGTGGGCCTTGGCGTAGACGTGGATGACGGCCATAATAAAGCAATACAGCCACTGTCTCCAGTTTCCCTACTGTTCGATAGTTCTAGTTTTTTTTGGAGAATATTTCCAGGAATATGTTTAAGGATTAAAAATATTAGGATTATATGATCTTACTCAAAGTAAGTTGAGAAGATCCAGTTGGTCCATGGCTGTAAATCCCCGGCCTTTGATCCTAGTGATACTTTTATAACATCAACGCTATTACACTATCTGTATTTAGTCATTTTTTCTCAGGTATTTTCCTTCATTTATGTTCCTTTAACATTTTTACTTAAATATTATCGCTCAACTGCATAGTAAGCTATTTACAACGTGAGATTTTCAGGCAAAACAATGTGATAAAGTAAAATAAGAAGTTAGTTGGAACTTCAACAACTTTATAATCAACAAACTCGTAAAATTTTTAAAGATGTGATAATTTTCAACTATTTTATTATCTAGTTATATTCCACTGATAATTTGATACCTTGTACACCATTAAAACTACCGTGATATAAATATATTCTGCAATACATTTTATAGATAAGTAGATAGATAGTTGTAATGCACGATTGTTATCGCATATACTTGCAAAAATTCGTAATTTTTTAAGAGAGTTACAACATTTGCAAACTATAAATATTTTTTTTTAAAATAAATAAATTGCTATGATTGTTTTAATTATATTATAAAGTTATATTAAATGCTTTGTCTTTTAGCTCTTATAAATAAAAGAAAAACAAGTATTTTAAAAAAAAATATATAATTTCTAACGCAATTTTATACTGCGTAACACATGACAGTATAATTTTTTCTGCTTTTTCACCTAAGATTCAATTTTTAGTTTTCCTCAAAATCTACGGCAAAGAATATTCACACCATAATTAATTGATTAAAATGATTATTCAGCCTTATTTGAACAATATACTATTGCTAAAACATTAAATTTTAACTGTTATACATATGTTATATCGGCATTGTCAAAATGCTTAACTCCATTTTAACTGAAACACAGTAAACACACAGAGAAACATTATAAATCTTAATAATATCAATCTGATAATCAGAGCATGACCATTACACAAAACACCCTTTCCAACCATTTACACAAGTATTCAAATAAAATCCCTACCATATTATCCCCTAGCTGTACAGTTCTCCGCCACTGTCATTTGTGTCTATTGTCTCCACCAAGAATCCCAAACAAATGCTGAACTCGACGAAGCTTAATATTCAGGGAATACAAAAGACCTATACTTTCCAGCTTTCGATCCCATATTTCACCCTTGAATGGACCTCAGTCACCTCCTGATCCGGACAACATTAACGCTCTGTCACTCTCAAATCCCATAATCTGATTAATTGCGGGGGGTGCAGTCGTTTTCTCCGCTAACCCCTGGTGCCATTGTGAGCTGTGTCTCCTTCCAGATTAACCGTCTCAACACCGCTACTGGATTCTGTTTTCTCTTACTAAATTGGTTAAAGTAGGATTAAGATGTTGCTGTTATGTGACATCAGCTGTTTTTGGATGATGAGGTGATAGGATTGACGAATGTCGCTGTCTGGTGAATACCGGTGAAGTTCTGTGAGAGAATAAAGGCGAGAGTTGAGTTTAATTAAAAATTCAGTCTGGTAAGAGGAGCATAATATATTATTATTGTTTAGATTTGAGTTTTGTTCAACCTTTAATTTTTATTATGTGTGTACGGTTGCGAGGTTTGATAAAATCACTAAGAAGTATTTATAAATAAATATCAGTTTTTACATGTTACATGTGTTCAAATATGAAACGTTAAATAATTATATTTTAATCATTAATATTATTTTTTAATTCAAAATTTAAAATTTTTTAAAAAAAATTCTAAATAACCCTTAGTTTTTGGACAGGAATAACAAACAAAGAAGAAAAGAAGCAGAAGAGGAGAAAATAATAAAGGAAATACATCGCCCAACGTGTTAGTTTTCAGATAAAACAAAATAAGGCGTTATATTTAATTCAGAGCATCAATTTAACTAAATTAACATTGACATATCACAGATTTATTTTCAGAAGATCTTCACACAGATGGAGAAATATAATTCGTTTCAGTTTCTACAAATTTGAAAAAATGTATCCTCTATATACTAAAATAGAATTGAATCATGCTAAACCTTCTAATATAAAATGAAAGAGAATATCGAAAATATAGTTTTCTAATTAAATAACACATGCATTGAATGTTTTCTTTTGATCATTATACAGTATACTTAACTTTGATTGAGTAAATACATTAGAAAACATGATTACTTAAAATAATTGAATCGATTTTTTTATGTAATTGAATAAAGTGGGAAAATTATATATTATGAAAAAAAACTATCCTAGTGATTATATTTAAATGTGTATTTAAAACTTCAGAAACTTGATTAAAGGAAATGAACTATATTTCTTCTTTTAAGTTAAAATGAAAAACTGGTGAAAATTTATCGTTTGTAGCCAGAGTTTATTTTTAGCGTTTCGGCAAACGATATAAAATATGTTAAAGTTAAATTGGTGCATTATGGTTGAAACTGATTCAAATAAAATTACTCGAGTTTCAATATTGCCGATGTAATGGCTCGTTGTGTATTTATCGCTTTTGATAAAAAAATCTTTTTTTTCTATTTGTTTCCATTTAAGGTTTTTAACTAATTTGAATTATTCATTAGCTACGAAGATGAACTTATCCAAATCAAGTGAACTATGAATTTTTTTTTTTTCTCATTTATTTCAAAATTTAAAAGAAGAACACTTGTATAAGAAAGCACAACGAGGAAATAATATTTAAACGAGATGTGAATTGGCGAACAATTAGAATATAATGATTAACAAAAAGCCGTAAGCATAAATTTGAATAAGACTTTTTATAATCTACAATATCTTTTATTATATGCTGTTTCTGAAACCTCTGAATAATAATAGTTTTTAAAATGATACTTATAACTACCTGTATTTTCTACTCCCATTTTTTGAAAGTTTCAGCCAAATTAAAAAAATACTGGCTCAAATAAAACATTTTCATTTCTGAAATGCAACAAAACCTAAGCTCAAAACATAAATTTTTTGTCAAATATTTTAGCTTATGCCATACACAAAATGATACTTAAAAAAATTAGTTTAATATTAATATGAATATTAGAAACAAGAATGAGAGATATCTGAAAAGATATATTGTATATCTTTATTTACTCATTAATTATAACGTTATATTTAAATTCACATTCTCTGCTTGAAGTTAGAAGAATTTGTGGCTCTCTCGTCTATTTCGAGTACCTAATAAAACAACTTCAATGTGCATGGAATTCTAAATTATCTAATTACGATAGAGATAATATTTCGGTACCTCATCATAAGGATCCCACCAGATTACATAGATGATAATGTTCTTGAGCAAAATAGATAAATGCTCTTATACGGAATATTGCCAGTGGTAAAAAAAAATCATATAACAAAAGTATCTGATAGTATACTTTACTCTAAAGACAAGTAATATAATTTTTTAAAAGTCATTTCCTACTTGGTCAAAACAAAGAAAAAAATTTATTCCGGTTGTTTTTTTATTAAATAATTATAATTAATATATAAATATGTACATATATATATGGCAGAATCAAAATATTAAATGACAAAACGCCCTCTAAATTAACATTTGGAGTTTTTAACAACATTATACTTGTAATTACATTTTTTAAATAAAAGTTGAGCATAATAGATAAGATCTTAAAATCAGTGTAAAAGAAATGCTGACGTCTAACTAACATATGATTATTCAGGTTAAAGCTTTATCACAACTTGAACAAAAGCTGATTTATCGAAAGTTCCTGCCATCTAAAGAAATAATAATGACAGAAATATATCTCTTAAACTATAATTAATTAATTTAATTTAATTAATCAATTGATATGTATTTGAAAAAACTGTATTAACATCAAGTGTCATCCATTACAAGTTTCAAAAAAATGTATCTGAACTCGAGTGGAGTAATGTAAAAGTATTTTATTCACGAAGTAAAAGTAAAGTAAATTTATATAGGAAGAATGTGAACTAATAGAAGGAATTCAAAAAAATGTCATTTTTATCTTTGAATATTAAAATGTAATTATTGTTATTTGAAAGAGTTGCTTTTCCAAAATGCTGTTTTTCACATTATAGAACTATTCATTTTTGTGCATTCTTTTTTTTTTAACTTTCGAGCTTTTTTTTTTTTTAAAAACTTTTAATTTTTTTATTGTTTGAAATGCAAAAAGTAATGACAAGTACTATGGGGTTTCTCACATGAATCGCTACTTTGAGGAAGGAACGTTTAAAACTTAATATTATATTTGTTCATATTTTTTTCCCTTGGAAAAGAACTATTTAAAAGCAACTATGGCGGGAATTTTTCAATACTGACTCCTCACATGTGTATTCTGTTTTTCAAATTGTTGAATATGAGTTCTTTTTTTTTAAATTGTTTTTTAAATTTATAGCAATAGAAAATCTTTTAAAGACATGAATGTGAAATATTCCTTTAAAAAATTTAAGCATTTAATACGCTGATAACTTAAGAGTTAAATGATTCTTAAGAAATAATTTAGGTATGTATTTTAATTCAAATTATAATTTTAGGTACATAATTTAATAAAATTATAATGCTATATATTCTATGGAATTTTACCATTTCTGAGATGTGTTACAGAGATTTAATGCTGGGCCCTTGAATTTTACGCCTAATTTTATCAATATGTTATCTTAAGTTATTTATGTTATTTTTTATAAATAAAATAGTTTAATCGTACTTATTTCAATGCCGTCTAAACAGTTTTTTCGGACATAATCAGCTTACATAATCGTCATTTTCACACAAATTTTCGACAAAATTCCAATTTAAATAATAAATTATTCAATCATAAAAAAATTATATTGAATTCAATTATATTGAAAGCTAGAATAATGCTAATAAGAATAATGAATCTAACTTTATGTAATGTTTTATTATAAAACGTTGAATGGCATAGGAAATGAATTACAATTATGCAATTGAGAATTATTAGTGAATTCACCATTTTGTAAAATACTTCAATTGCTAAGAGTTTCTCCATGAACGGAATGCAGAATTATCTGACCAGCACATTAAAGCTTTATTTGAACCAAATCCTATAATCTGGTTGACAATAGTAGAAAGGAAATTCCTGCTATCCTTAGTTACTTGACGTTACCTAGGTAGTTTTGATAAAGTAGCAATCTCATTTAATACTATGTTTACAATGGAATGGTAAAAAATAATTATCCAAATTTTAATAAAGGAATATTTTTAATGCTGTATTCGTGTGAAGAAATGTAAATCTGTAATTCCATTATGATAGAACTCTTGAATTGTTTTGCTGTTTTATTTTTATTTTCTATTTTTGATTCATTTTAAAAGCAGTATAAACTCCATGCAAACAAAAATAAGTCTACAAATAAAAATATTAATTCTTAAAATTCATTAAACTTAAAACATAAAATAATATTCCAGTGTTTCAGGTCTTTTAAAATCATTTTCAAAGATTTCATATTTGTCATTAATTTATAGAAAAAATTATAACACAATACATTAACTTTACTTTAACAGTACTGTACTTCATTTAAAAGTAAAGATTTAAGTTTTAAGAATGATAAATGATAAAATACTTTTATCAAAGTGAATGCACCAATTTGAATATAATCTATTCCAATAATATGAGATCTAATATTTTTGACTGAAGAGTTTTTAAACCTGTTAAAAATAACGTACAAAGAAAATACTTTATTTTTTGATTTTTTAAAATTTATTTCGTTTTGGATCATTGTTAAATTTTATTAAATTAAAGAACGGAAAATTGATTAAACTGATGTACCTTTTGAAAACCTGGTAGATATCTATTTCATCAAGCCAAAAATTTCCGTAATAATAGATATAAAATCTGTTAAAGTATCAGACTAAGCATTCGAAACGTTAAAAAAAGTTTATAAATGGATAATTTTTATTATCTTTAATGTCACTTGGATTAGAATATATGTATAAAATTATTTTAAGAATATTATTAGAATAAAAAATTATTTAAATGCAATATCTTGGCAAACAATTAACTTTGAATTATCTATTTTTGAAACACTATCCTTTTATGATTTATGATACTTTTATTATAATAATAACATTTTGTTTATATAAAGCTAAAATTTTTCAGAGGGCCTGAACTAATTTTTGAAAATTTCATATTATTTTCAGAGTTACTACCAATTGTAATAATTATCGGTGATTTTTTCTAAAAATTTATCCACTCTGTTGTATTAAAATATAAATAAATCCACTTATAAGTTACATAATTCAGAAATCCTAGTTCTGGCTCTCTATTTAGGTCTGAGCTATATATAGGCAAAATATTATTATTGAAGAAGCATTTCTCATTAAAAGAGAATGTTTTGAAAATATGTCATTCTATTTTCACTTTTTGACAAAATATTGAATTTAAACTTTTTTTACAGTAATAATATTCTTATCCATGAATTCTAATTAAAGTGTCACTAAATATCATAAGTATTATCACTTATATGCTTTTGCAAAATAATAGTTGCGGACTTAGTCGGATACCTCAAGATATATTTTCGAGGAAAAAAATATATCTATGTTTTACAAATTTTAAAGTAAACGCTGGTTCAAAATATTTATTCTCATTTCTCTTATATTCGTTCTGTGAGTAAATAAAGAAATAAAATAGTTCTTGACTGTCATCTACGGTAGATCCATATCTAGTAACACAAAACATTATTCTACGAGCCCTGAAACAAAGAATACGATAGAGAAAAAAAAAACAGAATAAAATAAAATAAAAAATATTTATATTTGTTGTGCAATATCTTCAGAGCAACTCAATTCAAAAAGTGTATGTGTATGGTTTCGGTGAAACCTATTTTAAAACAGATTTGATACTTCTAACAATCCCAGAAACAAGAAATAAATCCTAACATTCCCCAAAACCTCCACCACATAACACACTCAAAATCCATATCATCGATAAGAGGATCAAAAATACCACAAGGAAAAAAACCCCACTGTAAAATATTCCATTCTAACATGCATAAAGCAAAACGCAATCTCTGGGTACATTCACCATCATTATCTTTATCATCTGAACGTTTCAACTTCTTGGTGAGGCCTCACATATCGAACTATTACGAGCCATTAAGCGCATAAGACCTTTATTTCAAAGCGGCAACCGAAAATGCATAATATCTAAAAGACTCTTTCACTCCTACCTTGAATGGTGCAACCTTATGAGAAGCATATCTATCCATATCTTTATGCGCAGTCATATATTGAAGGAAAAGGGTGAAAGAGAGATAGGTAGTAGATAGATGAACGCCCCACACTTTCATTCTGAAACGTCTTTCCAACCCCTGGGGAAGTCTGAAGCGTTTCGAGAGCTGGGTATGCCATCTCATTTCGGTATGCCGATGCATATTTGATGCGTTTTCTGGATATCAAAATTGCGATTCACCTTCCCCCTCCTCCTCCTCTTTTCTGGATACCTACCCCTGCTTCGTTGGAATGCTTCCGGAAGAGGGATAGGGTGGTAGGGGCTTTTGTGACTGGGGTTTTATGTTGCTGGTGCATGGACACTGATATGTACTGTTTTTTGTTGAGAAAAATGACTTTTATTCCAATAGGGTGACGAAGCGTGTAGCTGCTGCATACTTTTGAAATCTAAGTATTTGTATTGTAGTGTCCAGTACATATTACGCGATGCGATGCTACGAATGCTAACAAAATTAAAGTACCTTGTATCTAAAGTATAACGAAAGAAATCCATTTTCCTCTTTAAATATGAATTATTGAAATCTGTATAAAAAATTCTCTTAGCGGATTCTATTTTAGTGATATTGAATAAAAAGGTAATTTGCTATACTTAGAAATCTCTTAAGTTCCATTTGAAACTAAATACTTATTACTGAATTTTAAGAAATACAAAAAAAAATGACCTATATAATCAAAATCACTGCATTCGACACACATGAATATGAGAAATGAAAACCATTTATTAATCATTTTAAGAAAATAATGCTTGACGTTAAATCTAGAACTTCCAGAATTTACAAAAAAAAGAAACGCAGTTTTTTTCAGAGATTGTCATTTTTTTTTAAGTTCTTTATTATAGTTATTTAAATCATTCTTATTAAGCACATTTAGTGAATAAACAGAATACGAAATTATAATGATATACCAAAAGTAATAGTTATAATACTTAATAAAATGTTAGAAATATATATATATGCAAAATGCATTGATACATGCATACAAGTATACTATGATCTACCAATAGTAGATTTTTTTTCTTGTTTATAGATTTTTTTGTTTAACTAAAGAGCTAAGTAATACGAATATAGTGGTTACTGCTATCCTTCATTGTATATTTTGGTTCAAAATTACGTGGTCCGTCGCCAAAAGCCCTTGTGTAGCCGATCAGTGCGACGTTAATATTCCATCAATCAATCAATTCATTGTATATTTTGTAAACTAATTAATGTTAAAATATTATGGTTGCGTTTATATTTATTACTTGCTATTATACAAATAGAGTAAATGTCAAAACATTATCTTTCTTTTCCCTAAGAAAAACATATCATCTCAACACTGGAACATACCTCAACTCTTCTTAGAATCAGTATATAAATCAGAAACACTGCACTATGATTTAGATAGCTCTAGTAAAAGAAAAACATCGCGAAAAAGTTATTTTTAACATTCAATTTGGAACATAAAATGTTCATTACATTATGTGTCCTTCTTAGCTTAATTTTATAGTTATGATAGCTTCATCAAGATATACATTGTAGTGGAAAGAATATTCAAGTTAGAATTTCAGGAAAATATAATTTTTATACAATTATAAGAAATATAACTGATCAATTAATGCATAAAAATGTCATTATTTTTTTTAAATAGATACTACGACTTGAATTGAATTGATATAATTTTGTTCAAGCCTTTTAGGTAATCTCAAATATTTCTTCGGTTAAGGTCAATGTCCTGCGAATACGTTCAAAATAATGTAAGTTAATTAAAATATTTTAAATTAGATAATAAAAGCCTGAAAACAAAGTTTGAAAAAATATTGCTCGAAGTATACCAGTTTTTAATTAATTTCATTTTAAGTAACATGTTTGAAAACTTTAACACTTACAGATTCCTGTTTAATTATTTACCATTTTTTATTTTAAAATTCATCAGAAACATAACGATAGTTAATTAGCGCCATATATTTTGCTTCAAGAAATAACTATTTTAGTGAACATTTATCAAACTTATTAAGAATTCCTTAATCGTTAGTAATTGCGGAAAATATTAACATACTGCGCAACTTAAATAGATTTTCATCGACAACTAACAATTCATACTAAATATATGATGGTATTGGTGTAGTATAAACAAGATTAAATGAATCTGATATAATCTTGAGTATATCGCAAGCAATGCCTAACCTATTTAAAGCAAACTGGATTACCTTGAAACATTAGCCTTAAAACTTCTACCCACGTAAGCCAATAAAATCCATTTAGTCTTCCACGATATATTATTTCTTAAGTAATGGAATATTTCAATAGTTCCCTAGACAAAACTATTTTCTCTGAGAATAACATAATTTTATAAATGTTTAAGAATAATTATTCCGGATTTTAAAAATAGCTTGTTCTTTATTCTCTATTTAAATTTAATTGTATATAAAAAATTAAGTAATTATTACCATAGCTTAATGATACAATAGCTAAACTTTCAAATACCCGTATTGCAAAATTTTAATTTAATAATGTTACTAAATCCTATTCTAATACTTAAAAATATAGAAGAAAATAATAATATATAAAATATATTTGCATGAAAATCCTTCGATGAATTTGTATTTCATCATTTAATTCTGAATGAAGGTTATACACATGTGTGCGTAGATTAAACTAAATAAGGACACCAGAATAAATTAAAAAATAAATCCAAATAGTTTTGTCTGTTAATTTAAAAAGACTGATCGGAAAATTATAAAACCTGTAAATTATAAAAGTGTTTTAAGAAATATGATGAATAAAAAAGTATTTTTATACAAAAACCAGTAAGATCGTCATTGAATCTTACAGAAGGAAAAAAGATAAACACATACTTATTTTTGACATTTAAGAATAACAAAAAATTCAATTTAAAATAAGTTTTATTAGAAATTTAAAACATACATATTTTTCTACTAACTTCCAAAATAAATACTTTTTGCTACTCTACCTCTTTATCCTTTAAATAATAATAATAGTAATAAAAACACTTCAAATACTTAATTAAAAAGAAAAGATGAGATCATCATATCTTTTATTAATCTTCCAATTCAAATGTTTAATGAAAATCAAACAAATAAAGCATTGCAAAACTCCCTTTTTTATCTTGCTTTTAATTTTTACGACTACTAAAGAATGATTGCTTGAAAAAGAATAAAATTTCAAGAGCAATACTCCATATCACACAAGAATTCTTAATTAACTTCCTAATTAAAGTTACTTTACTTTACATCAGCAATTAAAAAAACAAGCAATAAAATATAACCTTCAGAACAAATACCCCATGGGGAACTCAAACAATTTTCTAATTAATGAACTTGGACTATTAATTTTGGTGCTTTTAAAAACGTATGCTCTTGGTTAATTTAGATAAATAAGATTCAAAAAGTTCCACTTTCACTATGAAGAAAAGCTCAAAACGATGGTCGTAAATATATTTATGTTTAAAAATTAATTACGATTTTGATTTATGTTTGACATGTCTAATACAATTTAACTCAAAATTAAATTAATGGAAATATTTTAATATTAGTTTTTCATTCAGTAATTGTCACTAAATGTAGCGAACTTAAAGAATTTATACTATACGAGTATGAGCATACAATAGGTTTGTGTGCGCGTGTATGAGTACACACTTATACAAACCCTAACTCGCACGCACTCGCGCACACAAGGTCTGTCCGAAATAGAATTTTACAGCTCACAGTAAAGATTCTTAAGCGGCGCCATTGTGTACAGTGGTAGAAAACAGCCTAGCGCTAATGCTTGAATTTTTTTCTTGTGTCCTCTAGTGTATATATTTATATTACTGAACAGTATGGTCAAACATCTTTTAACTTGTTTTTGTGCTGAATATTAGTAGGCGTAAATCCCTTAAAAAATTATAGAATAAAATAATTACTTAAACGAATATGAAATATAGAAACAGATTTAAAATAAATTGAGTAACATATATCAGTTCATAACACAGAAATATTTTTAAAAATAACGAACAAATCAAAATATATTCAAATGAAAATTGCGGAACAAATTGTCTTCAGAACTAGTATCTTAAATATCAATATAAAATATATACTGAAGTTCCCCTGAATTAGAGATAGAAAGGGTTATGTGAAATTTGTGTAGCGCTGCGTATCATTTATACGCAAGTGAAAGCAAGGGAGCTCTAAAGTAGATGTTGGAATTGCCAGTATATGTAAACTGAAGGATATAGACACTTTCGATCACGGACGAATCGTAAGTGCACAACGCATGGGCCATCCAATTTCCGAAAACGTCAGCTAGCTAGGATTTTCAAGGTCAATAGTTTCTAGTGTATACCAAGAATGCATGGATGGCGAACAAAAACTAGCGATTGGGCAAACTGCAATTAGCCTTGACTGTATGTGGTGAGAGAAGGTTCAGGCGTATTTTAACTTACTACCGAAGTCAGACATTAGCTCGAATTATCACCCAGTTGAATGACGGTGCCAGTCGCGTACAGTCAGTAAATGGACTGTGCAACACTCGCTTCACCGTATGCGTTTCAGAAGCTGTCGACCAGCGAGAGTGCCATTGATCAATGCTCACCATCAGGCTGCACGTTTTGCCTGGGCAAGAGAGCACAGAGACTGGAGTGTAGATGATTGGAAACAAGTAGCATGGAGTGATGAGTCTCAATTCCAAATACTTAATGCCGAAGGGAAGCTGAGAATATGGCGTCAGATTCATGAAGCCATGGATCAAGCATGCTAGGTTAGAACTGTACAACGTCCTCTTTACTTGACCTTGGTTCAAAATTACGTGGTCCTTCCGCAAAAGCCCTCGTGTAGCTGAACAGTGTGACGTTAATATTCACTCACTCACTGGAACTGTACAAGGGCATGATGGCTTGATCATAATCTGAGGTGTTTTCTCGTGGCACTATTGGCGATCTTTGGTGCGTGTACCAACCTCCGTTAATGCAATTCGGTACGCAGAGTTGCTGGGTGTTCACATCCATCCGTTTATGCTGTTTTGTTATATCCACGGTCTGGAGTTTTCCGGAAAGACAATTGCACCTCTCACAAGCCCCGGTTGGCTACTGGCTGGTTGGATGAGCATTCCTCTGATTTTTTTTGTCATAAATTAGCCCCCTAGAAGCCCAGACTTAAATTATATAGAGCATTTTGTAATGTTTGTGGAACAAGATGTGAAATGCCAACTCACAGTACTATTCAACCTTAATGAATTATGAACAGCTTTAGCCAATGTTTGTCAAGTCATTCCCGTTGAACGTTTCTAGAAACTTATTGAATTTATACCTCATCGTGTGACAGCCGTTATCGAAACCAGGGGAGGCTCAACTCTTTACTAGGTATGTATTCCAATTTCAGTGGCCCTTCAGTAATGAAAATTTACCCCTTCACCATTGATACATACACACACACACACACACACACACATATATATATATATATATATATATATATATATATATATATATCGAATCTGACTTTCCTTCATCGCCATAAACATAATATTACCACTTTTTTATTCAGTTCCGAGCTCCAAAAATCCTGACTTATTCCTAAACTTTTATATATACTTTTTAAATGTATTTATTACTATTTTTCCTGCATTTTTGATAAGTTCTTTTTTTTATTCGTTTTTAAGATAGAAGTTTATATATATTTACGAGTGGAATGCCAAAGAAAATAATTTAGTATCGAAAAATTGAATACCTCTGAATTTAAGTATAATAAAATAAGAGATAGAATATATTTGTATCATTGGTTGTAAAATAAAAGTAAATAAATATATGTTATTAATAAATTATGTTTAAGAAAACTTATAATCTTCATTTACTACAGTTAAAGTGTGTGTGTGAATTCTCTAATAGTTTTTTTTAAAGATCCACCTATTTTCATTTTTTAAATCGGTAAATGTATTTTTTATGAAAACTTTTCGGCCTGTTTTGCATTAAACAAGAAACATGTTTAAATTGAAATATACTGTGTAATGAAAAAAACTTATGCAGCCGGTTAAAATAATTCTTGAGCTAAAAAAAATTGCTTAATCCATTTTTATTGAAATCCTTTCAATGGCTACATATATTTAAAATTTACAAAATTTTACATTTGTAATTCTAGTTGGAGGAAAAGAAAAAGGGCCGCTATGCATTCAAAATTTAGTGATGTATATGATTTCTATAAAAAATTTATTACATTTTATGTAAATTATAAAACATTAAGAAAGTATCTTCTCTTAGAACGCTGCATTTCGAGATTAATGTTATGTTAAAGTTAATTCATTTGAGAAGCTTATTCGTCATGAAAGTATCTGGGAATTTTGTCTGGAAGAAAAAAATCGCTTGCGTTAAACATTTATTTCAAATATATATATATATTTTAAACCTATACAAACATTTGTAACTCAGTTTCCATGATTATTCCCCTTATACAAATAATTACTTTTCTGGAAGTTCAATTTTTAAGAAATTAGTAACAATTTTATTTTGAATTGAACGTTCACTGTGAAACTTTTTACTGCAATTTATTTAAAAATAATTTTTCACTTCACTTGTTATAAAATAAATATTCTTAGAGTTTGAAAAATATTATGAGTTTTCCCTAGAATATTTTAAGAAAACTAAGTAGCAGTACTGAAACGTATGACTCAAAAGAAACATAGAAAGGATAAATATATACATGACCTTCGATTCTAAGGTTTTAAAATACTTAACAACCAGTTGACTGAAACTCTACAGGCTTAAAATAACACTAACACTTTGCTCATTTCAGTAGAATGGGTTGTTTTCAAAACATTCAGTTTTCTCTAAAAAAATACAGAACATTATTTTTTTTCCATGTCTTATGACCCAAAGACGCGAGTTGTTAAAAAAGTTGTTTCAAGTTTTTTTAATTAATAACGTTATTGATTTGAAAGTATAATTAAAATATTGTGATATTTATGGGAAAAGTTCTTGAAATATCTAAACAATAAATTTGAGCAGAGAGTGGCTTTGCTTACAAAATTTTTATTCCATATCTTGTTTTAAAATAAAATTTAATAATCTACAACACTAATTCGTTTTTGATTTAAAACAAATTATTTTTAACTAATTTATAAATAATATTAATCCAAAAATAAAACTATTTAAACGTATTATTATGTTTTATTGATATTAATTGATTTAATTAAAAAAGTAATAGTTTGTATATAGGACAATACTCGCATAATATATTTTTCTATTATTATTTTGAAATTTCAAATAAATAATAAATTAGTAAGAACAATGATACATTAAATTTATTAGCAATGCTTAATGTCCATAAATGAAATATTTTATCAGTATAAGCAGTTTGATGGGAACACATTTTATGTTTAAAAATTTTGCTGCAATTATGAGTAAATTAATTAAGTATAAAATAAAATATCAGTCAATTCAATTACTGGTACATTTACTGGTACATTTAACTAAATAATGCTGATGATTGTTACGTTTATTGAAAACAATTAATGCAATTAAATTTATAAAAGCTACAATTATTATTTTTTTAAAAATTTTACAAAGCAAATGTTATTTGATTTCCATTTTTGCTTGTTTCACAGTTCATCTACTTTGTCCATCTTTAACATAAATTTCATTATTTAATTTAGGAGATGCAAGTTACCTAGACTAAGTAAATTATATATTTTAATTAGGTACTATATACATAATATATATATATATATATATATATATATATATATAATTTCCTTTTAACCTTTGTAACATTATATTTACTTGATGTGCATTAATGTTTGACAAATCAAATTGACCATGTATTCGAACTCGAGGTAAGTGTTACTGCAATTAAGTCATTGGGTAAAAGTCTGAAAACCTGCAGTGGAGTACCAGCTTTGGTATAATCCTCTTCATTTGATCATGGTATAAAATTAAGAGTTTCATCACTAATAAATCTCATTGAGCGTGGCATTAATAAATAATTAACTAACGTGTGTATAAATTCCAATGAAATTATGAAATCAATGTTTTATTTTTTTTAATTTTAATTTAGAGATTTCTGGGGAAAATGAACGCAATGATAGTTGATATTTACATTAATAGATATATTTAAGAGATTTTATGATTTTGTAATACAAAAAATAACACCCCACAAATTTAATTGCTAAGTAATCAAGTATTAAAAACGTTTTAAAGGGGTTCACCCATGTGATGGTTTCAAAAAATCAAAATTTTTCTTCTTCATAAATTACTTCCTTACCAGTTTTTAAAATTCAAAGTCGTTATAAAGAAGAAGGTGTTACATGAGCAGCTGTTCGTAGCGCTAAGTTAATATTTTCATTGTTTTAATCGGACTTGAAACTTCATACGCGTTTTTCTCAATACTGTGCTTTTCAAACTTTCCCTCATCATATCTCAAGAACGGTTTGACCGAATAACTTTAAGTTTATTGAGTAGACTCAGCACATATATACGCACCAAATAAACTACAATCATACCAAAATTCAAAATATTTTAATTTTTAATAACAAAAAAACCCCATGAAATTCGAAACTTTTTTTTCAATAATCTACCAAAAATCTAATTTTAAATTTTTTTGATTGAGTGTGTGGTACATTTGGTGCATTTAACCCTTAACTTCGCACTGTTGCATTTCTGCAACACATGATTTATTTTAATTTAACAGACTCAATATTTTTTTTAATTACCTACAAATCACTTATCTGAGAAAAAAAGTTTACTGCAACGGAATATATGCTAAATTTGTCACTAGATGAAATTACATTTTTTCCAGAAAACACAACAATTATAAAAATCTCTGATGCCGCAAGAACTGTGTTTTTGCTATAAAAAGAATCCATTATATTTTATGCTTCCTCTTGTTTATGACGAAATAAATTGCCAGGTAAGAAATTTAATCATTTTAGTATGAATATAAATGAATCAAATAAAAAAAAAAGTTTTGTAATTTACAGCACTACTGCGCAATATTGGACTTCTGCAACAAGCAAAAAAATGACTGAAACTCAATAGAAAACTGCTGAATTTTTTTCTTCATATTTTTTACTTTTATTACTACTTGAGAACTAGCTGATATAATTTTTTTCATAGAAATTTTAAAAAATTGCGAAGTTAAGGGCTAAGCTTATACATTAAAACGCCGTTAATTTTTTAAAATTTTTATTTCAGATGAGCCAATTTGTGGGTGTGTTTAGAGCGCAATAACTCACGTTCTATTGGATATTTTTGGCTAATCATTTAAGTACATACTCTTAAAACGCATAGAAATAAATGATAAAATACTTAAAGTTCTATCTTTTAAATGGTCGTCAAAACAAATTCCCTAAAAATGCTTAAAAAACAGGCCGTCACATGGGTGAACCCCTTTAAGTCATTGTACCCAAAAACGTATGTCAAAACCAAAATTGTGTTAAATTTATGTAAAAACTATAATGAAGTTTCCACTACCCCTCCTCATCAAAAGGAATACTGAAAACAGTTCATACTCTTTTGGATTGCTTACGTATGCATTTAATTATAAATATATAAATTACCCTTCTTTTTCATTTTCCACCTATTTAAAACAAAATTTTTGAAAATAAATTATTCGTCACACACACACACACAAAAAATCAACAGAACAGATTAAGGTTTTACTTACAATCAAAGGGTTTGAAAACGTGTAAAAACTTCCCCATAAAGCTGTATAATTAAAATATTTTGCTAAAACTTTCATACTTTGTGTAACTAAAACCAAATTCTTATTATTAAAACTTAACTTCTTAAGGCTGTCTTCGGCTAATGATAAAGAGTAGGGACCAAATTTAGAATATGTTTTCAGATATAAAAGAACTCAAATAATATTATTTTCTGGCTCCACTATCCTGTATATATATATATATATATATATATATATATATATATATATATATATAATCCTTATTTTATCATACTGCACTTTTATGTTCCAGTTGACACATTTATAAAATGAATTTCGTCTTTTTTTCATAAACCGTAACGCTAAATAATCTATCCCTTCACATGTTAAAAGAAAAAACTAATTATTTACGAAATATTTTGAAACCTTAAAAACACTACATTATAAACAAATGCATAAGTTCAAATGTCACAATTTTTTAAAAAAATGAGACATTTTTTTCTGTCCGAAAATGTATTTCTCGTTTTTAGACTCCCGTATATATGACGAAAACAGCCTTAATAGGAAACCTTGAAAACATCTTGCACCTTACTGCGAATAATAATTGCTAATGAATCCATACTTAATCTTCAGAAATTTGCATCTTCACGTGCTGCACTCTATTTAGCTTCATATATTTTCTTTTATATTTTCTTGTTTCGCTGTATAGCAATAAGTAAGAGAAAATTCAGTCAATAAACCTAAAAGATTTCTTTATCACCGAAATTTATCGCAACGGATAAAACAAGGCGTCCTCCTTAATTTGGCGCAGGGATTCCAGCCAAACAGAGCGCAAGAAAGAAGAGATATTTCAGGAGTTTTATTCCTTCCGGAATAGGAAAAAGTAAAGGAAACAAGGGCCACAAAGTTCATAGATAAAACAAAGCTCGGATTTTGTTTATGTTGCTGATTCTAACTACGATGAAGCGTGTATGTCCTATTGCTCTTATGTCCTGGGATTTCTTTGAGTATTCAGTAAATTGCTACAGTTTTTTATCTAGTTCGTTGTAAACAATGATCGTTTAATATCGTGTATTCCATAAATTTTGAGTATTTGATGTTATATGCGCTATGCCGGTTGTTGATAAAATTTCAACTATTTTTAAACCCTTTTGCGGGAAAAATTGGGGATAAGGGGTTAAAAAAAGAGTTGTTTTCCCGTGATAAAAATATCTGGTGGCATAAAATATATTTCTTGAGATAAATATAAATTAACTTCTCACAGACTATAGATCAGAGGTGACATTAACATTATGGTTATTGTGATTTACCGGAGGACACTGCCTAGCCATTTAAGATATCCAACTACCCTAAAATCATGATTTTTTTTCAAAAATTTACCATTTTTTTTTATGATTTTATTGTATAGGCCATCTTATTAGCTTTATAAAATACCAAGGGTTTTTATTTTCCTTTTTAGAAAAAAAAACTACAAGTGTTTTAGTAAAAGCAGATGCCATAATTTTAAATAAGATGTCAAACTTTAAAATCGTTTTACTAAATGTGTTTTTTTTTGAAAAAATCAAACGGGAAAGGTTTCCAAAATTTTTTAAAAATAATTTGCTGAAATTTTTCTGTTTTTTCTGTTAACAATAGGGTTGTAACCTTCAGATTTATCAATCACTGTTTTATTTTAAAATTTAAAAATTTTTTGTGAATATATTCACTATTTTTAACAATTTCATGTAGTCCTAAAAAATAAAAATGTTCTAGTTTTTTTTTAAAATAAAAAAATTCTTTTCTTGAGGTCATTTCAAACATGAATAACAAGTAATACATCAAAAATTGAAAAAATTAAAATTTTTTCATAAAATTTTTGTCCCCCTTTATGTAATTTTTGAATTTTTACCTATTTTTTTTCCCTTTTAATATAATAATTTTTTTTTTTATTTTCAATTTTTGGATTTTTTTTTTAAAATATACTAAATTCAAAATCACAAAAAAATTTTCCATATCTCCATTTTTTTTAAAAAAAAGGCCCCAAGTAGTCCCGGGTACCTTAGGTACCGCCTAAGATTAGCAGTTGTTACTTTTACACCGGAAAGTTCAAGATAAGGAACATTATGCAGACTGAGTCTTCTACTGATTATTAGTGTGAGAACTAGCTGTAGGTTAAAATGTCTTATGTTTTAATGTTTTTTGAGAGAATTGTGTTTGATGATAAATGTCATTTGATGTTAATATATTTGTGACTATTATTATTTTTTGTATTTTGTGTTTTGATACAAACGCAGTTTTATAAGTGTTTCTTTTTTATTATTATTTTTATTTTAGTTATGTATGTAAGTAAATATTCCACGTTTATTAAGTTTTAATAAATGCTGTAGACATTTTTCTTAGCTTACCACACCTACGTCAGAAGGTGGACTGCAACTTTTAAAAAAAAAAAAAGTATACCATGCCTTGGAAAAGTCTGCTCACCCCTATAGATAAATCATTCCTTTTTATTCTTTTTATATTTAGAAGCAAATCTGAATAATTTAAAACCCAGGTTTTATTTAAATTTTTTTAACATTTAAAAGTGATGACATGGACAGCTAGTATATCTTAGAATTTATTTACAGACATCACAACAAAGAAATAATTTGGAAAAAGGAATAGATATCGTGTTACGTGAATATATATATTGCCACTGCTAATCCCACAATTCAACGGAGGATCTGGTTGCTTCTAGGCCTCAGATTATTATTAGGATCCGTTATAACAATACATTTTTAACAGGAGTTAAATTAGTACATTGTCCTTTTTTTTAATTTACTTATAATTGTTCAACATTATTATTTTGGTTGCGTCATACAGTTTTATTTTAGTACGTATTTAGTATTTTCAAAACATTGCTGCTACTGAATTGTAGTATTAAAATAATATTAGATCCATTAACTGTTCACATTCTAATTAGATGCAAAATAATTCAGTTTTTATGATCATCAAATAAATATGATTTTATAATAGCAGCATGTTTAATCAACACTCCATTAAATGGCTGCAGGGATGAAAATAAGTTTGATTAAATCCCACAGAATGTCCAAATTCAAACCCGGAACCCTTTCATATATATATTGATATACAAGCAATTATTTAAAATGATAATGAAGCATAGTTACAGTAATAATTTGACTTTTCTCCGACTCCTTTTTCTTTGTGTAATTGAAAAATTCACTAGCTTAAAAATCACAATATCTGTAAATTGCTTTCGAGAACGCTTAATCATTAATGTACATACAGTGGAATTATTAGAGCTGTACTGAAAATAAAAATAAAAATTTTTGAACTATAAGATACAAATTTAAAACTTATCTTCATTTTTTTTTCTGTATTGCTTCAAAAAATAATTTTAATATCACATATTAGGAAATGTGGGGTTTTTCTTCCTAACTTAAACTGGTGCAAGTTTTTAATTTTAAATCGGATTTAAGGAACTGCTATAATTTACTTTATTTTGATTTTTGAACTACACATATACAAACAAAATTTACCACTTTGTCAAAAGCAAAATTCTGAATTTGTAAAACTAAAGAACTCAAATATTTATATGATAATTTATGTTAATTTAAGTGCATTATATAAAAAGTCACTGTACTGTTATTTTCTGTATGTTCGAGTCCTTTTTTTTTCTTTGGCCTTTTTTAATTTCTTTATTTTGTATTGACACATTTCTTCTAACACAATATATGGAAAAAAAATACACGAAAAATTCTTTTAATCTACATCCGCGATTGAAGATTCTTTTGGAGAGATAGTTTCATTTTTTTTAATATAAAAAGAAAATAATAACAATACTATTAATAAATTTCGAGATATTATGATTCGAATCAATGGTTAGTTCCTTTGCGTAGAAGAGTGACTTAAGTCGATTAATTAAAATCAACTCTAGATTAATATTAAGCAGGCACGTTCGTAGCAATTTTTAGTAACCATTATAACTAACGGGATTCAATCTAAATTATTTTACCTAATTAAATGTTATGCAATTTAGAATCTAAATTTATCGCAATTCGTTTAATCGATTTCATTAAGGAAAGGGGTTAATGAAAATTCAAAATTCTTCAGTTCTATCTTAAAAGCAACTTTCTACATAGTTTTACTGTACTGGGAAGCTCTTACATAAGAGTGAAACTTATTACAATGTACTGAACAATGAATAAATGTTTATTTAGATTAATTTATTAAGCAGAATGTGACTTTTAATCTAATTATTGCCTTCTTAACGTACAAATAACGCTTATTTAAGAAACGAAAGCATTTAGACTCACAGATTCGTCGAGAAACTTAATTGTTTACTTTATTGTCTGATATTAAATTTAATTTGTTGTAATCAAATGCTTCAATACAGCTTATTATGTGGTATTTTTACAGATTTAGTCTTTAATTTTGTTATTAATTATCGCAACAAAGTTCGAAGTACAGATATATGGGAAATGTAGTTATAAATAAGTAAGTCTGTCATTTTCTTTTGCCTTTATTGACTCTTTTTAAAAAAACCTCTTAAATTACGAAATTCATATAAGTATTTGAAATTTCGTGAATATGATTCTTTTGGTAACTAAAGATTCTCTAAGAATAAGTTATATAAAATTCGGTTCATAATGGGTTTCTAAACGTTAAGGTCAGTATAGATAAACACTCCTGTTTTTGAACGGCCAGACCCATATTTTTGAAGTTTAGTAAATATGTTACTTTAGTTGAACACAGACATCTGCTAAGAACCGATTTTATGGAAATCGACTCCTTCGGAGTTTAGCGGGGAGTTACTAGGGCGTATAAATAATAAAAAATACCGTGTAATGAAATACTGGATATATATTATTGAATTTTAATATTATATATATATATATATATATATATATATATATATATATATAGTCTTATTATCTACAAACAAGATAAAACATCCAACAATCACATTCGAAAAACACATAGACAGTAGGAAAATCACACAATGAAGGAGGACAAATGAGCAACCGAGATTAAAAATTATAAAATGGATGCTGCAGTGTTATAAACATTATTGACTTAGGACAGCTAATATATAAAATAATTTATATAAAAGTGGTGCGGAACATGTTTTTTGGCCAGCCGACCTTCCCCCTTTATGTGAATAACACTGAGCAAAAACCAATAGCAAATTATGGATAGGAATATCTAAATCCATTACAAGATAGAGGTAACTTACCTAAAATTGCACTTACAAATGCAAAGCCCTCGCTAAATCTGAGAGCAGTTGTTTTTGCAATTGTGTAATATTTGTGTTGAAATTTTTTTGAATCACAATATTTTAATGCATGCTATCTATATCAAAAATAAACTGAACAGCTTCTCTAACTTTTATTGTTTATACCTTTGTGAGTTCCTTCATCATAAAGAACATTTTTAATCCATAACAACTAAAACATATTTAAAAATTAAATGTGTGCTTCATTATTAAAACATTTAAGAAAAAGCAATGTTTGATAAAAAAAAAAAATTATTACACCAGATTTTTTCACATTTAGAAATAAGAGAATCTGTCAGTATTTAGAGTAAAAACTGTTCCCGCGACGAACTAATTTACAATATTTTTTTAGACATCAAATATGAAGGTGTTTTTTTATTAATATATAAATGGTTAAACACATAATTCATTTTCATCAGAGTTGCCCAAAAATGTTAAGGAAGTTCACTTTTTCTGTAAAACAATCTTTTTAAAGAACACTTACCGTAAAATCCGGCGTATAACGCGCACCTCCGTATAACGCACACCCCCTTTTTCACGAAGAAACTTAGAATTTTGCGTTTGCAATGCTCGCATATTTTGAAGTCATTTATTACAGGTATTATTGCAGGATTTTGAAAAATAGTATACTTCTAGAAATACAACACTTTTACTTCATAAGAAATGCATTCATTTTAAATATACAGTTTTTCGATGTATGTTGAAGTCTAATTTTTTTTCTATGCTCATCTTCCATTTTTGAAAATCTCATTTTTATATCCGGCGTATAACACGCACCCATAAATTTCAATCTTATTTTTTGTGTTAAAAGTGTGCTTTATACGCCGGATTTTACGGTAGTTTTGATTAATATTTAAGCTGTATAAATAAATTATGTATAATGAATGAGGCTAAATGAAATGCATATTATATAAATTCACCTTAAAAATAGAACCTTAATGAAGATAAAATAAAATGTACCAATATGTACTTTCTTTTCTTATAACAAGATGCAGAAAGCGATACCAAAAATAAAATAATCAACAGCATAAATATACAAGTGAAATTTATAAGTATAAAAAAATAATTATGACTGAATTATTGATAAAAGGGAAAGCCATGAAGTAGGTGGTTAGAAGCACATAACCCAATAATATTAAAAGTTAGATAAAACTATATGCAAAACTCGTCATTTTATAACCAGTTCATTCAATTGACTTGTACCATTTCAGCTACGATTTTCACACGCTGCGATCTACAAACACATTACTAGGTGGAAGAATATGATTTTTTCGTGCACAAGAAACAACAATTGCATTCAAACATAAACCCACTATATTACTGGTTTCCTCCAATTCAGCACTTTTCCTTGACACTTCAATATTTTTTTCCTCAGTAATGGCGTAAGAAATCAAAACCTTCCTCCTTTTTCTACGTCAAATTTCAACAGCGTATGATATACATTACGTCCAAACTCGTCCCAGATTTCAAAATATATATATAAAAAGGTATTCGATATTCTATCACTTTTTTTCTCTTCTTCTCCGTGTTAGAGAATAACAAAGGCCCTTCGAATTTTCTTCTGTTTGAAATACTTGATATGTTCTGTGATATACGCATAAAGAGAGAGAAAAAAATACCCTATTTCAAGAGAAAAATAAAATTTAGATGTATATAGATATATATTCGTTGTAATTTAACTCCTTTTTGCTTGTTAGATTGGGAAGTTTGGCAGGTAAAAGATGTGTTAAAATAGAAAGTTGGAGAAGATGAAGTTTCAGGAGAATAATGCGCTCTATAGAATTGGAAACATTGACTAGAATTCTATTCCTGGAAGAAATTTTCAAGTATAACAAAATTTTTTAAAAGAAATATTAGTGTTTCAAGGTATAGGAAAAAATATATCGAAATGAAATTGATGATATCTTTTTTTTTTTTTTGTTGATGTTCTGGAGGATGTTTTAAATCTGTATTTCTGTTTTTGAGAGCTATATGTGCAACTGTATAGATATTATTTTTCTTAAAAAAAGGACTCAATTTTTCCTGTAGCTCAGTATGATAGTTAAAGAAGCACACATTAGCAACAATAAACTGTTAATGTTTTGAACTTGTTATTCAGTAAGTTCAACAAAATGAATTTGCTTATTTAATGTAATTTCAATAATTGTATCTTAAAATTTGAAATATTCTATGAGCGTTTAATCATTGCGTAATATTCAATAAATTTAAAATAGATTTTTATGGAAAGTTATATGATAAAACGAAAGAGATAGAATGTTTCATACACGTAAACATAAATGCTTTCTAGTTGAAAGAAATTTGATATTAAGATCATAAAATACATTCACAATTTTTTACGAAGTGACGAAAACGTTCATAAATTGCAAACTTGGCAGCTTCAGTCCCAAAAATAGACGTCGGAGCTTAGCCACAAACAACTTTACAAAGTTATCAAGAATACAAACCAAAATATAGAATATAAAAACTTAAGAAAATCTGTTTACAAAATACTAAAAATTGAACCTTGATTAAATAGAAGGAAGGGACTAAAATACCTTAAAAAATACCAGAAACATGAAAGTAAATAAAGATTAAAAAAACTATCAGCAATAAGAATATGTAAAAATTTAGGACCTCAGATAACTGAGCTCCATATCATGTATAAAAATTCTTTATTCCAAGAAAGAACTAGAAAAAGAGTAAAAGATCAAAGGAAGAAAATTGCCAAGTCAGAAACGAAGAAGATTAACGTTACTCACCAAGGGATATAAAAGCTAAATAAGAAAACTGCCAAAATGAACACAACGAGCCAATGCTAATACTAGAGAGGAGAGGCGCAGTTATGTCTTATGTTCTAAGAAGGCACCCAGCCACCCGTTCGCAAGGATTCATGTTTACCTCTGCCGAATGGACGCATTTAAGGGACTGGTACTATCCTGTACTAAAGCACTGATACTTGACATAAATCTACAACATGGACACTGAAACAGAACCATCAGCGATTAGTACAGCGCTCTTCAAGAATAAACTCCTGGGAAGAGATCTTACATTAAAGAGAGGTCTATAGCTCCCACGATGCATTAAAAACTCCCCACTTTAAATGTTATTCACGTTAAACACAGTTATACTGGGAAAAAATGCTTTTCGAGCCCCAAAATGTTTCTCAATTGATTTATCATCTATTTAATACTAGGATATAACTATTATCCAACATCTAATGAGATAATTAATAGTTTAAGGTACAGAAATACACTGAAGTGCCGAAAAAACTGGTACAGACATAAGTATGATAATAAAAGTGATATGGGACCAATCAGAGTACGACGCTACGGTCGGTAAAGCCTATGTAAGACAACAAGTGTCTGGCATAGTTGTTTTACGATATGGGATAAGGTCTCGCTCTGCGAGCCATATGCCCAGTGACCACAGCGATGAGGGCATAGCTGTTAGGTAGATTACTGCTGTTACAATGGCAGGTTATCAAGATTTAAGTGAGTTTGAATGTGGTGTTTTATCCGGCGTACGAGAGATGGGACATAGCATCACCGAGGTAGCAATGAAATTTGGATTTTGCCGTATGGCCGTTTCACGAGTGTACCATGAATAAAGAGAATCGGTACAAATCAAATCTTTAACACCGCTGCAGCCGGAAAAAGGTCAAGTAAGAACGGGACCAAAGACGACTGACGAAAATCATTAAGCGTGACAGACGTGCAACCCTTCCGCAAATAGCTGCAGATTTTAATGCTGGGCGGCCAGCAAGTGTCACCTTGCTAACCATTTAACAAAACATCAGCGATATGGCTTTCGGAGCCGAAGGCCTACTTATATACCCTTTTGACTGCACGACACAAAGCTTTATGCCTCGCCAGGGTCCGTCAACACCGACATTGGACTATTGATGACTGGAAACACGTTGCCTGGTCTGACGAGTCTCGTTTCCAATTGAATCGAGCTGATAGACATGTACGCGGGTATGGTGATAATATTATGAATCCGTAGACTCAACATGTCAACAGGGGACTGTTCAAGCTGGTGGAGGCTCTGTGATGGTATGGAGCGTGCGCAGTTTGGCGTGATATGGGACCCTTGATACGTCTAGATATGACTCTGACTGGTGACAGGTACGTAAACATCCGGTCTGATCAAATACACCTATTCATGCCCATTTTGCATTCCAACAGACTTGGGGAATTTCACCAGGACAATGCTACACCCCACACATTCAGAATTTCTACAGAGTGCCTCCAGCAGCACTCTTTAGAATTTAGACACTTCCGCTAGCCATCTCAGTCCCCAGATATGAACATTGTTGAATATATCTTGAATGCCTTGCAACGTGCTGTTAAGAAGAGATCTCCACCCTTTCTTACTCCTACTGATTTATGGACAGACCTGAAGGATTCATGGTGTCAGTCGCATCCAGCACTACATCAGATATTATTTGATCCCATGCCACGTCGTGTAGTGGCACTTCTGAGTGCTTGTGGGGCCCTACACGATCTTAGGCGGGTGTACCAGTTTTTTTGGCTCTTGAGGGTATGATAATTTAAATTCTATAAACAGATTAGGATCATAAATAAGTTGCTAGATTTCGTATGTTTCAAGTTATGTATAGATATGAAGGAAATGAAATCACGGCATTTATTAAAATATACGTTTTATTGCAAGCAGATAAATTTATTTGTGTGTGGCATAAACATACTATTGAAAAAAAACTAATATTTTTTTTTTTTTTATATTTTATGAAAAATATAAAGAAAATAATATCTAAATATAGAAATAAGGGGTGCATAAAAGCCCCTTATAATGTTTTGAAGTCTTTTTACAAATTCCTAATTAAATTATCGTTAAAAAATAAACCATTAAGATGATTCAATTGCAAAAAAAAATTTTGTCTTATTTGTTTAAATGCATTAATGTTGATTGTTCATATCGGCGACTCACAAACTGTGGGTCAACCTAGGGGGATTTGATAACCTTACGTGGGGATGCGAGCGTATCGAAAAGTCAAAAATAAAAGATTAGTTAAGAATATATAAATTAGTTTACAGATAAGAAACAAACACAATACATTCCGACATAGTAAAAAATAAAATACATGATGTATATTTATTTCAATATGTTCATATTTAAAAATTAGAAAGGAAAATCAAAATAATACTGATATTACTTAAAAAGTATAATATACAAGATTTAATATGTATCTTGATGTTTTGTAAGGTTTACAGTTAAGATCGTATTGTAGCTTGTAGCTTTACCGCCAAAATACATTGTTATTGCATTTATTATTTTTCATTATTACTGCATGGGAAACACGGTGAAAATTATGATTGAAAATTTGATTGCACATATTGAAAGTTTGAGAAGCACAGGCTTACAAGTATAAAAAATTAGAATTGACTTAAGTACATCGAAGAACAAAGATATGTGCCATGATATGTAAAATGAAAACCTTAATCAAATGTATTCACAGAAGAAGAGTTTTTAAACGAGCAACATATTAATGTGTATATGAATAGTAATATAACGGATTGTAAGAAAAATATCAGCTATGAAAGTGTATATATAAATGTTTTATTTTAAATGTTATATATATGTGAAAAAATTCCAAGGGAAAAATAGTGTACAATTAGTTTGATTGTAGTGAAATCATTAAAACGTGCAAGACAAATTAAATACATTTATAGGAACCGATTTAATATGCTAAATTTTTAGTACTTTCTAATATTCTGAAATAATTCTGATTCAGTAACAATGTTTAAAACCTACATGCATTAAGTCATATAACTCCTTGTATTACAATATGTCTTAACTAAAGAACATGTAGAATGATATAATAATCAGAATATACTTAATATAAATAGAGTAAATAAAGAAACATTAAGGTGTTATATATCAGCATTAAAAATCTTCCTTTACATTATATATAGTTGCCATTATCCGTTTAACCTTATTTTATTCGTCAAGTTGAAATAAATAAAACATATATAAACTCATCTATAAACCTTTTTCCCAATACCTCATATCATTTAAATTTCATGATTTTGTTCCATAAATATCAAAAGAGTAAAAATTGAGCAAAAAAATATCTCTAATAACAAAATCCCGGGGATGATTCTATTTAGTCGTAGTCTGGGGAACGAAAAATTTACGTGATATTTTAATATTTATTCGTGTGCATTTTGACATAAAATGCTGAATTCAATTTATGTATTTTAAATATTTATTCGCATGTAAGATATGTGTAGATTTGAGATTTATTTCCAAATTGTAGGAAAATGTTTAACAATTGAGTAAAATAATCGTTTTAGTGAGCAATGAAAATGTATTTTTTTCTTGTATTACTTATATATCTATTTTGCCAAAAAGGTAGTTTTGTTTATTTTTTTTTTAAATCAATTATGTTAAAAAATTTTTATCCAAGGTTTTTTTTTGTATAATTTGACAATAGCTTTCTAATAAAATGCATTTTCTTTTCCCGGGTTTCCTTGTTTATTGTTTTTTTTATATCAAGTCAATGCACACCATTTTCAATTTTTTTTTTTAAAACTGTAAAGGTTAGTAAAATTTAAAAATTTTTTTTTAACTATTGATATTTTTCGCAAAAAGAAACTAAATCTTACAAATGTTAACTGCACTCTGTTTTTATTTTGGTGAAATCATGTTAGATGTTATTCATAATCCTTTATGCATCAACATCTCCTTAGTAAGATAACTGCTAGTTGCATTTTTTTCTTAGAGACATCTCCCCCCCCCTGTAAAAAGAAGTAGCGCTTATACAACATCATACATAAAATCCATAATAGTTATATTGTAGTATAAGAAATCATACTCGAATTATTTTTACTGTAGCGTACCAAAAGTGGATATTCTTTAGGCTATTTTTACCCTTATTAGTTTTTCATACTGTATTTTTTTTGTACGCGTATTCAAAATACATAAAGCACGCAGATTTAAGTCTATGGGTTTACTCCAGTACAATGATAAGCTGCCTTTTGAATTATTTTATTATTATTAATCCCTTCATATTAAATACACTGATCACCAAAAATGAGGATATAAGATGTTTTTCGAAACTCACCACTTAAAAAATTGTAATAACAAGTCACAGTTTAAAAGAATAACAGTAACAAGCTTTATGAAAGTGGTCTCAGAATACAAAATACTTTGGTATCATTTTAGATAAAGCACTCACTTGGAAACAACATATTTTCTACGCAAGAAACAAATTCTGGATTGCGCTTAGATTAATTTACCCCTTAATTAACCGAAATTCTGAAATGACTCTCAACAATAAGGTACTTCTCTACACTGCTATTTTCCGCCCCATCTTAAGTTACGCTTGCCCTTTGTGGGGTTACGCAGCTAATACCAATATTAAAATACTAGAAGTCTAAAAACTCTTATTTCAGAAATATTACAAGAGCTGTTAGATATACCAGAAATTTTTACATTTATAAAGTCATTGACATTAAACCTTTTAAAAACTTCATCCAAACTCTCGCAATTACATTTTTAATAACCACCCTAATACTAATAATTTAAATCTACTTGATATTCAAAATTATAACTTAAACGATTCCAGTAAGAGACCTAGGATAAAACTCCTAGAATCAAAAGCAAACTTACCTTTTAATATTAATCTTTGCATTCACTGCGGTGAATGCAAACTAAATATCTTAAAGTTTTTCCCTTCTTAATTTTTAATTCGTAAACTCTTTGTTTCACTAATTTTAATTTCTTATCACGGCTCCCACCAGGCAAGCTTTTTCTTTTCTAACTTCATCCTATTTATCTCAACTTCAAGGCAGCCAGTAGAGAGCTTTCTCACTTACTGCAACCAACCAATGCAGTTGCCTCTAAACTAACAAATAGTACTTCCCGCCAAAATCATGAAGATCTCTCCCGTTGAAGCTATCAAAAACACCTCTCAAACTCTGACGTCATCCACCTACCTGACCCTAACATTCAACAAGATCTTCCTCTCTACAAACTCGATGAGCTTTGTTTTCCCATTCAGGACTCCCACTTGTTAGCGCAAAAATACCATTTCAGATAGGGGATGGAGGATATTTTATAGATCCATATCCCTGTGACGTGAAGAAACGTGAACTTTATGAAAGCTTATGCAAAAACGATATCCACCACTTTATTTTAAAGAAATGTTCACGCATATAAGGACGGGAGAAAATGCGTAGATGTTTGCAAACAATGGCTGAGGATTTTGAATCGAGTTATTCGAAGGTTAGACACTGATTATATAACACGTTTCGGAACGAGCTCTCACGTCTGGCATCTTTGACTTTTAGTTTCTAAAGCGCACTTTCAGCTCTTTTAGAGCTGAACGATTCTGTTCCCAACGAACGCAGATTTACTTCCTGACGACCATGGCTATGATTAAGGACAAACTTCACGGATATGGACTATACTCATATGCTACCTTCCCAAACTCCGGAACTCAACTCCTGAAGGACGATCGACCATCCTCATGTGCACAATTGAAGCTACCAAAGCTGATATCCGGCGTTACACTCTCATAGCACAGGGCTTTGGTGAACATGCTAACGACCCTCCGCCATTCCAACGCACAAGACGAAGACGATCCGACCTATGTAGAAATGCTGAGGCAAAGGACATACTATGAAAATCTCTCCCACAAAGCGGTGGTAAGTGATTTTGGCTCACTTCCTTATTGTGATAACCTTGGCTGCCCTGTTCACGAAAACCCCCACTTCTGTCCCCAGTTAAATCTCAACCTACAAAAAAGAAAAAAAGATAAAGACGTTTCATTTCCCCTGGAAAAGTTCTCTAAGCCTAATTTAACGCGCTAAATGAAAAACAAAACAAACTTTGGAAAATAGATTTAAAACTCTCAAACCCCAGGATACCAATGCAGAGAACGTCTATTAATTACATCCCCAGAAATACCCTTCAAATCCCAAAGCAAATAACCCTCAGTTGTGTAATCTTTCCCTCCACTTTTCCTTAAGATCACCGAACATCATAGAAAGCAAATGAAAACACTAAACGACATTTTCCCTGACCTCCGTAATAAACTCACCGGCGAGTACATTAAATTATATACACGACACCAACGAACAAAGAAGAGAAGCTATACACAAATCCAGACGACCTTAAATACCAATACTTTGCTATTAAACCCAAAATAGCACCACCTACCTAAAGTGTGGTCATCAAGGGCCTACCCTGAGATTCTAAACAGAAGACATACATAATGACCCTGATACACGGTCGATAAAGTTTCAACTTATCGGCCGAAAAACCAAACAACCACAGTTCCCACTTTTTTCTTGTCTCGTTACCCAGAAACATCCATACTCAAAATTTTCGACTCCAATCAAAGTAAGCTATATGAATGTAACTGTGGACGGTTACGATGGCAAAGGGGTAAACCCAATGCTATTCTTGTAACCGTTTCCACCACACAGCAGAAAAATTGCCATATCACAATTTGTGATGTCTCAATGCGGGGAGGCCCATCAAACGCGTGATTGTGTAATCCAAAAGTTTGTGCAACCGATTCTGTATCAATTGTGAAAACATACGGCCACATGGCCAACTACTCAGGATGTCCGAATTTCAAGCCTCAAAGGCACTCATAAATAACAATAGCTACACCAACACAGTTAATAGGCATAGTTGCACCCGATTCTCATATTCACAAGCCGCCGGTACTTCTAACCCCAAAATCAACCACCAGATGGCACCACTCCGCAAAGAAATTCCTGCTGCACTGGTAACAAACCAGGCCAATCAACCAAGTCCCCTCATCCCCATCACTGTTAATAATACAAAACAGTTGGAGCAATAGGATTCAAATTTTAATACCAAACTCTCCAGCAAACTATTTCGCCCCTCCCTCAATGCTTACTCAGCAACTCAGTAATGCAGCAATTCTCCCCACCCCTCAACCTAAAAAGCTCAAAGAAAGCTACTCAAATGTAAAAAGAATTGAGCGCACCGTTTGATGCGCCAATGGAAAGAATTCGATGATTATCGCTCATTGATTGGCCTGGAGTTTGTGTTCATGGAATGCAAACGGTTTATTAAGTAAAAATCGTAGAATTCAAACTTTTGTAGAGAAGTACTCTGACATTATACTAGTGCAGGAAACAAAATTGCGACCATCTCACAACATTAGAATTCCCAATTACACCTGTTACAGGAATGATCGTGTGGTGGAAGGTCACGCAAGGTGGTACAATTATATTAATTAAAAATCTACGAATCATTACAACCCACCAACACCCCAACTTATTACGCCGAAGCCACCATTGTTACAATTAATCCACCAAATTTCAACCCACTTACATAATCACCAGCATTTATATTCCCCAAACGCGGACAATAAGTTATTCACCCTTGACTTAGAAAATATTTTACAGATCGCCTGTGCAATGTGCGATTTTTGGCGATTTTAATGCCACACACAATGCGTGGAACTGCTCCCATAATTCCACTCCGTGGAAACCAGCTTGCAAACTTTACCGATATTTTAGACATCGTCATTGCCTTCCCGGATACTCCGATCAGATTCGCATAATTCTTCAAATACTCTAGACTTTGCCCTTATAAACAACTTTCATTATCCATATACAATCATTTCTATTCCGGAACTTTTCTTTCAGACCATAACTGTCTTTACTTAATTTTTCTTTTTAACTCCATTCATAATGATAACTCTAGAGCAGTTACCACATGTTGGTCTAGTTTCTCAGATTACATTAACACACATTCAAATTCTGGACTACATTAACATTAATAATCCTGAAATATTGAAAATAAAATCAATCTGTTCACAGAAACTGTTCGCTCCGCTCCACGATCACGCCGCCTCCCGTCCAATCACACAAACAAGAACAGCACATACCCCCACATCACATTCAAAAATCTTCTAAGACTTAAAAATAAAGCCAGAAAAACATATCAAAAACACACTAAACCCAATACACAAAACAAATTATAATAGACCGCAGAAAATTATTAAAAAAGAGCTTAAAAATTCTCGCATCAAAACCTGGAAAACTAAACCAGAAGCAATGAATACTCAAGACAACTCTATGGCAATATCAAAAATTTTTCCGTAAGAAGGGCCTGATATTCCTACTCTAAATAATTCTGCCATCACTGATGAGCAAAAAGTAAATGTACCGCTGATTCATTTCTAAAGATAACTTACCGATAACCCAAGACCAGATACTCTTAATACTAACATAGATTAATTTTGTAACTAATACTTCCGAAAATTTTTTCGCTAACCTCCTCCTATTCATACATTCTACGGACCTGGAAGAAGTTACGAATCCACACGTGCAAGGAATTTAAAAAATAATAAAGCTCCAGGTTCGATTTAATTACTAATAAAATGATCAAGAAACTACCTAAAGCTTTACTAATTTCACCTACTTAATAAATAAGATTTTAAAATTAAGACATTTTCCAAAAACTGGAAAAAGCTATTATCTTCCCAATTAAAACCGGAAAAGTATACATCTTCTACTAGTTTCGTCCACTTCCTCTTATCTTCACATACAAAATTGCAGAGCATAATATTCCCAACAGGATTAACACCTTTATCTCGGATACAAATTTCTTATTAACCCAAATCAGTTTGGTTTTACTAAAAAGACTCTCTTACCTGCCACCCACTAATACTCAGACTGACTGAGAAAATTACTTTTGGATTTCAGAGGAGCTGTTCCACTGGAGCTGTCTTCCTGGATATCCAGAAGGCGTTTGATCGGGTCTGGATCAGTGGACTAATTTTACAAACCAATAATTTACAACTTTTCCTCCTGCTTTAATTCACATCATTAACTCTTACCTTACTATTGAATCTATCAAGCAAGCGAGTCAAAGACACACTTTCAAATACTTATTTAGTGATATCGAGCCCCACAAGGAAGTTTGCTCGGGCCAATAATATTCAATGATTTACATAAATGACATACCTACTTATCCTCAGACTAGCCTCACTATTTATGCGACGATACATGCATAGCCACGACACACAAAAAATCACAAATACATTACTAAATCAAGCAAACAATCACTTACAACTCCTAGAAACTTCTTTAATACATGGAAAATTAAACTTGACATTGACAAAATCCGTTGCGGTTCTGTTTACAAGGAAAAGAAAATCTGCAATACCCTAACATCATAATACTCCACACTCACTACAATGGTCTCAAAACACAGTGTACCTAGGACTATTACTGGATAATAAACTCACTTGGAGACAAATTTTACATATAAAAAGGAAATAAATTCCGGAATGCTCTAAGACTAATATACCCTTAATATTATGCCGGAATTCTCACGACTACTGAAAATAAAAGTAATTTCTACACAGCCGTCTTGCGGCCCATATTGAGTTATATGGTTGTCCTGTGGGATACGCCGCCAATGAAAATTTAAAAATGCTTGATACCCCCAAAATAAAACTATTCGAATGATTGTAAAAGTAAAATATGTATATGAGAAATTCTGATATTTATAAAGCACTTAAAATCTAACTTTAAAAATTTTATCAAGAAACTAGCAACTAAATTCTTTCGACTCTCTTCCACTTACTAATAACAGTCATATACTAAATCTCGAAAATTATGTACCTCGTGATAATAGACAGAAGACTGAGGAGAATTCTCCTCGACTCCTATAACCCTCTTAATATATATAGAATGATATCATTTGCTTGGCAAAATGAACTAGTAAATTATATATCAATTCTTTAAAATTTTTCAATACCATTTATTTTACTAATTATTCGGCATACCCACACAGGCAATTCTCTTAATTTTTTTCTCTTTCATTAACTTCAGGGCAGCCAATCTAGAGCCAGATCACTTTCCCCCCATAGACCAATCACAGGACCAGCTCTCAGCCACTCAAGGATGAATCTCCGACCAGAACTTTTCAGTGCTCTTGTAACTACACCCTCACCACGTTCCCCAACAGCCAATCAGGATGCTCCCTCTCATCAAGGCCGCTACTTACCAGGCATCATTCACTCTATGATATAGATGGAGGCCGCTTCAAGCAGCCATGTTCCCAGTGACATCCAGCGTAGATGTTTGCTCTCTCAATTTCGTGTGTACATTATGTTCAGGATTGCTGATTCCCCTTTACTTTTTATCAACTTAATTTCCTATTTACAGGGGAGGGTATCAGTGTCTGGGATAAGTCATTTATCCAATTAGTTAAGACAGCCAGCACTAGGTTAGATGGAAATGTTGTTAGATAGATGAGACCTAGTATGTATGACAGTATTGTTCAATGACAGTGGAAACATTTTAAATTTGAAGGATCCTGTACGTAGAAGACAAGTCCCATGTCCACTACGCGCGCAACCAACAAGCCCTTTGCGAAACCGTCTTCTATCTAGTACTACTGTGGCTTAGCTGATTGCCGATTATTTGGTAGCATCATTGGCAAATATCTCCGATACTAAAATGCTAAGATTCATTCATACAATGCAGATATCCGTTTTTATGACAGATATATTTCCGTTTAAGCTGCACAAAAGAGCATGTTTCCGTATAAGAAAGTGATCGGTTTATGTACTTCCCAAGGAAGAGTCCAGATTCGAATTATAGTGTGATTCAGATTGTTTGCTGATATAGAAGAAGCAATGCCTCCGTTGAAACCAATCCAATATTCTTAAAACACATAGTTATTTAGGAAGAACAAACTTGGTTTGGGAACGGATCTATTCCTGCTCGGCGGCCACAGTGACCTATGTGTTATATGAGTAGCTTTTGACTGGTATGACACATACCTGCTCCTATAGATGGATATGTCCCTGCATATGCTAATTTCTCGTAGTAATGAAATCATTCTGATAGTTGATAATCCACGGCCTCATCAAATTGTGCTTGTCGATGAATATCTTGGACGATTCCGATTTTTGAATGAATGGAGGGCTGTGCCATAACCCTAAGTCTAAATCCAATAAAGTATATTAGCATCATTTATGACACTCGTTACAGTAAGATCTCTTTCCAAAGTTCTTACATGAGCTGGATTAAATATTATTCCATTTCTGATCTTCACTTTCCTTTTCAATATTTTATCTTAATTTGCTTCATACAAAGTTGATACCACTTATGCATCGCAGTTACATGAGGATACATTCCTTATTAGAGTCAATTATGGTAACATTTCTACGACGTTTTTTTACATAAAATAAAGTGTGTACTGCTTTCTCCAAAAATGGAATTTTCTTTTAAGAAGGAATTTTTTTGTTAAATAAATTATTTTTAGTTTTGAATTCCTGCTAAGTTCTTTACCACATTTAATAATAAAATGTTCAATGTTTTTTACTCTGAATTTCTGTTTATTTATTCTTTAATTTTCCAACAACACCAAAAAAAAAATGTGCGTCTTAAATTTTGGAGGCTAGTGTATATCTTTAATCTCTTTTTTACAAAGCAATGTTCGCATTCTATATTTTAATCAAAGTGCTTTATTTGAACTTATATGTCTTTTATTAAAACGTATGCCTCGTCCTTTTAAAATTCCAATAAAAATACATTTTACATGAGGGGAACATAAGGAATACGAAAATTTATATAGTATTAACTATTTTCGTGGTGTTCGTTCTAAAATCAGTTTAACACAAAGGAGAACGATTTCCAGAACATCATATTAAATATTCCAGAATGTAGTTTAATTTAGATTTAGAAAATTAAATTAGGGACTTATTAAAATATAATATATTTAAACTTTCAACCAAAATAATATAATCTCAACAGTATATTTAATGATAAGGATAAGAAGATGAATCGGTCACGAAATTAACTTTTGAAAAAAGAAAACGAGTCAAATTACATGTTAAGATTGTTATTTTGTGGGTACAAATTGAAGATAATTAATAAATAAATTGATAAAGTTTGAAAAAGCTCTTGAATATCTGGATTTTTTTTTTGTTTCACAAAATGAATATTTTTACTTTTTATGCACTTTATGGATTAAATTAATTTAAAAACTAATGAATGATACGATATCGCAAATTTATTCGTGCACCAAAGAATTTTCATTAACTTAACATGCTATTTTATTTAAACACATTTATAGACGTAAGCGAATTTTTTACTTAACTTAATTGTTACAAATTTACACATTTTGCACATAAGTATTTATAAAAGCAGAAACATAAAATTACAATAACTGACTACAATTACTTTATGAGAACAAACAATTATGTCTTCAGGTGTTTAATTATTTTAAAAACTGCTATCTTAAACTTATCATTAAGAATTTCCAAAATTCTAGTGGGGTGTTGTAAATGCAAAGTTCTTATGTTGCTTATCAAAACTTCTTGCTTTTTCTCTTATCTCCTAAAATCTGTATTTTTATCTCTAAAATCAAACAAATAGCCAATTCAAATGTAAAATGTAAAAATGAAAGAAATAAAAGTAATTGAATTTCAAAATAATCAAACTAAACATTTAACATTGAGCAGAGTATTTGTAAACATCCGTGATAGAGGTGATTAATTTACTTAAATATACAAATAAAATGTCATTCAGAAATTAATTCATTGATTAAGAGAACTTCAACTTCTTAAAATGTTTGTCGATAGAATCGAGAGTGCTGAAATATAGGATCGAATGTCAAAACGAGAACTAACTTTTAAAAA
>BMAV01020973.1:0-13388 GCA_019973955.1 Trichonephila inaurata madagascariensis | reverse complement strand
AATTTGTAAATTAATATTATTTGTATGTAAAACTTTTTTTGACAAAAAGAAAACGTTTTAATTAATCTTGAATATTTTAAACGTAGAAAAATTTTGAGAAAAATATCGTAAAAAAAAAAAACGTCAATTTTAACCTCTTTTCCATTTCTATAAACATTTTTTGGAAAAATGAAACGAAGTGTAATAATTTTTTCCCCTAGCCAGATAAACTTAAATAAAATTTTTTTTGTTTTGTTAGTAATATTGATATTCTTAGTGTCCATGAACTGCTATGAACTAAAAGTAAAATCGAATTTTGATACATAATAATTAAAGAAATTATTTTTTTTAAAGCTTAATTTACATAGTATCTTCGCTTAAAACTTTTTGAAAAATCATTAGTCATTACTATAAGTTTTTTAAAAAACAAAATTGCATTATCGTTTTACCGAATGAATTTATTTTTCAAGTGTTAATAATAAAATTAAGTTTAAAAAACTTGAATTTTCCGAAACAAAATTATTTTTATTTTTTGAGTTGAATTTTCGAAAAATTGCTGATCTAAAAATTATTTAAAAAGGATTAGATACTTATCAAAAAAATAAACCCCATATCTAATTTTATTTAAATTTGTTTTTAAAAATTTTTTTTTCAGTTTTTCTCTAATTTCCCAATTTACCTTTCAAAAACATTTTGGGAAAAAAATTATTATTTTAAATTTTTTCTTTTTTTTATATAAAAGTTTAGTACTACTTTTATTATAAATTTATGGGATTCGCTTAAGGATAAATTTATAATAAAAAAAAGTAAAAAATTTAAAAACTCAAAAAGTTTTTTTCCAAAAAGGGGGAAAAGGATAGCGTAGCTGGGTTCGTGTCGCAAACTGGGCCGGGATGAGCGCCTGATAGAGTCATTTCCAGAAGACCCCCATGTAGAATGATTGTTTACCTAAAATCTGGGAAAATCCAAAATACCCCGTTTGGGGGGAATTTGGGGGGGGTGCCGGTCGTTTTTGTCATCGTCACTTGACCATGTTTTAAAAGTACGAAGTTTATTGCCTATGGACCTCGATTCCGGGGGGTTTAAACGCACCCCCCATGTCGAAATGAAGGGGTCAATTATATGACGTCATTAGTCCCCTGATAGGAAAAACCCCGGATTCTAGCCAATCAATTAAAAGCTCATGCAACGTCATAGTCCCCGATAAAAAATTTTCTATTTTTTTAGCTAATCGTTCCCCTCACTCCGGTGTTTCCAAGTTTTGCTCTTTGCAGAAACTTTTTTTAAAAAATTCATTGCGTACAAAATGCATTTTATTTATAAATATAAACATAAAATATGATTTTTTAAATTTAAAAATCTTTTTGGGAAAAATTTTTTTTTAACATTTAAACATCTTTACCTAAATATGAAATTTGAAATTTTATCTGAGTTTTACAAATAGAACGACAAGTACAATTAGTTTAATGGTTTTTTTTTAATTCAATGGAAAACACGTGTTTGTTTTTATCATGTGAATTCATGAGTTGAGACCATTGTTCTGAATGGAAAGTTGGAATATGAAAAGCAAAACTTATTGTCACGAGTAAGTGTCCGGTGTGTCATGAGTTCGAGACAGGGTCACAAGACATATCATGTAGAGGGGCTGATACATGTTAAGTCTACTGAGAATCAAAATTTTCCTTTTAAAGGGTGTAGTTTGGGCTGGGGAGCCTGGTCCACTTCAACCTCATTATTTGACCATGTTTTAAAATTACGAGGTCCGTCATTTTTGTCTAGCGTGGCTTTAAAAAATTGATGTCTATAAATACTCAAGCTCTAGTAAAGAAGAATATGTTTATAAGTCAAAGCTTTCAATCATTTCTTAAAAATATCAATTAAATTGAATTTGTATATTTCAAAAAATTAACTGGAAATATAACTCTACTCTAAGCACAAAGGAAAATTAAATGAAAAGAATAAGATGTGTAATAGTAATAACTCTTTTCAGAATTCCTATTGAGTACAAATCGTAAAACTCGTAGATTTAAAATACCACGCAAATCTTATTTGTAAAATTCTCCCATATTTATATTAACTTTGCGGGATAAAAAAATACAATTTATGTATTAACAAAAAGTTATTTTTTCAGTATTGTAAATGTGACGAATTTTAAGACAATAGGATTGTACGGGGATTTATAACTGCCTTATATGACGAGCAAAATATATGAAGTTTTTGAACATCAAAAATGATAAACTCACTGCTATTTGTCTATTGATAGAAACTGTACAATTTCCTTATAAATAATGTTGAAATAAAAGCAAAGCAAGCGTTAAATTTTAGCTAATTTTTAAAATTAAATAAAAAAAAAACCTCTGAATTTTTAAGATTACCTTTTTAAAAAAGTAATCAAAACAATGATTTTCAACTAAATTTTTAAATTTGTATGCGTCGTTTTCAATTGTCCATTAGAGTTCCGAAAACTCAGCACTGGATAACTCAGCAATCCGGATAAGTCGACCACGCCTTTGCAGGTTGAAAAAAACCACATACAGACCCGTTAAGAAAAGTAACCAATTTTTGCAAAGTTGATAAGCTGTTTTGTTTAGTGCTGTTTCGGTTAACGCTCTTTAATTTGAATTGTGGGATTATTCCCCAAAATTGCACGCAGCGTTAGGCTTCCCGATATCCGAAGCAGTTTATCTGTGTTTCTTCTTTTTTGTGGTGTTATACGAACGTATTTTTATCATTTCAAACATTTGTTGGCGTTATTGTAAGTATAAATTTATATAATATAACGATTTCTATGGTGACAAATATTGTGATTTTTAGTTTTTATCATGACTGATAATAAAATAACACGAAAATGAAGCAACAAGAAAAAGCATTTCTCTAGAAACTAGAATGCAAATGATTAGAAGATCAGATGGGTGCCGCATTGAATTTGGCAACTTCAACAATAAGGACAATTCTTAAGAATAAAGAAAAATATTGTCATTGGCAATTGCAACTACAAGCTCTGCAACTAGAATTACCCGTTCTAGAAATAATACAATAGGAGAAATGGAAAAACGACTTTCTATATGGATTGACGACGAAATTGAACGCAATATGCCATTAAGCCAATATACCTTCTTGATAAAAAGGCAGAAAATTGGAAATACTGAAGAGACTGAATGATTTGAAATGATAACATACTGACTTAGAATTTTATTTATTTTTATATGTATATTCGTTAATCATGTTTGTGTATTTGTAAGAAATAAATTTTTGTTTCATTGTTATAAAACATAATTAAAAAAGTTAATGGTAAAATACTTGACCAATTTTCTACCCATCTTCCCTTAACCCCAATATTTACATGATAAGATAACCTCGTTTAGCGCTGTTTCATATTACGCTCAACTTTGATGGAACGTATACCCGCGTCAAGGGGTCTTGCTGTACTTAAATTTCATTATAGACAGCTGTATGCCTTATAAATTACTTTTCTGAGGTGTGTCTGGTCAGGTAAATTACCGTAAACTAGGTATTCATTAATTTCTTTTTCATAAAAAAATGATCTATATCTTCATTAGGTACGTACTTTTCTTTCTTTAAGAGTATTTGGACAATCTATTTTCTGTTGCTTCTCAAGCAAACAATACATACAAGTGCGGTAGAATATTTTCTGAACAAACCCTTGTACTTATTCTTTTTTTAATCTCATTCTCAAAACCCTGCCATTTTCAGAAACTCGGCCACCACTCGGTCCACATTAGGCCGAGTTTTCGGGATTTTACAGTATTTAAGGTATCCGACTAACTACCCTAAAATCAAGATTTTTTCAAAAATTGACGAATTTTGCTTATGATTTTATTTTATAGGTACTCTTATTGGCTTAATCAAAATACCAAGTTTTTATTTTCCATTCACTAGAACAAAAATTACAAGTGTTTCAGTAAAAGAAAATGTCTAATTTTTTACACAAGATGAAAAATTTTTAAAATCGTTTTACTCGAAATGTGTTTTTTTTTTTCAAAACTCAAATAAAGGATTCTAAAAACATTTTTAAAAAATAATTTGCTAAAATTTTTCCCTTGTATTCTGTAAAATAAAAATATTTTGATTCAGATTTATCAATTACTGTTCATTTCAAAATTTACGGTCCTGTATGGGAAAATAAACACTGTTTATTAAAGCAATTTCGTATAATCACTAAGAAAAAGTGCTCTAGTATTTTTTAAAAATTAAAATTTTTTATCCTGAAGGTCATTTCAAACATGAATAACAAATTAACAATCAAAAGAAAATTGAGAATTTTTTCAAAAAATTTTTTCAGAACGGGGCCCCCCTTTATGTAATTTTTTTTATTTTAACCAGTTTTTCCCCCTTTTAATAATAATAATATTTTTTTTTTTTTAATTTTGGATTTTTTCCTTAAAAAAATATAAATAAATCTAAAAAAACTCAAAAAAACCTCATATCTCTATTTTTCAAAAACAGTTTCAATAGTTTGATACCTTAACTGTGTTACATTTTCTTCAAAAAAAAAAAAAAAAAAAAAAAAGAAAAAAGGAAGGGACATGATTGTTTTGCAAAATTAAGATAAAAATCTCAAATACATACTTTTATATTTAGTTTTGCAGTGTTTTGCATAAAATCATGAACGTTTTTTACTCAAAACAACTTTGAAATGATTCAATTCCACATACATAGAGCAAGATTCATTTTTCTCGAGGAAGAGTGCTTCAACTCGGTTTTCTAACAGAAAATTATCAAGCGAAGGTATATCATAGATTTATGAAAGTATGCTTTTATATTTCACGAAAAGGGCCCTTAAATTAAAAAAAAATGCAAAAAAAAAAAAAATTCGAACATATCTTTTGAAAATTCAACACAGAACAGAAAAGCCAAAAAAGAACAATAATTGAGAAAGAGAGGAAAAAAACCACCCAAAAGGGAAAAAAAATTTTTGGGGTAAAAAATTATCTTGACAAAAGCAAAATACAAGGTGGAATTTCGGGAAAAAAGGGGGTTAGAAATGATTGGGGCCCTGTAAATTTCAACGGGAAAAGACCCAAAATCGAAAAAAGCATGATATTTCAAAAATAAATTGTTTGTTTTGTCTGGATCTGGAGTTTGTTGTAGGAAATGCTGATTGTTTGATGATGTCGCCATTCTTATTGTTTCTGGGAAAATAATGTATTTTTTATTTTAGGGAAAAAAAATCCCCTTTTTTTTTAAAACCGGGTGTTAGTTCCTCAACTCTACAATTTCAAGGATTTGGCAAATGTGGGAAACTCAAAATTTAAAAGTGTTGAGCATTTTTTTTTTCTTTTCACATGAATATTTTTTTTTTTTAATAAATAATCACAGGCTGTAATCGATACAAACATATTTGTTACTTTAAATGTAAGCAGATCTTATTAAACAATGGGGTGTTTTACATTTATTTTATTTATACTTGATCAAAGTATAAAATATTACAAGTTTCTTTAGTTGCTATGATTGCCAAAAACAAACAAGTAATATAAAAAAAAATTTTAAAGTCAATTTCTACTTAGATCGACAAAGAAAATTTTTATTTTAGCTACTTTTTATTAAATAGTTACAATTAATATAAATATGTATATACATATGACAGAATCACAACATTAAGTGGTAATTAATTTTATTAATTATCATTAAAGTATCGTATTGTCATCTAAAACAATCGTGTATATAAAATTTCAGTTCAACTGAATGCTTTAAAAAGTGAGAAAAAATATCTTTTAAAGTTTGGACAAAGAGTCGATAAAAAGGAAACCAACGTGGTGCTATCTTTAATTATTTAAATAATTAGTTTAAGTCAATTAATTTTAATTAATTATAATTCAATTATCGTATTTTTACCCAAAACGATAGTGTATAAGAAACTGCAGCTCAAACGAGCGCTTTAACCCTTTATCTACTGACGGTACATAAGTACCACTCACTTTAAAATAACATAGAATAACTAATTTTATGAATATTCTGACAATACTTACAGGAATATTCTTTGAAATCCACTCTTCCAAGATATATGGCAGCACGGGTTCTATGGGGAGTATTTTAGCGGGGAAGGCGAATAGTTTTATAGTAGAAATTGCATTTTTAGCGGATTGCAAAGATTATCATTTTTGCTCCGAAAAAATAGCTAATGTCAAAATTTAAGTTTCTTATTTTTTTTGCTTCTTATTTTTATGTTAATGAGGACCTTAGAAAATTATTTGACTTTTCATTTTAAGTAAGCAGTGTATATAATTAATTTTACAGTGGAATATCTTTAATTAATTAATTAGCACTAACGGATTAAATTTCCCAAAGTAGAGTGTTTTGTTTATGTATATCCCTTAATTTTCAATGTAGTGATCCAAAAAAAAAATGTCGCATGAAAAAAAAAACTGCAGTAAATCATAATACGGTAGATAAAGGTTTAAAATGTAAGAAATAAACCTTTTCCTGTTTTGACCTAAGTCGCCAAAAATGATGCCAACGTAGCTGTAGTTCTAATTCTTTAAATAATTAGTTTTAATCAATTAATTTTTGTTAATTATAATTAAATTACTGTATTGTCATCCAAAATAATCATGTATATAAAATTTCAGCTCAATTGAGCGCTTTAAAATGTATTTTATTAACGACTGAAAATTTCACGAAGATAAATTAATAAATATATAGAGAGTGTGAGCTAATAATAGGAATTAAATAAGGCATAAATTTACTGTGATTTTCTTTATTTTTTAAAACAGGAATGTAATTACTCCATCTTTTTTATAAGAAAGGATTTCTATTTTTAAGTCACCTTTATCTGTAGTCCCTACGTTAACAAATGTTATTATTTTTTTAATCGACAAGCTGTGTTCTGCTCTTTATATTAATGTACTGATCTTATATTTTGCATTAACAAGTAATAAAACTTTTAGCAAGAACTTTAATTCTAAAATAAACGTGAATACATTTATTATATATAAAATACACAAATGCTAAATTTATGCTTCTTTTGTTTTTAGCAAAAATACGTAATTGTTAGAATCTTATCGAATTTAAATAAAAATTTATTTTTTAAATGATAGTGTGTGTGTGTGTTTCAGACATTTTTTGTGGTAGAAAGAAATTCCATGTATTATATTCAGAACGTAAATGCAAAATTTAAAAATGGAGCTATTCTTAAAAACTTTCAACGCCCTCTTTGCAGCTCGACAAAATAGATATAATCATTGATAATTGAACGACATTCAAATTATGAGGTCTTAAAGGATTAATTAATTAATTTCTAAAAAATATATCTTTAATCTGTTTGAAAATCTTCAATATTTTTTTATTAATTCAAACAATGATCTAAAGAGGCTATATATTTCAAATTTAATTTTAAGACAATCATTAGTTCAAGCTTTATGACAACGAAAAAGAAACGTTAAGAAAGCCATATATTAAAAGTTTCATTCAAAGGATTAATTTTCAAAATGATTAATAAAAAATTAATAAAAAAATGTCCAAGTAGTTTTTATTTTAATACGTCTTTTATTTTGTCTCGCAGTTAATGAAACAAAAGGATTTTTTCATCCTTTTTGAAGTTATGCACATTGTTCATAGTACTTTTTTTTCTTTTTATGAACTCCACATACTAGATGAATTGATAAGATACCTTATTTTTTTTTGCTTAGAAATTGTTATTTATTTTTTAAGCAGATATTTTCTAATATAGTAGAGTTATTGATATTACCGTTAAAGTATTTAATTTTTATTTCGTAGAATTATGAAATTATTTATGGAATTATTCTATTTATTCTATGAAATAACTAGTTATAATATACAATAACTAATGGTTGGCTGTTAAAGAGAAAAATAAACAATTTCAGAAAAAATTTATAAATTAAGTGATCATAAATAGCTAAAATCTTTCAAAAATTATATTTTATCCCTATTGCGACTGATTAATAGATAAATGATAAAGAAAAGCAGATTATATAATTCATTACTGTTTATATTGCTAACATTAAGAAGACAGAAAGAGGGCAAAAAAGAATGTTTTGCAACTGTTACTAACACAACTCACTTTTCTACTCCTTGAACTTCAAGGATATTATAATGCTGGAGTAACAAGTATTCATGTGATACCTATTTCTGTGCTATTTTAGCACTTTTTACTTTTCCTTTCGAAGTTAATAGTTTTTCTGAAGTGCAGCACTATTTTCCTTTATCTCACGCAAATTTAATAAAAATTCAAGTCTCTGTTGCATGAATTCTTTCTTATTTATAGGTTGGTATACCATTCCTGTAGAAGTCATTGCTTGAAACCCGGTTGCAAAAATATTTTTATAATCAAAAGAAGACCAATATAACAAGAAATATATATATAAGTCAATTCCCCTTTAAGATCAACAAAGAAAAAAATTTTTTTTTAGCTACTTTTTTTTAAATAGTTACAATAATATAAATATGTATATACATAGGGGCAGAATCCCCAAAATTAAATTTAATTAATTTTTATTAATTATCATTAAAAGTATCGTTTGTCATCTAAAACAAACCCTGTATATAAAATTTCAGTTCAACTGAATGTTTAAAAAAATGGAAAAATATCTTTTAAAGTTTGGACCCAAGTTTAAAAATGAAACCAAAGGAATTGTCTGTAATTTTTTTAAAAAATTAGTTTTTCTCAATTAATTTTTTTTTAATTATAATTAAATTATTTATTGTCATCCAAAATAATCATGTATATATAAAATTTCAGCTCAATTGAGTGCTTTAAAGAGTATTTTATTAAAGATTGAAAACTCCACCAAGATAAATAAATAAATATAGAGAGAGTGTGAGCTAATAGTAGGAATTGAAATACACGTCTAAATTCTACGTTTAAAATCAACGGAATGAAGTGCGAGCACCCACACGTCATGGCAAAAAGGCCATAAGGGGTTCAAAACTTACTAAAAGCAGCTGAAAACTGTTTTTTAACGATCAAGTAATCGTTATTTTGTGGAATGCCTAGTTATATCGTAGAATTCAATAATTTTATATACTTTAACTGATTTGTGTTCAGTTATTTCATGAAATACCTAGTTCTTCTATGAAATAATGGATTTAACGCTTTAACGATAATATATATATATATATATATATATGTATGTATGTATATAAATATACAAATATATATATACATATAATAATATAAAATAAAAGTGAAGAAGTATGAACCTATATATATATATATATATATATATATATATATATATATATATATAGTCTTTAAATTTTCTACTAATGAGAGGGTATGAACATTTATCAATCAACACCAAAAAAAAACCCGAATTAAGAAAGCCATACAATGAAGGATATATGAGAAATTGAAATTTAAAAAATGGATTCTGCAGTATTGTAAACATTGCTGACTTAGGACAGGTTATATATAAAATTATTTATATAAAAGTTGGGTTGAACATGTTTTTGTGGCCAGCTAACCTTCCCCCCTTTTTGTTAATAAACTACAAAACCTATTGAAAATAATGGATAGACGGTTAAAATTTCATTACAAGATAGCGTTAACCACAAAAAATTTTACTAAAATGCAGACCCCGGGTAAATCTATACAAAAATAAGTTGTTGCCAGATTCTGACCAAATGCAAACAAGGCATGGGGGGAAATTTAATTGTGCACTTAACAAAACTATGAAAAGAATAAAAAAAATTAAAAAAGAGTTTACAAACTACCATAACTTTAGAGACACTGGAGTTATATATGAATTAAATAATAATAAGTAATTTTATCTAATGTTAGAATATGGAGGTAACTGTAACTATATGAAATATGACTAATTTATAGTAATAATAATGTATTATTATTCTAAGGATTTTGAATCTTTAATATTTAGAATTTCCTTATTCAAATAATAAAATTAATAAGAAATACGCATTAATAAAATTAATGGGGTGTTTCTGATTCAAGCAATATTTAGTAAAATGTTTATAGTTATTTATTTTTTCTGATTTTTTTAAACTAGAAATTGATTGCTTTGTATATAATTAAAAAACAATATTTCGGTATAAATTTACTTTCTCTCTTTATATATATATATAAGAGAGAGAGAGAGAGAGTAATGTACATGTGTGTGTGTTTCTTTATTCTCTCTCTCTATATATATATCTATATACAGAGAGAGAGAGATTAATGTACACACACATGTTTCTATATTCTCTCTCTCTCTCTCTATATATATGTGTGTAGAGAGAGAGAAGCAATTCACGCAATCATTCACTCTCTCACTGATTCCAAACTCTCCAAAACCATTGAACTAGAGGGCGAAATTTGGCACAAATGTTTGTTTTGATTAGTAGGTATTTGCTAAAAGCAAGTTTTGCTGAAATAGACTATCAAGGGGGATGGCAGCGGTTACTGATAGCAAATTCCCGATTTTGAACTATTAGGCTACAAACTTGAAATCGGGTGAGTAAGTTTCTTTTGTTGCAAAGGGATCCTCTAACTATGGGTTTTGAGGAAATTGACTCCAAAAGACTTTACGGCGGTGTAAATATAAATATAACTTTGATTCAAAAATTCAAATTCTGTCGTTTTTAAATCAAGAAGCTATGACTAACTGACTGTTTTGCAACAAAATGGAAAACTTAATGCTAAGACTTATTCTTCCGTTAGGCTCGGTAATCTCTCAAACAAATGCTATAAATGCTTCAGATTATGCGTCCACATGGCGGTTTCAAACACGTCCTTCCTTCTTCTAATCTGCCTGTTTTTTGTCTTTTACCCTAGAATTTAGTTTCAAAAAGGAGGGTGATTTGTTCATATTTAAGGTGGCAGGGGGGCCTTTTTAACCGGGATGCAGAGCACCTCTTTTCGGGGTTTTTAAAGACTTTTTTACTATTTCGTTGATTTTGATTTTTTCCCCCTTGTAAAATAGTGTAGTTTTCAGTTTTATACAAAAATAACTCGAAACAAGTATTTTGTGTAACACTTGTTTGATAGTGTTTTTTTTTTCTGGGGTGTTGAATTCCCCAATTTAGCTGGTTGATTGATTGATTGATTATTAACGTCGCACTGTTTAAAACACACAAGGGCTTTTTGGCGACGGACCACGTAATTTGAACCATGGTCAGTGACGTGGACGACACCTGAGCTGGCACCCCTTCTCCAACTACCACACCACACCAACGGAGGACGTTTCAGCTCGACAGATTTAACGTGCATCGCTGCCCTACACGACGGGTCTTTAGTGGTACTGGACTCGAACTCTTGACAAGGCAAGCCACGATCCGATACCTATACCACTCGGCTACCGCGGCCACATTCTCAATTTAGCTGGAATAAACTTCCAAAATATTTATATGGTAATCAAAATCACTCAGATTCTCCAGCTCATGTCTAGGAAAACTAGGTCACGAACTTTTGAAAGAGCACCTACGAAGACGGTCTGAGTGTAACATTCACATGCCTCGTTCATTTTGACTCAGGATTGAAAAATCTGATATGCAATGCCTCATTCAAGATGAAAAACCAAGAGAAACATCACCAGGAACTTGAAAAGAAGGTACTGCTCCCTCTTTTCAAGAAAACAAAAAAAAAAAAAAAGATTATAAAATTTTGTAACACATTATATGAAAAATGCATGTCCCTTGAAAATTATAAGTTGACTTGTGAAAACTGCAACAAGGCATGCAAACAGTGGTGACACGGTGATAACTAATTATTATCTTTTTGATGTTTTTCTCGCATAAATATTTCAATTCTGGATTCTATTTTAAATATGATTTTATATCAAATATACTTTAATGTCAAATATAACCAACAAAAGGATCAAATAATCTTCAAGCGTAAGTATGAGGTGATGCATCTCAGAGATGCCGCCCGCCTATGGATGAAAATTTTTGAAGCGCACCTAGTGGAGGGTTAAATATCTCAATGACTTATATATATAAACAATATATAATTGTACAATATCATGAAATACCCAACGTAGTGGAGGGTGTTGGGGACAGGGATAAAACCCATTGGCACGCATGCCATAAAGGCACGAACACAAATTTTGAGTACCCCAGGATAAAAATGTTTGCATTTTATTTAAAAAGTAACACAGTTCACTATGAAGTAAGAACAAACGCGAGGATCGAAATTTCTTTGTTATAGCTTGTATTAGTTACGCGGGGGGACAAAGTTGTTATATAAAAATTTGTCTACGCATAGCATAGTCAATTTCGTTGACACAACTATATTTTGTTTTTTTGGTTATATTTATGTTTTTTAACTTATTTAATATGGCAAATTTCTGCAAAGAAAAAAAACACACAGTTTTAAAATTTTTTATATTTAACTCTAAAAATTTAAGGTATCCGCTTTCAACCATGATTTTAAAAAGTATATAACTGGAAAATACTATGATATTTATTACTTGATAAGAAAATGTATATAAAATTGTTTAAGAATATTATTACAAAAAAATTATTTAAGTAATATTTTGACAAAATGAATATAGAATGATTCCATTTTCAAATATTTTCCCTTTTTGAAAAAAAGCTTCATTATAATAATAATTTGCCGTCTCAGACCCCGTACGAGGTCAACTGAATTTTTTTAAAAATGTAACTTAGAAGGGGTTTATCCATGTTTTACAATAACAGAGTGGAGAAATTTTTTTAAAAAAAAAAAAAGCGATAGTTTTTTTAATTGGGTTTTAACCTAAAAAAAAATGTAATTTTTTAAAAATAGTTCAGACTCTCTGGGGAAGTCTTTACTTTATATAAGCACACAACACAGTATTATTTTTGAATCATTTTTATAAAAAGGAGAAAATTTTGAGAAAAAAGGGACTTAAGTTAATTTTTGCCAAAAAAATTGTATTCAAATTTTTTTGTCAAAATGTCCTTAAAAAAAAAGTTTTACATGTATTCTAATTTAAGTGACACTAAATATCACGAAAATTACCCATTTATGCGCTTTTTTAAAATCACGGTTCAGAACGTAGTCGGATACCTTAACGAATCTTAAATTTTTTTACCATTTTAAATATTAGCTGTTGCAAACGCGGAAAAGTTAATTTTTCCTTGCTCGTGGAAAGTATAGAGGGCAAACCGTTAACATCTCTTTCCAGATAAATCATACTTTTGCAAGCAATCAGCTGTAAATCCTAATTCAAAATTTCAGGTATCTTTCTATGATTCACAAGATTTATCCTTTCTACTCAGCAATCAAAAAGTCATCCTCTTCTCCAAGAGTATCTTCCGCTTCCCTTTGCAGAATCACATGACGTCAATCTCGACATGACTCCCAACCTATAATTCCGATGTACTGGGACTTCTCCCCAACCCCACATAAGCTATCGATATCTTTGTCATGGACGGAAATGGACAAGAAGTATCCAGTAATCGGAGAGGATGACTCATTTTCGACGTTTCTGTTCTGAATAGATGGAATATGGGGG
>BMAV01020972.1:0-15859 GCA_019973955.1 Trichonephila inaurata madagascariensis | reverse complement strand
AGTAAAGAACTTGATTTGTCTGAAACTCTTCCATCACAACGACGATGTAGAATTTTTTTTTTGGGCCTGTTGAAACAAAGTCAAAAATGAGTACACACCTTGGGCTTTCTGTTCCATAAAAATTTGATTATTAAAACAAAGGAAAGGAATTTAAAACCTTAAACGGGGTATACGAGCCTTTGGTATCAAATGGTTTTTGAATAGTTTAAGACATTAAATAAATTTCCCCTTAAAATTTTTTTGATAATCCCCCCTTATTTATATTTTTTAAAAAATTTAATGAATCTATAATATTCGACTTCTGATAAGAAGCCCAAATTACGGGAAAAAATTCGATAGGGAAAAATTTTTATATAGAGGTTCATATTTTAATATACTTTATAAACCAATAAAACAAATTTTAAATTCATAAACTATATATTAAAAAGTAATTTTCTCACCTTTTTGAAATTAATATATGTTTATTTTATATATTTTACCCATAAAAAAGAGAAAAAAAGTAAAAAATAAAAAAAAAAGAAGTCGAAGAATTCACTGTTTTTCCCAATATTAAGAAAATAATTTTATAGAAAAATTTAAAAGAATTTTCGACTTTTTATAATTTAAAGCATAAAAAAGTAATATTAAGTATGCATTATTTTAAAATTAGAACTCGGGGACACGGAAAAACCCTCCAAAGAGGATATCAGGTGTTTTTCCGTGAACTGGGCAAGGGGGGTTGGGTTTCACTTCTTGATGAAGCGTCCAGAACCTTTGCTCTCGGCATTAGGATCTAAAAAAACCAGTTTAAGATTTATGAAACCATAAAATGTGTTAATGAGAAATAATTTAAAAATTTTTTCCCAAATATTTTAAAAAAAAGGGAGAACAAAACTGAATCACAAAAAAAAAAAGTTCGAAGAAAATGCACTTCGTTATAGGGTTTTTTTTAAAGAAAATCTAAATTTTCAAGGTTCCAGGAAAATTTCCAAAAAAAAAATTGGATAAGAGGGTTCGTTTTTTTTAAAGTTCGACTGTAATTATTTTTTTAAAAAAAAATTACATCTTCTTGTTTTTCCAAAAATAAACCCCTTATTTCATAGAATAACTAGACGTCAGTTAAAATATGTTGTTGAATTCAAAAAACGGGGTTTTCTTAAAATTTGATTACTTGAACGTATAAGATGAAATACCACTAAATGTGTTTTTAGTCAATTTTGAGCTGTTGTGATGGGCAAAATTGAGATAAAAATTGTGATTGTTTCAAAATAATATGAATGCAATTAAAAAGTGTCATCAAAACCCCTTTTTTTAATAAAATGTTAAAATCAAAAAAGGTATTTCATAAAATTTAAAAATATTTGTTTTATTATTTTGTTTGAAACAATTTTTTTGTTTTTTTGAACAATAGTTTTTTTTTCCTGCATGATTTTTTTGTCAATTTTAAAAATAACTATTTCTGCATCAAATTTTTTCCCTTTCTGTTTAACTAATTTAAAAATGAGTAATAAATATCCCTTTAATGCTCATCATTGTTATTTCATAGAATAATCAGTTATTTCCCAAATTAACTGAATGTTTGGGAAATTTTTTTATCTATTTTAATTTTTTAAATAATTTGTTAGTTGTTTCAAGGGAAAAACTTCTCTATAGTTATTCTAAAAATAACTAATTATAATTTAAAAATTATAAAAAATATGCAGGTTTTTTAAATATTTGGTTTTTTCCCCACCCATATATATCTTATATATTTTAAAAAGACCCCCTTTTCCTTCTCTGGGGAAACTGCCAGGAAATCATTCTGTTATGATCATGGGGAAAAAAACCCCCATAACAGAATCTTTTTCCGAAAGGGAAAGGGGGGGGTCATGGGGCGATGATTGCCCTGATTTTTTTATTTTGTTTTAATCCCCTAAAATATGTACGTAAAAATAAAAAGCATTTGTTAGTAATTTTTTTATTAATTGTGTGTGATGCTCTAATTCTTTATTCAATAATTTATTCTTTACTGTTCTTTTCGTTACTAACAGTTTACAAAAAACAAAAAAATATGCTCGGGGGCATTGGGGGAAAAAAGATTGGGGGATGGGGTTTGACCCCCCCCCCCTCTCCTTGAAAAAATTCCCGTGGGCACACCTTGAATCTGGTATTAATCTTCGAGACGGATATGAAATAAGGGGTCACTTTTTTTAATTTTAAATAATCTATGCTAGAAACTTTCAGCTCAAAAGCAATCTATTGGGGTAATCATCAAAAAAAAGGAAAAAATGTGATTAAGTTAAAATTTTAATTGCAATCAGAATTTATAAAAAATTGTTTAAAATAAAAACCAATTAAATTAAATTTCCTAATGACGTTACTATTCAATTTTTTCTTCTTTAATTTAGGCTGCATCTAAAATACCCTTTTATATAAAATAGCCGTTTTTTTATTATTTGCAAAAAAACGAACTTCAAAAAACAACGAAATGAGTATGAACTTAAAAATAAATTCAAAACGTGGGAAAAAAATCATATCAAAGAACAACGATAATAAGAACAAATTTTTTGAACTGTTTGTTCCAATATTTCATATCCTATATATTAATAGAAATTATATCCATTACCCTTATCTTATATCCTTACATATCAATGTAAAAAATTTCATTAATCTTTTTAAAAATTTTTTTTAAGATGAAAAAATAGTAGATAGATTTTAGGACAGTTTTTGCTAATATTTGAGGGCCTTTTAATTAAAAAGTAAATAAAAAATTTTTTTAGATTTTCATTAATAGTTAAATTAAAAAATGGTTATACATATGGGGGAATCCAAATAAAGTGACAAAAAAAAGGTTTTTCCTTTTTTTTCCATTTTCCTTTTTTTTTTTGTGTTGGTCTTTTTTTTGTTTTTACTATTTATTCATTAATTAAAATTTTAAATTTTTCTAATAAAATATTATATAAAAAAAAAATTAAATTTCAGAAATTAGGCCTTTCCAGGTGGGATTCGAACCACGACCTATGGTTAGAAGTCCAACGCGTTGAAACACAACGAACGATTTTCCTTCTATATATGCTGTTGGATTATTATTTTTGTTTGTTATTTTATTTCCTTTTTAATTTATTGAATAAATTAATATTTAAAAAACTGTATTAAATTTAAGTGTTTTCCCACTACAAGTTTAAAAAATGTGTTTGAATTGGAGGAATAAAAGTTTTTTATTAACGATTTAAAATTTGAACAAGATACTATATATATATTTTCATGTATTGGAGAAATTTTTAAAGATGCAGGAGAAATGCAACGTGCAGTCGTTTATCATATTATATTTTATTCCAATGTTCAGCAAAACAGTCTGTACTCCCAGCCATGACAAGACGAGACCTATTTCAGCGTCGATGAGCAGCGAGTGAGTCGTTCGTTCACGTGTCTTCAGTAAGTCCGGCGAAGTCGAAGATCTTATGCGGGAGGTGGGTTGATGTGGTAGAAAGTTTACCCCAACTGACACATAAGGGGCGGGGGATTCCCCCCACATATATATATGGGGAGAGAACAAATAGTAGGAATTGAAAAAGGAAGTTACAACATTGGATCGTATTCCTTAATTATACGCGGTGAAGTATTTACAACATTCTTATTTTTTTAACCCTACTTTTATGCCAAATGAATAACATGAATTTTCGCAGGTTGTGTGGTTCGTTGAGCAACTTATTTCTCTTTAGAGTTACACTAAAAAAACGGAACAGCTGATTTCATGGTAAACACATTGTAATAAATTGGTTAAATAGCCTTTAAAGATCCATACGCAATCAAACGCAAAATGGCACCGACACTTTACTGATCCCTGAATGATTACACAAGTGCAGATGGCGGACGGAGATAGGTTATGAAAGTGCCTCTTTGAGGAACTTTTCTTGCCACAATTTCTAGCCTTTTTACTTTGCAAATTGGTATTTAAACACATCGCGTGTTGTTTGCTAATGCATTGAATGAATAATAAGTCTGTCATGCGACAGTTTTTCGTTTCGGTGGTTCTCGGAAAAAAGGCTTGGTTGATAAATAATTGATGTGAGAAAACAAAATTGTGTGTGCATATTATTCATTGGGCAATTTTTTCAAATTGAAAGAAAAGTGAATATGTGATGTGTTTGCGCTATGCGAGAGTGTCAAACCTCGCTTCTATTGCGTGCTAAATATGATTCGTGCTTTCATGGTGCAAAAAAATTAATAATTTTTAATCAAATCACCTGTTTATGCATTGCGGAAAAAGTTCGAAAATGGTGAAATGAGTATAGTAACAAATAACTGTTTTGTTAAGTGTTTGTTGGTCAATACATGCACATGCGAAGTATTTATAATTGCGTTGGAGAAAAACCATTTAACGTGTTTGCGTTTTTCAAGATTCTTTATTTAAGTTATAACTATTATAGACAAATTTATCAATATTCGATAAAAGGTAATATAATATTACGTTTTAGATTCAAATTAAAAATGCAATCAAAAGGTAAACAAAAAAGTTTGTAATGATAAAAATAGCAAGTGCTGTAATAAAGATGAGATATATAATGTAACAAATAAATGATCATTAGTTCAGGAAAAAACGGTAAGTAAAATTGCACTTAGTTCTTAAGATTTTAATCCATTTATAAATTAAATTAGACTTTTTATAAAAAATCTGTATTCTCTTAGTAGTTTTAACTGGCTAATTGCGCGCTCATATAGAATACATTACCTGAAACGCATGTTATTTTCTTAATTTGCAGTGTTCATCTCATTGGAAATGCTCAAAATAATAATAATAATAAAAAAGGGTTCGTACATATTACACCGTCGACCTATTTCGCCAAATCAAAAGACATCACCTTTCTAAAAATATCGCCAAATGCTACCATTGTTATTATTAATGTGTTCGAACAAAAGCAAGAATGACTTTGACTATTGGCTGTATAACACTGCATTTGGTGACATTTTTTGATTTGATGAAATAGGTCGGCGGTATAACACGTAAGTACCTGAAAAAATATTTTTATTTCAGCAATATGGAAAAAAATCTATATTATGTAGCATAAATATAAGAAAAAATTTTTTAATGTGGCATAGATACAAAAATAGCTAAAAAGCAGAATAAAAACCACACATTTTTCAACTGTAAGTGGAACTTGTATCCATTTGTTTATCGTTCTCATTCAAGCAGAAAGAATTTTAATTGTTAAAATGCTGCAATTCATTACAAGTATTTGCTTATTAAAACATTCCATACTCAAAATACCGAACAACTGTGGTTATAAAGACAAATACGGAATCCGCAAACTTCAGGTGCACGAAACTTTACATGAATTGTAATTAAGGTAAAACAAGATTTATATTTATTAATTGGAATCACTATCACAGCTGCGGGATTGCGTTTTCTAATAAACCCTGAATTAATTGAGCATTATTGAGTGCTGGTGGTCTGAAAATAGATAGGATGGATGTAAGTGGTTTACCATATCGATATCATCATAAGCAATTAACGATATACTGGAGCGCTGCAAGATCTGATTGGAATAGCTTATTGACTTGTTATTGGACATTACAAAAAATTTTTCCTATTTAGCGTTGAATTGCTCTTTAATTACAGGCGAGGTAGACTAGAAAATAGAATACCAAGTATATGTTACTGATTCTATTAATACCGCAAAGAATATTCTCTTCCGTGTCTAACCACAGATTATTGTCATCGTCTGCTATATTGGTTCTCCGTGATGTTATTTCAACCAATGTCTGAAATCAGAATACTAAATTTTGAAATTCAATTCGATAAAAAAGAATATTCTATGTCTGCAGATAATTTCTGATAATACACTTTATAATTTTCAATAAATTTTTATATTAATTTCCGAAGTTCTATTTAATAATTAAAACAGTGGGCACACAGGGAAGGGGCCCTGGTCGGACCCCCAAGCCTTTGATTAGAATTAATTATATTGAAAAAATTAAACCTGAATAATGAACAAAAAAAAACAAAAAATCGAAGTCGCTTTATGATACAGTTTTTTTATGAATGTTCCAGGATAGTTCATAACCACATTGTAAACAAATGATATCTGTTTTAAAAATTGTAAAATTTTTGAATATTTTTATACAGTAAAATTTTAATAATCAGGACTAGTTGGAGCTCCAGATTGGCTTAAACAAAATAAATTATAAGCCAAAGCATATAATAGTACAATTCACTCTTTACAGTGGCGCACACAAAGGGAAGGGTGCCTAGGTTCAATCCTCCCAAAGCCCTTGATTTGTTTCGATTGATTATAGTCTTATGTATATAGTACGTAAAATTTAATTATGTATTTGTTATTAATAATTTAATTTATTAATTAATGGTCTAATTATTCATTCAATAATTAATTTTTTAATGTTTTTTGTTCCCGAAAATCAACAAAATCAAAAGATAGTTAGGCAGCGTATTGGAGCTGATACCAGAATAGGGACTTTTCGCCCTACCCCTCCCCTGAAAAATCCCCTTTTCCACTGATTGAAAGAGATTTAAAATTCTTCAGCTAAATCCATTGTAAACTAAGATAATGGATAAAATATTTGAAAAAATTTTTTCAAACGAACGAATACACTTATTTTAGAGACGTAGCAAAAAAAAAACCCTTTTTTTAAAAAATTTCTATTTTTTAACTAACTACTAATTTATTTTCTTAATATATGTTAGTGTTTTTGATATACCAAAATAATAAAGGATTGTATAAAACTAAGGGCTTAAAAAACATTTAAAACTTATGTATTTTAGTTGTGCAATTTCTTAAACTTTTACTTTTTTTTAAATATTTTCCCAAATTTTAATATTTATTCATAAATCAACAACGGTAAATGAATAATAAAATTATAAATAACGATAAAAAAGAAAAAATGAATCAAAACTGAAAAAATTAATATTACATTTTTTGCAAGGGAATTCTAAAATATTTTTGGAAAGTAATTTATTTAAACCACACAATAATAATCTATAAACTATATAATATAAACTTTAATTTATGAAAAAAAAAGTTATGATTGCGAATAAAATTTATATATTCAAAAATATATTTTATTAAATTTATTATATATTCTATTCTAAGTTTATCACATCGATATCTAGTATTTTGAAAATTACCTCCAAATTAAACATTCAACCTTTGGGTTTAAACTTTTTAAAATAACTTTTAAATTATTGTGGGTAAATAATTTTTCTTTTATACATAAATCCTATTTCAGCACAAGATATTGAATTATATTTAGTGCATAAGAATATGGTATCGGAAACTAACTTCTCAACCATGCATAACAAGAATAATTATTTATGTCAGTGTGGCGACATCTGTTGACAAGGGATGACAATTCGCATTTAAAATGCTATTCATTGTGATTTTTAATGGCCGGAGCGATTAATAGCACACATAAGCAAATAAAATTAAATAATTATTATTATTAATTATAAAAATAGATGAAATTTCAAAGGAAATAAAAATATACTTAAAAGAATATAATTCCCATATTCTTTTAAATTGAGAATTTACTCACACAAAATATGATCATTTTAAATTAAATTTTTATTATTATTCAATTTTTTTTTTAAATATTTGACTTTCAAATTAAATTATTCATTAACTACTGCAAAATTCAAATCATACTGTAAAAACAAAGGCAACTCGTTTTGGGAGAGAGGATTATTTTAAAAAAGACTACACAAAAACTTGTCATTTTTTATTCTTTTCGTTTTTGTATAGTTTCAGCTACTTTCACCTTAAATATTTTAGGGAATTTTATGTCGTAGACGTTGTTAAATCGAATTATCTCCCAAATTATTTTTAGTTTATTATTACTAATATAGGGAATATATTATTATTAATAGAGTATGTTATAACAATTCATATATGTATAAAATTCATTAGTTTCTAGGGCTGAGGGACAATATTGAGCATAAAATAAATGTATAATTGTAAAATTTAAAACAACGTCTTGAACAATTTTTTTCTTTCTCATATTTTAGCTTGGAGATGTCCAAAGCTGGAAGATTCCAGAACAGATCGTTGCAACTGTATTCCAAAATAAAAATTAAATCAATCAGACCGATACCATAATTTCAACAATAAGGCGTATAGATATAAGAGTAGTATTCTATTTGTTTTTATTATTTAATAGTTTTTTAACAATAATATAAAGAATGGGAACCAAACTTGAAAAAAATTTTACTTAAAAAGGAATTCCAATCATATTAACATATATATATTCTGATTTCTCTTACTAGCATAAAATTCAATATGTTTCTGTACTAATATTTGATTTAATCTTTATTTTGTTTTCCTAGTAAAATATGTGCGTTGTGTATCTTGTCTTCTACTGGTAAATTAAGGATAAATGGTGCTCATAACTTAAATCGCTACAGAGGAGGTGAAAAAAAAAAAGAACACATTACTTAAACAATTATCACAATCTCACGAAAAATTAAAATTTGGACATTTGCAATCGGCTTGAGCTCGCATTCCATTCTTTTTACATCACTTAAAAAATCAATAAATCTTAAAACGAGGATGGGATTGTTTTTTAAATTGAAATGCCTCATATTATACTAATTTGTAACTTATAAAGGCTGAATTAATTTATTTATAATGTGATATAGGGGTACTAAAAGGGTAGGCTGGCCCCAACAGGACGTCTTAAGACATTTTGAGGCCCTGGGCCCTACCTGTGATTTTAAAAGACAGTAAATAGCATGCATTGTAAAATACTGGTACAAACGGTCATTTGAAACAAAGAAATGGGCACGACCAGTAGCGCACACAGAAATTTTTAAAGGGGGAGATGAAAGTTCACCATTCTTGTATTTTGCTCCTTTTGATTTTATCAATTTTCGGGAACAAAATACAGAAAAAAACTAATTAGCATTAATTAATAAAATTAATCATTAAAAACAAATACTTAATTAAATTTACGTATTATATACTTAGAATTATAATCAATCAAAAAATTCGACGTTTGGGGTTCGGACCCCAGGACCCCCTTTGTGTAGCATGGGCACGACTCACAAACCGCTCAACCGATGGTCGATTTCGTTTAATAATTCAAATTATTGTTTATGGCTTTGGGGCCTGGGCCAACATGAATAACAGTCATCACATAAAAATAAGTTTTACAATCATCCTCTTTGCCATTTGGGTCATGCCGTTTAAAGTCCTTTCTTTTTGGGGATATACAGGAGGGGACGTCTTAAGACTTTTCGAGGCCCAGCACCCCTACTCAAAAGAAACCTGGCCCCTTTACAAAATTTAGGCCTCACCTATGACCCTTAAAAGTAACAATACATTGTCAAATACTCGTACATACAATAACCCGCAAATAAATGTGCTTGATTTACATCACACATACCACGACCAAATTGCCACCTTTTGACTGAATGAGTAATGATGGTGTACGGGGTAGTGCTTATACGTGGACGGGTCATCACAAATAGCCAGTGGACATATTGCCTGAAATTCCCAGTTTTTTCGAGAATACAAGCGGAAATAACATTTGACCTTTGAAATTATTCGAATTATAATCTTCTTATAGAACGAGGAGGCCCCCATTAAGGCCGAGGCCCTGGGCCCTGGCCCAGTCGGCCCATGCCTAAACACACCCATTAAAATTATCCGAATTATAATATTATTAAGACTGGGTCAAGAACGAGACGAGGTCCCTACGGAGGGCGAGGTCATGGGCCCGGGCCCAGCTTGGTCCATGCCTTAAGACCCCCTAGGGCTCAAATTTCTCACAGTTTTCAGCGTAAACATTATGTCTCTGTGTTTTCATCTGCATTCCTTTAAAAAATGTAACCCCTGCTATGAAAGTAATTTGTAGATAATGTAGAGAGTCTGTGGTATAATAAGACTACATTCAAGAAATTTGTGAAAAATTTCCTTAAAAAATGAATGAAAAATTTTAGGGAAAAAGAAAGACCTTTATATTATATATATATTAACTTCAAATATCCTTAATCCTAAATTAAATTAAAGGCGAAATAATTTGTTAATTACACAGATAAAATAATATGCATTAAAACAGAATTACAGTGAGGACTTGAGAATAGAATTCCTTAAATGCTGCTTTCAGCAATATTTGATTTCACTTAATATTAGCTGAAAACAAAATTGCGAAAATTTCATGTAAAATTAGCATAGGAAAAAAAAAATCACCGTTTTGCAAAACTAATTTCATAATATAGCTTTAATATCACATATTGAAGTTATTCTTTTTTTTACATCATAATGACCTTCTCAACAATGACGATTAGAGGAGTTGTATTACAAGCTGTGTAATAGGTCATGATAATGATATATCATTATCCATTTAATACACTGTTTCATTGTTAAATGATTGTGTGTTTAATGCATGCCGAACGGGAAATATACGGTTTGTTGAAGATCAGATTGTTTTTTTTCCATCTCATCCTTGTGGAACTAATTGAAATATTACAAAGTATGTAAAAGCTTTTTCATTATTATAGTCTCTTTGTATGACTTCCATTCGCTATATATGTACAAAAAGATCATTTAAGTCACAGTATTTTTTTATGTAGGATAAAAAGATGGGATCACGGAAGAATGGTACCGCAACACACAGTTTTGAGCTTTGTCTTAAAGCCGTACATTACTTCCGTATTTACTAAAGGAATTATAAGGATTTTTTTTTTAAATTCTGAGAGTTTGATCTTGATTTATAAGAACTTTATAATCTTTATTTAATAACTTTATCAAAATTCATAGGATTGATTTTTTTTATCTGTAATTCATCTTTAATAATTTAATGGGGGGGGGATAATAAATTTTATTCGTAACACATATACTCACACACAACTCAAGTATTTTTAAATTTTTATGCTACTTTTAGCATATTCAGATTAAATTTTGAGATTTTCAAACATTATACTAGATAAAATATATATTTAAAAAATTATTTTCGTTCACAAAATCCACTAAAAAGCACGAAGAATTATAATTTTTTTAAATTTCACCTTTGTAGGTGACTTGTTAAATGGGTAAAATGCCACAACCAAAAAAAATTTTTTTTTCCCCCCTCTTTGTTTCAAAAGAAGGGGGGTTCACACAAACGCTTTTTTCCCCGTAGCAGAATAGTAGCATATTTAAAAATAGGGAATATCATTTTTAAAAAAAAATAGGCAGTTTAAAAAGGGAAAGGGAAAAAAAACTTAAAAGAATATTTAATAATTTCCCCTTTTTCCCTTTTTATGGGGAATTTTTTTAATTCAATCAGAAATGTAGCTTCATAACGATTCAATTTAATATCAGTTTTTTTTTTGGGAAAAAAATTTAACTTAAAGATAAAATATATTTTTAATCAGTACCCACCCAAAAAATTTTTAAGGGGAGGGGGTCCGGGTCGAAAAATCCACCCATTTTTATCATGCCCCCTACGCCGCCCGACATTTTTTTGATTTTGTCGATTTTTGGGGAAAAAAACAATACAAAATTAATTATTGAACAAATATAGTATTAATTAAAATTAATTTATTAATAACAAATGCAAATTAAATTTTTTGTAAAATTACATAGGGGTTAAACTAAGCGAAAAAAAATTTGGCCCGGACCCCTGGATCCCTTTGGCCATGGTTTTATTTAAAAAAAACTTACAGCCTTTTATATATAAATGAAATATTTTTTAAAAACCTGCTTACCCTTCACTATAAGGCTTTTGTACAGTATACATTTTTAATTTACTCTAACTCAATGGCGCATGAGGGCCAGGGCCTACTGTGCCCATCCCAGTATACGTGACCATTGTCGGCTGAAGTGCATGAGCAAATGTCCCGATCAGGTGGTCAGTCTGAAGTGAGACCCCCAGTGTTTAAGTCCTCAACCAAGCTTGGTACTTATTTATCGACTCACTGCAGTAGGGATGAAAGGCTGAGTATTTATGAACTATGCACGGCTATATAACCACATTGTAATTATTTTTAAAAATAAACTTACTCTTTGAAAATAAAATTCTGTCTACATATCTGAATTTAGGCATCATCTTAGACTTCAAGGGTAGTTTAAAAAATTCGAAATCTATATTATGCTTTCCATGTTATTGTTTTTAAAGTCGAAAATAAAAAAAATAAAAAAATGGCTGTTGGCTTTAGATTTAATAACTTTGAACTATGGTCAAATGACGAAGATGACCCTTAAGGGGTGTTGGAAAGCTAAAATCTTATTTTTTTGACAATTTGAAATTTTTACCTTTTTTAATTGTATAGATTTTAACCTTTCTAAAATACTTTACTTTAACCTTTAGGGCAATTAGAAGCCCTTAAAAACTATTTTTAAATAATCGTTGAAACTGAGCCAAGCCCATTTAAATGGCGAAAAATGTAAGCAAAGTACTTCGTTTTTGCTTATAAGTTGTGAACGTCTGATATAAACCTAAACATCTATCTTTTGTTGTAAATTGAGCCTTTTATTTTTTTTTTTTATTTCCTAGTCGATTAAAAGTCTCACTATATACATTAAATCAATTTATTTCAAAATGTAAATTTTGATGTTCGATGTACCTTTTCTGAGAAACTACTTTTCACAGGTATATGTAAATTTTTATGATATATTTATAATGACAGCTAATATATACTGAAATGAGTTTTTTGTAAAAAAAACTCAAAAATTTTACTTTTTACAAATTTTTTTTTGTAAAAAATGGGTCAAATTTCACTATATTTGATAAAATATTTTATAAATTATCAAAAAATTCAAAATTAGAAAAAAGCTCATTTCACAGTAAAATGAAAAAGGTGTACTTTAATTGTTTGAAAAATTTCAAGCATGTTCAAACAACAGATTTTGAGAAAAGGTACATCGAAAACAGCCAATTTAAAATTGTCAGTATATATATAGAGAGAGAGGTTTCCAATTTGTTCCTACATACTAAATGAAAAGCAGTAACTAATTTATAACTCAATATTTCCTTCAGAATCACAATTTTTACTTAGTTAAATCAATAATTAAAAGTCGAATATATTTTTTAGTACAAATATATGTACTCCAACTCTAAATATCGCAGAATCGTAATTAGTACCTGATCCCTCTTCCACGTCCACATGCAGGGATAAGCATCTTTAAAAAGGGCTAAATGTCTTCACCGCGGTGGTCGGTAACGATTGCGGTAGAGATGAAGGAACACGCAAACGATACCTGCTCTCATCACCCCCAATAAGTCCTGGCCTCCCAGAGAGTGTCTGGCTCCAGGTACCCCTCAAGAGTCCCACAGGTGATGTATGCGGTGACGGCAACTTTTTGGGGTGAAGCGGAATGTAAACTCAGAAGGAAATATGCACTTGTTAGCGAATTGGCATTACGAAGCAGAACAGGAGTGCGGACCAATTTAGTGGAGATAGGGACAAGTTTGGCGTTAACATACTTTGTCGGGAGATAAGGAAAAGAAATTGAATTTATCTTTTAAGATATTTATCTCTGAGGTATGTCTCGGTAGGAATAAACAAGACAAAAATTTATAATTGTTGAAGGTCTGTTAAGTGAAAATAAGCATGTCACTATTTCGACTTCTATTATTGAAGCAAACTCGTAGCAGGTGTTGTTATTATCGAATCTTGGATTTGAGTCCTGATGCTACTTAAGACCTGCCATGTAGACGGGTAGAGGCTGATGCATGTTAAATCTGCCGAGGTTCATAAAATCTTTAATTCAGCATGGTATGAAAGTTTGGAGAGTGGGGTGCCTGTTCAGATGTTGTCTTCGTCACTTGATCGTCGCCAATAACTTGCACGTTACCTCTGATGTAATGTTTATAAAATTATCATTATCATCATTGACTATTCTCATTTTAAGAGAACCGGGACATCATTCACGTTCAAAAAATCGATTTTTCAATTTTAGTATTAAAAAATAGTGCATATCTTGCTGAATCTAAAAATGGATAACACTTATATGTTCGTTGATAAAATAACCTTAAGATATAAAAAAAAATAGTTGACTAAAATGTAAACAAATGCTTACAAATGCTTAGTTTTTTCACTTTTCCTTCAAAGCATAATTTTTTGCTTTTAGGTACACTTTAAAAAAAAAGCTATTACACTTACCGTTCCAATTTTTTTTATACTTCTATACATAATACCTATGCATATAGTGAACCTATTATTATTTTTTTTTAGTTGAAGTTGTCCACAGTTTTTTCAAAAATAGTTTTGTGTATAAAAAAAAGGGGAAGGGGTTCGATATTAACAAACAATCCATTAATCAATGATTATTAAAATACTTTTCAAAATTTTCAAATAAATCCAGCCCATTATTATCTATATTCCAATATATATATACATATAAATATGTAGCAAATCTTTTTACTTCTATCTGAAAAAAAAATTAATTTTTTTTAAAGGATGACTGAACAAAATTTAATTTTTACTTTTCATTCCTATTTTTCTTAAAAAGGGGAAAAAAGATTTTTTTGTTTAACTGAAAGAAAATTGTGTTAAGATTGTACTCACGCTTGCCTAAAAACCTATACATTTATCTGCAACTTCCTATTTTTTATTATTTTTTTTTAAATATATTTCGTAAAATATTTGTTAAAAAAGTTTATTATTCTTTATAGCTCAATTTTGTAAGGCTGGGTACATATTGAATTTAAAAATTATATCTCATACCGTATTTATTCGAATTGAAGTTGCACTTTTTCCCCAATGTTTATTGCTACTGAAAATCGGGTGCGGCTTATAATTGAAGGTGGATAAATTCGTTGGATGATACTGACGATTACAGAGCTATTGTACGCTCATGTATGTGTTTAAAAGTCTTTAATATCGATAAAATTAACTTATAATTCACTTTTTATTATTATCTTTTTTTAATTTCGTGAATATCGATAAACCGTTTTACATTATTTTTTATTTTTTCACAAAAACGAATTGAGAAGTTGGTGTGCGGCTTAGATTCGAATAAATATGGTAGTAATACATTCTCAAATTATCAGAAAATAAATCCAAAAATTATCATATATCAGTTTTCTTTCTTTCAAATTTTATTTTAAAATTTCAAAAAGAAATATTAATATAAAAAATTATTTCTCAAACTTTCAATGTTTGTGACTGAATTTTCAATATTCATCGCGCCACCTTCAAATATAATAACAATGTATGGAGTGCAATAAAAATGTACTTTGACGCGTAAAGCTACAATATGACTTAAATTATAAATTATACAAATAATCAAGATTAGTTTTATATTTTGCATATGACAAGCGTATAGGAGTCACTAGTAATTTTTAAACATGTTTTTCATTTAGTATTGATAAATTGACTATCAAGAATATTGTGCAGTACTGATACATTTATAAGAATATTATATCAGTGTAAATGTGCATTTAATTTTTATTATGTCAGAATGGATATTGTTTTGCTTCCTTTCGGTAAATTTTGATACTTATTTTAAATTTTTACTTTTTGACTTTACAATATGCTCCCCCACGTAGGAATATCGCACCTACAGTTTGAAAACCGCTGGTATAAACTGTTATTCAATAAACTATAAAGGAAAAAATCCTTTGTTCCTATATAATCTTGTTAGAATTTCTTTCTTTAAAAATCACTACAGAAGACAAAGTTAAAAAAAACTTCCAGCTGTATTATTCCTATGAATATAGATACATTTTAACATCATGAAAAAAGCGCAGCATAGAAAAATACAAAATAGTATTAAAAAAACTAAAAATAAATTTATATATTAAATAAAAATCACAGACGAATATTAAGCGTGACTCACTGGATTCACGTATTTTTAAAAGCATAACTTTTGATGCCAAATGTCTGGTATATATCCCTTACTCTGATGATTTGAAAAAAAGAAAGGCTGAAAGAAAACATGAAAAGAAGGGCAGTAATTGACCG
>BMAV01020970.1:0-21834 GCA_019973955.1 Trichonephila inaurata madagascariensis | reverse complement strand
ATTTATTTTCAGGAAAAACCCGTGATAGGCAAATTAAGCATTAATTCCTGCGTTTTGGGTTAGATGATAAAATATTCGCTGCCCAAAAAGGTTACATATTCGCGATACTCATAAAACTGCACATTCCATCGTGGATTATAAATATTTACAATTTAAAAGTTTCATCCCCCCAATTTTTGGTTCGAAATTACCGTCATCAATTCATTTTTTCATCTTGACAATCTGTTGTCTTTATCTAATAGACTACAATGCTATTTCTCCCCTTTCCCCATGGGTTTTTTGTCAAAATTTCTGGAAAATTTTTTGAAAAATTTTAAAAAAATTATTTTTTAAAAATTTTTTATAAATTATATTTTTTTTAAACCCTTTTATTGAAATTTTAATAAAATATTATTATATTAATATTTTTGAAAAAAAATGAAACGGAAAGTTTAAAACTATTCTTCCAGAGTTCGAAGGTAAAAAAAACATAACTCTCATTTTGGGTGTTTACCCCCAAAAAAAATTTTTGAAGGTCATAACATTCCAACCTCCTAGCAGATTGATTACACAGGTGAAGGTTCAAGACCTAAAATGGGAAACTACAGAAAAAATCTTGGCTCTGCGCATTCTTTTAAATTGTAGGAGGTTTTTCTTGTTTGCTGGGGTGCAAACCCCTCGCGCGGATCGCAGAAAGGCATTTTTACGAAAAAAATATTAAAAATAAATTTTTATTAACAATATCATTCAAAAAAAAATTGATTGCAAAAAACAGACGTAAATTACCAAAAATAATAATAAAAAGGTATTACCTTAAATTATCTTAAGGACTAAAACACCTAATGTTATAATAACATGATACAAGCTGTAAACAAACCACTTTTAGACTGGTATTTTTGGGCATTTTCGGTTTCATCTACTCTCTCAAAATCGCAAAAAAATGAAACCAACATGGCTTTTCCGAATTCTTTAAATAATTAGCTTCATTCAATTCATTTAATTTAAATTATAATTAAATCATAGTATTTTGTTCAAAACAATAGAGTATAGAAAATTTCAGCTCAAATGAGCGCTTTTAAAATGTGAGAAAAAAACCTTTCAGAAGTTTTGACACAAAGTCGTAAAAGTCCTTTAAAGTCTCCAAAAATGATGCCAACATTGGCTGTGTTGTAATTCGTTAAATAATTGAAGTTTCAATCAATTATGTTTATTGAGTATAATTAAATTATTCTACTGTAATCCAAAATAATCATGCATATAAAACTTCAGCTCAATGGATCCCTTTAAAATGTATTTTGTGTGATTGAAAATTCACCAAGATAAATAAATAAATAAATATATATAAGGAAGTGTGAGCTAATTGTAGGAATTGAAAAGAGTAATACAATATTAATTGTAGCTTAACCTTTTGGGAGACGGCGGTTTTGAAAAAGCGCCAAAGACAGCACTTCCAGCGAAGTTTACTTCCCCCCCTTTTGCAGCTGATTGTTGGCACCATAAAATCGGCGGACAAAAGCTTTCAAGAACGCAGTGATATCCGCTGAATGGTGGGGATGTTCGCAGCTTAGGAAGTCCCTAAACACAAATGAGTCTCCCTTTCTTGGGAAAACATGTTTTCTATTGGAGAAACCATTTACTATGTTTTCAGTTCAAAAGATTCAAAAATTTATTTATATCATTTTTAAAAAATTCTTTCCTTACAATTTAGCTGCTTTTTCACCTAGATTTTCCTCTTCGATATTATTAGAGCATAGAAAAATAGCACAAAACAATTAATTGACCAATGTAAAAGTATTTCATAAAAAATTAAGCGCTTACTTATCATTGTAAGAAAGGTGCAACAAACCAATCAAATTTAAATGATTTTATTTAAGAAAAAGTTATTAAATTTTGATTTCAATGCATTGTGTAAAATAGTTATAAAATGATTTAAATTTATTTTTAATTCATTTAAATGTGAATTTGAAATTTTACACCTGGTGTTAAAACTTAAAATAGTCTAATTAAATAAGAAGTAAATAATATGATTCTTCATAAATTTCACACATAATTATAATTAAAATACAAAATAAAATAAAAGAAACACAATTGCTGTTCATGTCTCTTTTATGTTATAATGTAAATTGAACTTTCTCTGAGTGGATAGTAAAGTGAAGTTTAAAAGCTCTTACAAGTATTCACAGCATCTGCGTGTCAATAAACATGCATGTCATAAAATCTTTTTGAAACTTCATTGTTACTCAATTTATAATTGTTTTCTTTTTAAGAACATGCCAGAAAAATCTTAAAATTTAAAACCTCTTAGAATTTTCATATATATCTTCCATAAAGAAATGATAGATTTGATGTATAATTATCATTTTTTTATTTTTTGACTACACTTTCATTCTTTTTAAGAACATGCCAGAAAAAATCTTAAAAATTTAAATACTCTTAAAATTTTCATATATATCTTCCATAAAGGAATGATAGATTTGATGTATATTGACATTTTTTTATTTTTCCATATTGTGATATATTAAGAATTCATGGTACTCAACGAATCTAAGATTAAATCTACATTTTATTAACAAGCATTTTTCAAAACTTAAAATGTTATTTTACTTTTTGATCTAATTCTTTTTGCCAGAAAAATTATAATAAGACCATTTATCATCGATTGAGGTTCCATTGCATAACGAGCGATACGCGCCAAAATCAAAAATCCTCACATTGTCGTGGGTATTGGAAAATAGAAGTGGGGGCTCTAGCACGGCTATCGTTCTCGTTACTTGATCGTCATTTAAATTACGGTCCGTCTTATTACTTTGACACTAATAGAACTCGTAAATGAAATATTAATTTATCAATTTACCTCATTGTTCTAAAAATAAATTCTTTTAAATACACATTAGAAATTTAAAATTATATTTTTCCATCATTAATAAATTGTTTTCATTAGTAAAGAAATACTTTGAATTTTTTAGTTTATTTGATAGTAAAAAACACAAAAAGAATATATGCTGATATCAAGACAAAATATTATACTACAAACATGTTAAGTTGCTGTGTGTGAGGAGCTTCATGCATCATCTCAGTAAGCTTGTTTTATACAAAAGGATTATATTATTCTTATTTATATAATTGTTTTTGATGGAACTTATTGGGATTTTTAATTTTTTTTTCACCTTTTGTACAAAAATGATATCCTTAGTTTTGAATAATCTTACTTTTATTTAGAGTACAAAAAGAATTGCATAATATTGCTTAATTCTAAAGATTCATTTTTGCTTTTAAGGCTTTTGTATAAATCGGGGCATTTTTCTTATGCTGAAAGAACTCGTAATATATACGTTTTCACCTGAAATTTGAAAGAAAAATATCAGGTGTAGTTTCTGTTTCGCAGACTCAACTTTTATACATCAATTGTCAAAATAAAAAATGTCGAAGTTAGTTTCTTGCATTTTATAAATAAAGTTGAAGAACAAAACGAACCAATTTTAAGAATCTGTAACAGTATATTTCTGTAATTTTCTTGTTGTTGCAAATATCTTTTCTTCTTTTCGTTTTTGTTGTTTATACGCGATTAAAATAGGCTTTTTTATGTGTTTCGATTAAAATTAAAATTTAAAAAGCATATATTAAGCACTTAACAATAAGACCTGGTAAAAATACACGTTCTTGTACAACAATACCTTGTGTAATAATGCATAAATCTTCATCAAAATTGAATGTAAAATTGCTTAAGTTCTCCACAAATATATTTTTAGGTTATTGTTTTTACAGGTATAAAATTAATAAAAATGTAGAACAGTAGTATTTTTAAATTTGGCAGATGCGTAGAAAGAGAGAGCTATGCTTGTGGTAGTAAAAAATATGCATTAAGAAAATACCTTGTGACATTCTTTTAGTATGAAAAATAAAATAAAAATCCATTTAAAAAATCACCCACAGTTAAGTTAAAACTCATTTTTTGAATAAACTGTGAAAATAAAAGAGTACATGTGAGCATATAGTTCTTAATAATACTAATATATATTATTGTTGAATAATAAAAAGTAAAGAAGAGAACACATATTAGAAATTAAAAATTTATTTCAAACTATTAAATATTATTGTTTAAGTTGAACATAACAATCAATAATTTTATATTTTATCAACAAAATAAATTTTTATTCAAGTTAAGAAATTTTTATACAATAAAATTGAGGGTTAGAATATTTATTACAAAAAGAAATAAAATTATTTATTATAATCAAAATTATTTAAAAATTGTAAAAGGTATATTGGTGTGATTTTACAGGTTTTATAGTTCTTACGTACGAATGTAACAGATCAAAATAGTAAGAAAAGTATTTAATTGTGTAAAAGAACATATATGGGAAATATGTAACGTATATATTAATGATTTTTATTAGTGTTAGGTTTTGAAAACAATTATTTTAAATTAATATCTATTACGAAATACTCAAATTTATAGAAGAAAGTTGTTATTCTCATTAGTTTTCTTAACATATATATATATACTTATACTTATATATATATTTACAAAATTTACAATTCTTTTTAACAATTCAATGACATTTCAGGTGCCATAGAAGAACTATAAAAGGTTTCTTAATACAAATACAAACGAATACAATGATAAATTTAAACTGGAAATGAGCTCCTTCAAATCAAAAGTCTATTTAAACTATCATATATTGATATTATTTTACATGATATTCTTCACGAAACAATTTACACAATCCTACATTACACAATTCACACGAAACGAAGTGCGTCTCCTTACACCTTTGGACATTACACACAACACAACACGTCGTTGAACTTTTAAATTCAGGCCAATGATGATGATGATTTTCAAGTCTATTGCTAAATTTTACACACATTCTGGAGCTGGTAAAACTGTGGAGTATTTTCACTTTGTAAGAGCTGCTTGATTAGAAATTTAATCGGAATATTTTATGGCTTCAATGCTTTTCCCGTTTTGATTTTGAACAATATAAATGCATTTAATACCGTCAAATCTAATAAATGAAAAAGTTTTTGGTCCATTTTAGTGTTTGACAAATGTATAGCTTTGTTTGCCATACGATCACTTTCAGATCTACGAAGCCCATATTTGAATTAGCATGTTATTAAGCGGGCTTTTCACAACTATCGTTGCACAAAATTTGTTTTTACTCATTTCTGGATCGTGCATGTTGCTTAGCGTAAAACTTTCCCTCTTATCGCTTCCAACACATGGCTGTCATGCCACTGCCAAATTTTATCGACAAAATCTGCTTTTTCATTTTTTGAAAAGCTAATTTTTTTGAATGGATTCTTCCTATTGGAACACATGGTGCCACAGAATTCATTTTGTATTCTTTATGTAATTGCTGGATCAATTCTGGGGATGAGGTATCCATGAACAATTTGTGCCCTTATTTTTTTTATACTTTTCGGCCAATTCAAAACTGTTGTTGCATGCGTTGGTTTTACTTTAATATCACTTTTCAGTCTTCCTCTATCTGCTCCCAAATATACTTTCATATTGAAAGTATACCCTTTATCACAATTTGTATACTTTGATACCAAATCTTTTCCTTTTCGAATATATTGTTTAAATATTATCCGTCTCTTAAAAAAAGAACAATTACTTCATCGATAGCTAACTCTTCAGTTCAGATCCTCCCTCTTCTTGGAAAAGAATTATTTAAAGTTAAACACATTCCTTGGTTCAAAGTCTATCATAATCGAAGCTGTTTATCGGAGCATTGTCATTATTTTTCGAAGTGCAAGTACCAGTAGATTTAAAAATCTGTCCCTCGGCGCCAATTTTTTTAAAAATTGTTTCCAGCATTGGATCCGTCGATATATTCAACTTTATATTGTCCTTATCCACATGACCCATCAAAGTGATAAGGAAAAGAAATTTTACAATCTCTTCTTCGTTGGTTTCATTCCATCCAGGTTATGTTTCTGGCGTGTAGTGTTACAACGTTAGTAAGCTCAGTTTTGCATATATATTTGTCTCTTCGGTAATTTTCTTACTATAAGGTTTTAAATATGCAATTAAAAAAATCACTTTCTGTGACACATGGTACAGCGGCTCTTTATCATATTATTTCTGTAAAAGGTAAATTGTGCTATGGGATAGTTATTAGTCGTCCCAGACTATTTTACTTTGTTCGGAGACAATCTCCTCTTCAGCCTCTGGATTCAAATTTAAAAGATTGATCTAAATAATCTTCCTCATTTTCTAAATCACAATCAGAATCATCAAAAATTTCGTCTTCTAAATCACGCTAAGACTTTCTGAATCTCTCATCAGCGGTAAACCCTCTTTACGTTTAGGCATTTTGCAGAATCAAATTAATTTAAAATGAAATGATTAATGTCGAGACGTGAAAATCGCTTGCAAAAATAACTATGCCTCTCCTTCTTGGTGAGAATTTTAGCATAAAAGGGAGAAGAGGATTTTTCGGAATGAGGTGAAAGGGAACATATCCTCCCTTTTAAATACAAAAAGAAAACCGGTCAAGCAAACGATGTTCCAAAAGCTGTAACCAAGCTCTACTGTTTAAAGCTGTTAAAGGGAAAGCATTGCGTGGCCGATACATCGGCCAGAGCCGTCTTTTAAGGATGCCATTCTGACGGCCGTTATATCGGCCAACCAAATCCTATCAAAAAGGTTAAAAGGTCTTGGATCTAACTATTAACACACACGAAGGATTAAAGTAAAGGACTTTGAAATTTTTTCTTTTCAGATTTGGCAACAGCATAAGAACCCAGCGCTGAATGAGAAGTAGTCAGCAAAACTTCGTTACAACATGTCACTCGTCTCTCCTTTTATTCGTTGGAGTATAAGCAGACCGTTCAACATGTCACTTGTCTTCCCTGGTATTCGTTGGAGTATAAGCAGACCGTTCAACATGTCACTCGTCTTCCCTGGTATTCGTCGGAGTGTAAGCAAACCGTTCAACATGACAGCTCCATTGTTGATCTGCTTCAAGGAGAAAAGGAACGCAGTGACTGGCTTTTTGTTTCCCGGAGGTGTAATACCTGTAACTGATACAGCCATCCCTTTCATCACTATAGTCTTCCATCAACGACTTGCACATTGTTTTCAGTGGTTGACGTTGATGGACTGCCCGATCTTTCATCGTCACATAAAGATGTTCCTGACTGTTTGAAGGGCTCTATCGATTCGTTGGTCTTGTCAAAATAAACAGCTGTCACCATACTACACCTACATGCTCCGAATAATTTCCGTAAGTTTCTCATGTTCAACAAACAGAGAGTGTATCACTGTTCTCCTTCCTTCCTTGGTGCAGATTGACAATAAAGCTGCCATGTTGAACAATCTACTACACTCCAACGATTACGAGGTAAGACGAGTGACACATTGTATAGAAGTGTTGCTAACTACCCCTCATTCAGCGCTCGATACTGGCTCTTTTGTTAAACCTCTGAAAGAAAAATTGCAACAGTTGCGAAATAGCCCCCCTAAGGTAACCGTTTCTTTGGTTATCCGCGTGAGCTAGAGGTGTAGGATTTACAAAAGGAATAGACATCTTAAAATTCTTAATATGACTTTATTAAGAATGTAACTTAAACGTATAACAATTTCGATGATTATAGTTAAGAGAAAATCTACGACGAACAAACACACAGTAATAGTTAAACCGAATCGCGTAACTTGTACCACTATCAATATTTAATCCGCCTAATCTCACGTCTAATAATATTACAAGTCCTAATATCAAATAGTCAATCCTACCTTACTCCAATCTTAGCTTCAATCTTATGAAGAGGCGTCTGGTCGCGCGTGCAATGGTATGCATCTTGACCTAATGCCTTAATCTTTAAGATAACTTCAACTGGCTGTCAATTCACGCTTGTATCACTTTCGCACATAACATTCCCCCAAATTGCCAATCGACTTACTGAAACTTCTGTTATTTAAAAGCTATCTTATTTGCATTTCTTCTTCACGTTTCGCTTCTTGGGTTTTGTTTGGGAAAAAGTTGCCATTAATCTTGGCCCCTAAAGAACCTAGAGGTCATGTTAAAGAAAAGACGCGGGAGCCCGTCACATAGTCTTTTTACTTTCTGACCTGCCCTCGTATGTTTAAATCATCGTATTTCAAGATAAATCCACTACTTTCGGTAGATAGCTATACCTATTTAGGAAGTCGTACCTTTAAAAAATCGAAAATGTTCTTACGAATGTTCAACGAAAGAATGTAGTTAAAAAATGCAGTTCATTTAAGATCTGCATGCTTCAATATTTAGATTAATTAAATCAAGGTATGTTGGAAGAATAAGAATCAATTGAAGAAGATGAAATATTAATTAGTATATTGGAGAGAATATATCTGGTTATTGTGTTTTCTATGAATGCTTTTGACGAATGCTTAAGAACCTCATTTACTGTAAAGTAAGTGATTACCATAATTTTTTCTAAAAAGTAATTTATGATTATTTCTAACATTGGCTTGATAATCAATCATATATTTAAAAACTTTCATGGCATTTGAATAACAAATAACTTCATAAATTTTACACAAAGAAGAATTAATTAATCGTAAATAAAAATTTTTCTTGAAAATAGCCTATGTGACATTTAGAATCTGAAAAAAAAGGACATTTAAAGCACTTTTCAAAGTAAATTTCGATCTTTGAATGTCAAGTATATTACAGTGCAAAGGGTTTTATTCTCGAACCAAATCAACTTGTCATGGAATACAATATTAAGCTGTGAAGAAATGTTTAACATAAGTAGAACACTTTTTTTAAATCCATTTGTTAATTCTTTGAAAGGAAAAATTATTATTTTTTTTGTTTTTACGAAATGCTCGGCTATATCCAAAAAGAGGAAAACAAAAACGCTAAGACATATTCTGAGTAATACATTACTTCAGATGAAGTTAAATTCTGCTATATATTTTAAAAAATAACGTTAATTAGTCTATTTAATGTATTCAGATTAAGTAAAACAAAGAGAAAAATTAAATATTTACAAATAAAAACAGGCCTCTCCAGAAAACACAAGAAACAACAATTCCTTCGAATAGCAAATAAAAATATTTTCTAAGCTTTTTTCCTTAATTTTTTAAATCAGAATATATGTTTACATTCTTTTATAAAATACTCTCGAGCATTCATTTTTTTTTTTGCTCTTAGAAAGATGCGGTTGTCACTTAGTAACTCAGGAAGAATTTTGAAATGGGAATAAAAAAAACGCATTTATGTTCTTTCCCATACAATTATTTGACAAAGAAAACAGTTTCAGGTAATTGGATTTCCCTAAACAATTAGCTCAGTAATTACTAAATATTTTTCTTAACTGTCCCAAACAATCATGTTTTTACGTTTTAGGATACTGCTTCAAAGAAAACGAGTTACAATTACGTTGCAATTAAAAATTTCCTTATCTGAAAAGCTATTATTTTCCTATTCGTGGTTAAAGGTTCAGAATTGCAAATAAAAGTCCTTTGCTTTTTATTGGTATTTGACGATATATATTTATATAATAATAACTGCTCTTCTTATAAGGCTGTTTTTATTAATATTAAAGAATAGAACCCGAATTTGTGTGTTGGAACATTTTTTCACATATAAAAGAAATGAAAAATTAATATAATATTCTGGCTTCACTATCCTTTAGAGCAGGGGTGTCCAAGATGCGGCCCGCGGGCCACATGTGGTCCTCCAGTACGTAAGTTGCGGCCTACCGACTCTTTTAAAAATTTTTAAATATTAGATTTTTAAAGTTGTTTTCATTTTGAAATTTATTTGAGGGGAACTTATATATATATATATATATATATATATAAATCTACAATGTATTTGCATGTTACCTGTTCTTGTTTTAAAATAAATCCTTTTTGATTATAGAAATGTCCTTTAGATTAAAACAGATTTATGATTTTATCAAGACAGTTACATTGGATTTTACTATAGAAAATTACTTTTTTAATAAATTTCGAATTGCATTATGCATATACTTTACTATGGATGGTACATGATTCATGTGTGAGACTTTCATTTCTCCTCCTCCTTTTCTGTTTGGAGTGCCCAAAAAGAAAGAGGCAGTCAGAGATGTTTCTTAAAGTTTAAAAAAATATTTGGGATGGTTAAGAGAAACGGCAATGTATATCGTTTGCGAATGACAGCACAATCAAATTTCAACAATGGGTAACGAACGATCAATTCAAAAGGAACACCGTAATTTTCAAGAAAATGGCAACCGTAATATTTTAAACATTATTTGATCATTGCATTATTATATGATACAACATTATTATATTATCTATGTCTGTATACATGAAAAATAATGAAAACAATAATAATAACTCATTCTGTTTTAAATTTTCACTCCAATAAATGTTTTTTGTTTCCAAATCTGATATAAAGGTACATTTTTTTATGTGCGGCCCGCGAGATTATAATGTTTTTCCGCAGTGGCCCGCAAGGTCATTTGCGTGGGCCACCCCTGGTCTAAGGATACGTGGAATGGTCGATGGTTCAAAACTAAGCACCCTGCCAAGGCTTACAAACTGCTTCCGCCAAAGTGGAATTAAAGCTAGATGTCAGTACAGTTCTAACCCTACTGTTTAATTATACATTCATGCAATGGAGAGTAATTAAGACATTTTCCATAAATCACGACAAAGTTATTCAAATGGTAATGGCGTACTTGTCAACCAGATCCGTCATCTCAAAAAGAGAGTGACCAAAACGTCAACGGAAAAATATTCCAATCACACTCAAACTTATTGGAGTATATTAATTGCAATAAAAGCTGGAAAAACAACCTTCTCCAAGTTTCGCTCAGAAAGTCCATCAACAGTAAAAACTACTTTTTTCTGTAAGAAAAGGGGTATGCAATGGGCTCTTCTGTAGAAGAGCAAATTATAACAACAAAGAACAGAAGTAAAAGCTTTTAACGACATTACTGATCCTTTGAGTAATTGATGACGGATGTGTTAAGTTTGAGTCCCATTCAAGTGACGATTTCAATACTTGAGCTAGTACCCTTCTCTCAAAACTGCCCAACCAGGCCAAAGTGATGACTTTGAGCTTCAACAAATTTACTGTGCATCAAGCTCTCTAAAAGTGACATGAAACAATGAAATGGATTTTTAGATAGAGTTAATTTTGAGGAACATTTTAAACTAGTATTTTCATCTGCGGAAGCATCACATGGCATTGGAAGACTTTAACACCCCGTCAAGTTTCAAGTAAATTCTTCTTTGTCCTTTTCTTTGGAATCAGAACACAGAATGTGATCCCATGACCTATTAATCATGAAATTCATGATGTTTTGTGTTAAGTTAGCCAAGCTTTAAAGGAAGTAAAAAATGTATTGAAGGTGTCGGACTACGTTTGATACCGTGATTTTAAAAAAGCGCAGTAATGGATAATGTTCGTGATATTTAGTGTCACTTAGATTAGAATACATGTACAAAATTGTTTTAAGGACATTTTGACAAAAACAACTATTTAAATACAATATTTCGGCAAAAAATGAACTTAGAATAACCTTTATTCAAAATGTTCTCCTTTTGTTAAAAATGCTTCTATTATAATAATATTTTGCCTGTATATAGCTCAGAACTCTGTACAAAGGCTCAACTATGAGGCTTGAAAAATGCACATTATTTTTAGAGTTACAACCATTTGAAATAATTATCGGCGTTTTTTTCTTAACATTTCTCCCCTTTGTTGTCGTAAAACATGGATGAACCACTTCTAAGCTATATATTTCAAAACTTCTATTTGAGCCTCTGTACAGAGGTCTGAGCTATATACAGGCAAAATATTAATAATAGAAGCATTTTCCAAAAGGAATATTTAGAAATTGGTCATTTTATGTTCATTTTTGTCAAAATATTTTACTTAAATAATTTTTATTCTAATACTATTCTTAAAACAATTTTATATACATTTCTAATCTAAGTGACACTAAATATCATAAATATTATCCATTTAAAACGTTTTTTAAAATCAGGGTTTTCCGAACGAAATGGATACCTTAAGGTCGGTTATGAGGAGGAATTGATACACATAACTGTAAAGAATCAAAGGTCTTATGTTGGTGTATAGGGGATATGGAAGTGCCAGCTCGTTTTATCCCTTGTCATCCGGGGAATATTTGGGTTGCGGGGTACATTAACTGGAAAGGGGCGAAACAAAAAATCAGGTATCTTTCGAAAACGTTCAAAAAAAAAAAAATATGTAATAATTCTTTCGGGGTTCCGGCAGTCGAATGGTTAAAGTGGAAAACATCATGTTTAAGTGCGTTTCTGTCGAAAGTTAGGTTTAAATTCTAGTACCAATGAATATATGCCTTGTAGAGGGACTGATGCCGATTAAATGTCCAGAATTGAAGTTCTCAGATTGATGTTGAGTCGGAGTTTGGAGAGGGCAGTGCCAGAGCTCAAATGTCGCTTTTCAGCACGTTGCTGTTGTAGAAAATTACGATGTTTACTTCTAATGGCCCTCATGTATCTTCAAAGTACGATGTTAGTAGAGAACTACTTTACTTTATGTATGTAAATAATATTTTAAAATGTTTTTGAACTTTTTAGATAATGGTAATTCTGGAAATGTTTATACTGTGCATATAAACTAGAGGTAAAAGAAGTAAAGAAAACTCACGCGTCCACCTCGGAAAAAAATAAGTTAAAAAAGAGATAATTACTTACATGTGTTAACAAATCCGTGTTCACTTAATGCAATGATCAATTTTGTATCATCGGAAATGTGTTAAATTGCATTATACTCCCCGAAGTTGCTTTGGAATTTCAAGTAAATTAATTAAATAATTATTATTTTTGATGTAGTTCATTAAATATTAAAAATAATATTTACCCTTTTATATGAATGAGAAATAGAAAAAAAACAGGACATGGAATTTCGGAATTAAATTCAGCTTTTAATTTATATTATTGTATTATCTTCCCTTTTTTCCTTTCCCTTTCATTTTTGGCTGGTTTCTCATGAGTTCGATCCCTAAAGAGAATGAAGACCCTCCGTGTAGAGTGGTTGGAGCACGTTAAATATGTCATGTTTCATTGTCATCCAGTTTGCGTGTCATGGTAGATTGGTAAATGGGTGCTAGTCTAGTTATCTTCCTCTACACTTGACGGTAGGTCAAAATTCCAGATTAGTCAACAATAACCCTCGTTTTGCTTTAATAGTGGGACCTCAAAGAATGCTGAAACAGATAACTAAAATCACAATATCGGGTGTTTCTAAAAGAATATCGGGGTTTTAACGCTTTACAGTATTTATCACATATAAGTTACAAGTATAATTCATACATTGAATGAAAGAGTAACCGAAACATTTTTACCTACAAGTTTACAAATGTTCAATGTGAGTCCCATTCGTCCCACGGCACAAATCAAGTCGATACGTGAGTTCATCCCAAACTTTTTTCAGAGTGTCTGACGAGATTATTGCAACAGCTGTTTCCATCCTGTGTCTTAAGTCAGAAAGGTCTGCTGGTAGAGGAAGAACGTACACACAATCCTTTATGAAAACTCAGAGTTCCCACATGGTTCAGGTAGATTGAAATGGCAAGACGTTTAGGAAATTGGTCTTGTTTGGAAGTTCGAATTTTATGAGCAAGGAATATGCCAAATCTGGCATTTGTAGTCAAATAGTGGAAGTTTATAGTGAAGAAGCAATGAGCGGACAACACGTAGCGAATTGGTGTCACTCTTTTCAATCAAAAATTTCGAAAACTGAAATGTGGCAGGGAGCGGCCGGCCGAGTTCTTAAACGGCAGAAATTAACACGGCATGAATTGAAGAAATGATTCAAAATGATCGACGGCTAACTGTGAGTGAAATCACGTCAGAGCTGGGACTGAGCTGTGGTAGCATGCAGCATATCGTTTCTGATTTGCTGTGATATTTCAAAACAGTGCTGTAAAAACATCCGTCAAGACCTGGTTCAATGGACAGGGACCTGATTTCTACCAAGACGGGTAAAACAAGTTGTTTCTGTGTTTTGATAAATGCCAATACATTATGTCGAAATATGATGGGTGCGTATGCCTCTTAATTTCCTCTTGTATTTTCTGTCTATTGGTAATAAATATTTCTTTTTCGACTTTAACCTTTTTTCTGATCACCCCACGTGTAAAAAGAAGTGTTATTCCATTTACTAGACATCAGCATTTGGAACTTATATGTTTCGTATAAATAAATGGAGGTAAAAAAAAATTTAGATTTCAGAAAAAAATAATTAGAAAGACATAAAAAATTATTATAGTGGTATAAAATGGGGTAGAACACACAAATTTTTTTGAAACTACGACAAATGGAATGTCATTTTCCCAGTTTTGTGTGTTCCGCTACGAAAACAGGAAGCTCTCAACATATACTGCCCTGTTTATTTTGATAAATGGATATCGATGGAAAAAGGAAAAGAAAATACGTGTAATAATTGCAACAACACGCTGCTCCTTGTTTCAAGTATGTCACACACAAAAGAAAATTTAGACTGTTTGCTTTAAAACAAACACTACTATTATTATTGCTGTTGCAAAATACGAATAAATATTTTCATAATAAAAATATGTTTTTTTCGAAACAGTAATTCTAAAAAGAAGAAAATAAAAGTTAATATACGTGCAAGAGATTACATTATATGTCTCTTATCTGCAATGTGGATCAAATTCAACATTAAAAATAAATATTTTGATTGATTTTGTACTTTTTGTCAAAACAAGGTCTAAAATGCATTTTTGTACTAAAAAGTTTTTTTTTGTTCTTTTTTTAAAGTTTCAGCAAGTGTGTGTTAAGGGGTTTATCAAACTACAAGTAATATAAAAAAGAAATTTTTTTAAGTCAATTCCTACTTAGGTCAATTTTTAGTGTTTACCTACTTTTTATTAAATAGTTACAACTAATATAAATATGTATATACAAGTGAGAGAATCACAATATTAAGTGACAAAATAGGAACTGATTTTCCTCTTGCAATTTTTCCTTTACATATATGGTGTTGGACTATTTTTTGTTTGTTTATTACTACTTACTCATTAATGAAATTTAATTATTCTGATAAAATAGTATAGTTAAAAATAAATCACATTCTCAGAAACTAGGCTAACCTAGGTGGGATTCGAATCCACGACCTTTGGATTAGAAGTCCAACACGCTTTCCATTGCGCTACAGGGACACAGGAAACGATTTTGCTTTCTATGTATGCTGTTGGACTATTATTTTTGTTTGTTACTATTTATTCATTTTTTAATTAAATTAATGAATTAATATTTGAAAAATCTGTATTAACATCAAGTGTTATCCACTACAAGTTTAAAAAAGTATATTTGAACTTAAATGGATGAATAGAAAGTATTTTATTAAGGATTGAAAATTTGAAAAGATATATATATATATATATATATATATATATATATATATATATATATATATATATATATATATATATATAAATGTATATAGGGTAGTGAACTAATAGTAGAAATTATAAAAAAAGAAATCAAAGTTGTATTTCGCTTTCACCGTATTCTTTTAAATTATCACAAGATTTAAAATAAGTAAATAACTATGAATGGAATAGCACACTACTTTTTCAAAAATGTACAATTAAATTATGTAACGTTTTTGCAAATATTAATATAAATTAATGTATGAATTTATACATATTTTTTCTAAAGGGATACCTTTAGAACAATGCAATGCTTTTCGATTGAAAGAGAAATATAAAAGCAAAATGACGAACAACCTTGTGAAAATGATCATTGGGCAATATTTCTCAATAAATCCCTTGCCATCTGAAAGTGCTGACGGAAACCTCTTCTCTTAACATCAAAAAGCCCATCGAAGCTGAGTTGATAACAACAACAACGAAACTATATCAAAGAAAAGCGAGCAAAGAAAAAAAATATAACAGAAGTATTGATGTAGTGTTATTGTTATTAATGTGCTCCAGTGCTAAAGACTGAAGAACTAAATGCCCGATTTTTTATGATTGCTTAATATAAAACAAAATATAGATCATCAATGAAATAATTTTTCAGAAAAGAAAATATTTCGTAAAAGAGTGATTAGTAAAATAAAACTAAGATAGCCTCAAAATTATTCACACTTACATTTGTGTATTTTTGTGGATATGTACGTAACATAGGAAATAATATAGTTACACAATAGAGCTACTGGTAGATGGAATTAGACGAAAAGTACAAATGAAATGGTATTTTTCAATTCCTTCTATTCACTTATTTATAAATATGTTTGTTCAAGTTTTCAATCGTTAATAAAATACTTTTATTCATCCACGGAAGTACAAATACATTTTTTTAAAATTTGTAGTGAATGGCACGATGTTAATACAGTTTTTTCAAATATTAATTCATTGATTAAATTTTATTCTTTAATTTTAAAGTAATTCTGCGTTATTTCTGACGAATTTAGTGCTTCCATCAACAGATGGTGCCAGTAAGTTTTTCTAACGAATTTTTTCTCGGCTTCAAATATATATTTTTAAACTTGTAATGGATGACACTTGATGTTTTCCGTTTTCTCAAATATTATTTCATTAATTAAGTTTAATTAACTAAAATAAAATGTTTCTTTGTTGACCTAAGTAGGAATTGACTAAAAAAATTTTGTTTCAAAACTTTTACTTAATTTTCTTCAGTGAAATCAAAAGATTACTCAGTGGTTCTTCGGAACTTCATGGTTTTTTTTATCATGTTGCAAAGACTTCAATCATCTCGGGCGTTAAAAAAACCATAAATATGTTCCAGAGTAAATGAGAATTTTAATATCTTAAATTACTTTCATATAACTACTGATCGTAGGCTTCAAAGTACGAATGATAATGAAATTAGAAGTATAATTTTTAGCAAACATTTAACTCTCCCATTTAAAGCCATAATATAATTAATATTTTTTTAAACATCTTTTATTTAACGTAATGATCTCTTATGTTTAGATTTTTTTTTTATAAAATTAGTTGGCTCGGTCAGAGGAAACAAGTAGTCCCCAGTGGTTCCCATCCATGGGGGTGCCTGGAACGAAGTTGCTGATGAGCTGGTGGTGGGGGTTGTGATCTCTGTTTTCCACTTTTTTAAACCCCATTCGAAATTCCTTCCTTCCAAGGAAAAAAAAAGAATTTGGGCGAAACCCTCCTGCTCCCCACTGGTAGGGCCCCCAAGAGTCCTGGCCATCTATAAGGCAGGAGTTCCGGGGCTCATCAGAGGCCTTGGCGCGCTTTAGAAGGGTCACCTGCGTAATATGATTTTTGTGAAAGGGGAAAAAGTTTTTCTTTACCTGTCCCTCCCCCTCTTCCTGCCCATCTTCTGACTGCGGGGGAATTTCCCCGACAGTTGTATGAACAGAGCCCGGTGTTTAACACTATTACCGGAATGGTCAAGGACTTGGTGTAGGCTTTCCTGCTCCAAGGGATTGGAAACAACAACAGATTCAGAATGAAACAATCCAAAGTTAATATATCTTGATTATAAAAACACTTTTTCAATGCACAACTGTAAAATATTCAAATAAAATCTTGAGATAAATTGTTGATGATATTTGAAGTAATTAAATTAGTACAGCACACACACACAATAGTTTTTCCAATCAATTGATTTATAGAACATGATGCTTTTTAAAACTATTTAAATGAAAATTAAAAATTTTAGGTTTTTGATACCCACATGAATTCACCCAAAATAAGGGAAACCTTTTTCTAAAATTATATGAACTTTAATACCCCGGCAATTAAAAAAAATGCAAATTTAGTAATGTTTTTTAAATTAGTTGTTTGATTATGATACAAATTATTGGTAAATAAAAGTTTGAACTTTTTTGCTCTCATCATGTCTTTTTTCTTTTTGAAAATCTTTTTTGTTAGTTTAATTAGTTAGTTAAATCTTTTTGTATGTTTTAGATTTATGGTATCATCAGTTTTGTCTCAAATGTTTTGATGGGACAGGGACAAGGGGGTTTGATTCAAGATAGCTTCTTTCATTCATGCAAAGAGATGATACATTATTACTAAGCTCAAAAATATAGAACACCAAAAATAAACCATAATTTAATGTGTAAAAATCCCTTTAACATAGATTACATTTCTATTATCTTAATTGCCATTACATGGAGAAACTAAAGTATTATCTCAAAAGCATATTAATGCATAATTTCTTAAAAACCCATGATACAAACTTGTTGCTGAAAACCAAAGGCATCCTATTCATGAATAAGATCTGTTAAATATGTCAAATATTGTTCATTTTTAAAAAAAAATTTATTTTAAAAAAAGAAATAATCTTTTTAAATATGAAAGGTTTCACAAGATTTTTTTTTGGGCTCAGAATAAAAACAGGTAAGAAAATTCAAATTTATCACATAAAAACTAAATTCTGTTTTGCCCCGAACTTTTACTCCCAATTTTGGATTTAACACAAATTCGAAAAAAAAAATATTTTTTTTATACAAGTCTTGTTTTGATTTCCCCCAAATCGAAATTCAAAAGGGAAAAGTTTTGCTTTACTTTTTGCCTTAACTTTGGGAACGATTCTAACGTGTACCACAATTTACATTTGTGAGAATTCTCCAAATTTTCCAGCCTCAATATAAAATTTTGTTTTCTTTGCATATATCAAGATATCAAACTTATGACACTAAACACTACGTTTGAGATACACGAAAGAAAAAGAAATCTAAAAATGGTTCCAGACGAGGAGATGTTAAACTGGTGTTCATCAGTACCTGCACAATGGTCTAGTCAAAAGACAAACACAGCGATTCATTACTAAATTTTCCCTTAAATAAGTGCTTCACAAACTTTGAATACTTGCAACTTAATTTTCAATCATAATTTTTATCGCGGCCCTTCAATACAATATCAATGTATTGAATTCAATAATAATGCTTTTGACGCTAAAACTACAACACGAATTTAATTATAAACCGTCAAATTATATCAATATAAGTATTAAATTTTATATATGACAAGCTCATAGGAGTTACTTGTAATTATTTAATCTTGCCCTGAACTTAGTATTATATAATAATGTAATTAATAATTACAATGTGTAGTTCTGATATGCAATTATAAGTATATCATATCAATGTAAATGCATATTTTACTTTTTTATGTCAGAATGTGTATTATTTTGCTTCCTTTCAGTGAATTTGTAATTTTTTTATATCTTTTATTTTCGACTTCTCGATATGCTCGAACCCCCCCTGTATAGTTATTATGCCCCCTGAGGGGGAACCCCCCACAGTTTGAGAAATGCTGTCTTAAATCCATTGAAACATCTGCATTACAGGAGTATGATCCTAATTTTGTTCAAAAAAATTTGAAAATTTTCAATCGAGCCAAAAAATGATAATTAAGCTAATTCTAGTCTTAAGCACGCGTAATCGTTTATTGACAGAAAGTGACAACGAAAAGAATTCTTTTTGTGGGTAACTCATGTTATATTGCCTAATTTTTTTTGTTCATGAATTAGTGACGTGTTTTTTTCTTTTTTCATATGACAATATGATTTGCATCATACATGTACAATCCGTATGGCATAAAATGTTTAAAATCTGTTGGGTTGAAGCGAGTGAACTTTGTTTTCTGACGGAAGGATAAGTGTGTAATTCACCCACTCGCATTTTTACCACTTCCTCCCTCGCATTCCTTCTAAATGTGACGTCTATCGCGTCTTTCTCTAACATAACTCCTATGTTTTTTGGCCCCGTTTAAATGCAAACTTTTCCAAACCCCAAAACCCCAAGAAGATAAACGAACATAATATTAAATGAGATATACTAAAAAAGGATAAAGTTTTAGATAAGATATAGCGTGGCAAGCAGATATGGGGGAAGCTTAGAGATAGTAGTGTGGAATTATTCTGATCGATAGCGTGACAAGGCTTTTAGAAATCTTTCAGATCAAAAAGGGTTAGCAGTCCGATATTTTTGGGAAAGAATAGAAGCCTAAGATAAAGAAGTTGGAATCATCATATATAAAGTTCATAGATATCATTCTCAGGTAAAGGAAGGAGACTGAAAAAGGTAATATTAGATATAAGTAATTTAATGAATAATTATTAATGATAATTGAGATAAAGGATCTAGTTGCGTGATCTGACTTGAATACGTGGTTTAATTTGGGCGTTGACCCCACTTTAATTAAAATTGTCAAATTAGAATTTAAGTAATATAAGTTATTCTTAATAAAAGTTGTATTAAGAATTATTATGTCTCATCATTTGATAATCCCACACCTCTAGCTTACGCGGAACCGGCACGACATGGTCATCACAGGATGGCTATGTCGCAAGGGTACCACACCCTGATCATACACTGTGTGCGGTGGTCAGACTTTGTTCTTGCTGTATGCCATTTTCGTAATCGTTTGTCAATAAATTGTGTAGTCCAGAAAGCAGTGAGGAACTCATTTATACAAAAAACAACACAATCATATTATAAAAACTCTTGATTTATTATACAGGGTGAGTTATAAAGAAGTGTACATTTTCCAGATGCTGTAAAACAGTTACAGACAAAGACAGACACCGCCTCAGCAAACCGTAAGGTAGATGCGCTCTTAAAGTTTGTATCTAGCCCTTGAAGGAAGTGATGCAGGCCATAGCATGCTTGTTATGTGACCAGTCAGTCAAAATGAGGGTGTCTGCAGTGGAAAAAGCTTTTAACGTTCTTAAATTTAGTAAAATTGAATCCGCAAAAGCTGAAAAACAGTGTTTTCCATCATGATTCGGAAAGAATCTCCAGCAAGAAAATCTAACTGACAATAGTATGAACAATAAAAACTACGGACTGTTTGTGTGAAAGATTTAAGTCCCGGGCGAAGCTGTAACAGCGTTTTACAGCTTCTACAGATGCACTTGATACCTTAAAAAAGTTTCGATGGAAATATATTAACAGCTCGATATGTGTTGTGTGACTAGAATACATCTGTGACTGTCTTTAACAAAACTTAAAATAATCCCATAAAATTCTGTTACAGGTGACATATAATATCCTACATTTTTCTTGATTTACTTTGAAGTGCCACTGAAGAAAGGATAACTAGGGCTGTGCAAATTGTTTAGCACTGCGCATCATTTATGTGCAAGTGAGGGCACTGTGGTAACTGCATATATAGCGTGCACTGTGGTTGTTCTGAATTATTTGATGGAATTGCCGATATGAGTAAACTGCCTTTATTCAAACACCTTCGATCGCAGACAAATCGTAGGTGGGTGACGCATGGGCCATTAAATTTCCGAAATCGTTTGACAGCTAGGATTCTTAAGGTCGACAGTATCAAAAGTATACCAAGAATACATGGATGGTGGACAAGAAACAAGCTATCGGGTAAATTGCAAAGGACAATTAGCCTTGACAGTGAGTGGTGAGAGACGGCTTAGGCGTATTGTACATAACCAGGAAAGACAAACATAAGCTCAAATTACCACCCAGTTGAATGACGGTGCCAGTTGTACAGTCAGTAAATGGACTATGCAACGCTCGCTTCACCGTATGGGTTTCGAGAGCCATCGACCTACGAGAGTACCGTTATTCATTGCTTGTCATCGGTCTGCACGTCTTGCCTTAGCAAGAGAGCACAGAGACTGGAGTGCAGAGGACTGGAAACGAGTAGAATAGAGTGATTAATCTCAATTCTGACTACTTAACACGAACAGGAGACTGAGAATATGGCGTCAGACCGCGAAGCCATTGATACTGCAAGCCAGGATGAAACTGTACAAGGATATTGACTCAAAAAGGTCTGGGGGTTTTTTTTTCGTGGCATTGTTTGGGATCTTTTTTAAAAAATCTCTGTCAGTATAATTCGGTCGTAAATTTTGGGGGAACCTCCATCCGTTTCTGCTGT
>BMAV01020969.1:0-15373 GCA_019973955.1 Trichonephila inaurata madagascariensis | reverse complement strand
GGGGAAATTTGAAAAAGATAACGCTAGAGTGGGTGATTTAGTCCTTATTAAAGAGGATAATTTAGCAGTCAATAAATGGCTAATGGGCAGATTGATCGAGGTATTTCCTGGAAAGGATAATAGAATTAGGGTTGTAACGATCAAGACTCAAAATGGTGTAGTCAAACGACCTATTTCTAAAATTTGTATTTTGCCCATGAGAGAATGAATTTCTTTCTTTTGTGTTACAAGATTTTACTTATTTTTAAGTTATTGTAATTAACCTTTTAGTATTGTGTGTATTTTTAATGAATTATTTCTGAATTATAATTATTTTTATAGTCTTAAATTTTAATATAACAATATTGTAAAAAGCCATGAAACTTATTGAATGGTGTAACATTGCAATGCCGGGCGGAATGTTTGCGCAAGCGCAACCGCGCTGCCTGAACTGCGCATGCCCAGCAATTCCCATGTGAATGTAAAAAGCTACGAGAAATAAACTATTCCAGTCCACTAGAAACTGTGTTGTGATTGAGTCATGAGTTGAGCTTTCGACGGAGTGAGTAAACAAAAATCATTTTACATTTTTGTATTCATTGCCGTGCTCTTGGTTTTACTCTCCTTACAATTCCGCAAGTGCCGACTGGGTGGCGTAGCTGGTTTGTCGCTGGCCATCTGCACCTAAGGTTGCGGGTTCGACCCCAGCCCATGTCGGTGGATTTTCATGTTGCAGAAAATCGACAGTGGTCATGAACGGCCATGTCGTATGATTATTCGGCATGTAAAAATCCCTTGAAGGGCCCATTTGGCTTGGCTGCCAAAATTCTTAAGTTCAATTTTGCACCGTCAGAGCTCAGGTACCTCCCTCTGAGGAGGAAACTGGGCATCAAAATTACTTGCAGCAATTGGTATCGCCTATTATACGGTGCCGCACTAAAAAGTGATACCAGCTCCTGGGGAATAAGCTAGGTCTACTACGGTAAAAAATACCAAAATTTGCAATTACACGTTTTGCCCAGACTCACGCAGACGTTCGCGAGAATGCTAATTGTGACGGATATGATAAGAGAGCAACATAGACTAGACTATTTTTCTAATGACATTTAAACTTTTAGAAATGGATAATGGAAGAAATAAATTTTTAAATATCATTTTGCAATCTGTTCCAATTTAAAAATTATGGATACGAAAAATAACATGATAATTATCGTATTACTTAAAAGTAATTTGTTTAAAATATATATTACTTAAAAGTAATTTGCTTAAAATATATATTACTTGAAAGTAATAAATACAAAATTTAATACTTTCTTGTGAATTTGTACGGTTTATAATTAAGATCGTATATATGGTAGCTTTAGCGACAAAGCGCATTATTATTGTATAAGGGTGGGGCGATAAAAAAAAAAATTTTGATTGAAAATTGGGTCGCCAGTAGTGAAAGTTTGAGAAGCACTGATGTACACACACACATCCGAGTAGGAATTTGAAGATGCCATTGAGCTTTTCGTTTACTAGACTGACACATCACCACACATAGCCTTTGCGTCTTTCATTCCCAAGTTAATTTCCGAAATGTCAATGTTAACTCTATTACAATTAATGAAGCTATTGATGTTGTGATATATGGCTGCTCCAAAGGCTTTGCGACTTGATGATGATACTGCCACCGATGATGAAGTTGCAATTTGTCTGAGCTTAGAAGTATTATAAAATGATCTTGGATCAAAATCAGGCACATTCACTGGCATGGAATCTTCCATCCGTCTCGCTGATTGCTAAATTTCGTCTTGCAAGTAGAACCTCCGACTCCGGTGCCCTTCTGTCACACTGTAGATACTCGATCGGATCATCACCGATGGCGTTGGCTGCCACACAATTGGTTATTGTGTTAGCATGAAATGAATCCCAGTGTACTGTAATCTTGTAATGCTTACACAATGGTTGATAAAGTAAGAATTGTAGCCAAGCTTTTACCACTAACTTTATGACTAAGCTGCTTAGATACCTAGATTTATGTATCATGCTCTTCTTTATGTTAACCCTAAACGCCTAATCATCGTCCAATTGACGCAGTAGCTGCTGCATCATTGTTTCCACATCCACGGGTACATTAATAGCGTTGCAACCAACGTATCTGCATGAATGACAGTCGCGGTGATGCTGGACGAGCAAAATCGGATCTAATGAGGACAACCCGTGTTACAACGTGACAATGTGGGAACTTTGTCCGAGTCTGGTGAGTTTTTACGCGTAGCGCAAAGTTTAAAGTCAGCTACTAGCTCTTCAAGAAAAATATTATTTAGCTGCGGCAAGTGTTTTTTGTTGGCTTCAATGAGCGCAGAAACCATAGACGATCACAAACATCACACTTATGTCCGAATGAATTGTTGATAAACGTCGTAAAGATACTTGCCCTAGGTGCTGCCCAATGTGTCTTCATAAACAACCATCGAACACAATCGATGCCTACACAGTCCGGTGTCGATATAGAAGCGATTTCATCATCCACTTACATAATTTCAACTGTCCCAGCTGCAGATGCATTGTCACCGTTGTTGATCCGCTCGTTCGCATTCATTCTTTTACGATCCCGGCACTGCATGACTCTCCCATATTGTTGGGGTACCTATTTCGCCACACATCTGACTCAAACCCTCAACACCCAAATCTATCAACGTGTCTACCCGACACTGGTGCAGGTACCAAAGATATGTAGGTACACCCCCATTCACCCAAATCAAGAAAGACCACTTACCTGGGTAGTACAAAATAAGCTTTATTGTGATGACAGGAACACACTTCACATATTAGAACATTGAAAAAAACTGACTACAAAAATTCTACGCTATACTCATACAAAAGAAAACACAGTTGGCGCCATCTGTTGGAAATCTGGAAAACATTAGCTGACAAATTCTCAACACATATGGTGTTTATTGGTACCATTCGATTGCTCTTGAGACGCCCTTTTCGACGGTATACGATTTCTGTATTTGGACGTGACTTTTTTAACGCTTATAGGCCGACATTATATATTTTTGTTAATACTTTTTATTTTTATTTTAACGTCTTATTATATCCATTGTCACTATTTTACTCTGATGTTTTACATACATTCGATAGATTTTGATAAGAGCTGTGCTGTCGATTGGAACTAAAACGAACGTTGTAGCCTCTCCGAGTCAAAAGTTATACTAAATGAGAATCTCGATACGCAGCAAAATTACCTCAAAATGGCGGCACTCCTCTCCGCAGTGTGCGATGAGTCACAGTCTTTATTTAGCGTCGTAAATTTTTTGATCCTTTAGCTATCCAGTGAAGTAATTGAATTTTGGATAGAGATTACTGCGTAGCTAGCAATTTCAAAGACGTATTCCCGTCAAAAAGAGAAAAATTCAATCCCTTAAAAAATAAACTTGAACAAAACAGCGAATTTGGTAAACCTATTATAATCCGTACTAATTTAATACGGAACTCTCATACTCTTTTTAAAAATTAATCCTGGTACTCCAGCGTTTCTCAAACTGTGGGGTGCACCCCCGGCGCAATAACCCTGCGGGGAGCATATTGAAAATAAAAGGTTTAAAAAATAATTTTTTGGAATGAAGTAAAACAAAATGCTTTCTAACATAATAAAAAATACACATATTTACACTGATATAATTTATATATATCATCTGGTGAACATCAAAAACGCTCATTAGCTATCTTTGATCCTAGCACTTTGATCCTAAAAAACAAGTTCAAACTCACTAATACTGTATGATTGCGTACCGATTGTATCATCAAAGCATTCCTGAGACAAAACGGGGGAATTTGAGGTTTTTTATTAACATAACTTTACTTTGTCTTAGGAAACCATCTTCGATTGGGAAGCTCACGTCTTTTTTGTATCCATATATCTTTACCCTGTCTTTGGAGACAGGATGCTGACGCATAACTTTACCCTGTCTTGGAAACCGTCCTCGCTTGGGAAGCTCACTTTTTTATTGTATCTACCTTGACCCAGTCTTAGGAAACTGTCCTTGTTTGGGATGCAGACGCATAGCTTTAACTTGTCAACAGACACCGCCTTCATTTAGGAAAATCAACATTTCCCCCTATAAACCACATTTAAATCTAAATAGTAAAACCTATTTTTTATTTTTAAAGATCGTTAAAAATAAAAATATATAAAGTGGCTCTCTCAAAAGCGTTCAAACATAATTTTCTAAAAAAATTGATATTTGCGACTAATAAAAATTAATATACTGGAATTAGGTTTCAGAAAATTCAAATTGCTGACATAGCTGACAACAAATTCAACATTTTTGGCTCAGAGAAGAGTATAATAGTTCGAAGAAGAAAAAACAAAGGAACTTAATCCGTAGAATTGAGTTGGAACAGTGAAACATGGTGGTAAAGGTGTTCTTGTGTGTGTGTGTTGAAGACGGGGGGCGTATGGCATAAAGATGAGGTATTTTGATATTTTTGATTGTGCTTTGAATCATGAGCTTTATTTAAATATTTTGAAGTACAATTTGAGATTATTCGCCCAAACTTTGGGTATTGGAGACGAGTTTATATTTTTAATGAGATAATGACTTCAATCATACTACTCTCAACGTACGCCTCTAATGTCTCTATAACTATACCTAAATTCTGGAAAACACGTCTTCAATCCCCTGATTTTTGCAGAGTAGAATATATTTAGTGAGAATCTGAATTTAGACTAAGAAGACAGGACATATAAAAACAAAATATGATTTAAAAACAATAATCACATGAGAATGGAGGGTTATCGATGCCGAAATTACAGGGAAAAAAAATGGATTAAATTGATACCAAGACGTTTAAAACGTTGTTATGGACGCAAAAAGATATCTTACTAAGTACTAAATAAAGAGGAAATACAATAGTTAAAACTATATTTAGATTCTTTTTTAAGGGTACGAAGAATTTCATAGCGTATTTTTAGTAGTTTTCGATTATCAATTATTCAATTCCTACTATTAACTCACACTCTCTATATATTTATTTATTTATCTTGGTGGAATTTTCAATCGTTAATAAAATACATTTTAAAGCGTTCAATTGAGTTGAAATTTTATATACATAATTATTTTGGATGACAATACAATAATTTAATCATAATTAATAAAAATTGATTGATTAAAACTAATTATTCAAAGAATTACAAATTCAGCCACGTTGGCATCATTTTTGGCGACTTAGTGATCCTTTTGACGACTTGTGTCACGATTGTTTTGGATAACAATATGATGATACTTTAATGATAATTAATAAAAATTAATTACCACTTAAAGTTGTGATTCTGTCATATGTATAAACATATGTAAATTAATTGTAAATATTTACTAAAATGTCGCTAAAATAAAATTTCTCTTTGTTGATCTAAGTAGGAATTGAGACTTAAAATTTTTTTTATATATATATTACTTGTTTAACACGATTTCGATTATTAATTTTTTATAAGTTTCATTTGTTTGTAACGGAATCTTCGAACTCGATTTTTAATCGCTTTAAAAGGCTAGATTAATTCGAAATTTTGAACACTTGTCAAGGACCGATGGCAATACAATAATTTCATAATTTTGTTCCATTGTCCTGTGTGTGAGATCAGTATTATCAGGAATAATGATTTTCAGATTTGGCGACTAATTAATTATACCGTTTCCTGATTTGGCGACTAATTGCATATACCATTTCCAGAATTTGGCGACTAATTCCAGATCCCATTTCCAGATTTGGCGACTAAAAGATTGTTACAACCCTATAAAAGCGAAAACGTTTCCATCAGCAATTTCTTACCATAATATAAACAATATTGTCTAATTTTTTTAAAATGGGAAAAAAACGCCCCCTCCTGCATGTGAAAAAAAAATTTATGTTCTAACTCAGCGTTTCTTAAGCAATGGAGCACGCCCCCCCTTGAGGGGGCATGATAACCCTACGTGGGGGCGAAAAGCATATCAAAAAGTCCAAAATAAAAGATTTAAAATAGTTATTAATTTACCGAAAGGAAGCAAAACAAAATACATTCTGACATGATAAAAAATTAAATACATATTTACACTGATATAAGATACTTATAATTGTATCAGTGCGGCAAAAAGTATTTAAAAATTGATTTATTAATACTAAATTAAAAGCAAGTTTAGCAATTACTAGTGGTTTTCATGGCTTGTCATATACAAAATATAATACATATATTAATAATATATGCAGTTTATAATATTAAAGTCGCATTGTAGTGTTAGCGTCGAAGTACATTATTATTGCACCCAATACATTGTTGTTGTATGAGGGGGGCGCGATGAAAATTATGACTGAAAATTGGGTCTCAAATATGGAAAGTTTGAGAAGCACTGTTCCAACCGCTTAACTCAGACATAGTCTGTTTTTCTTTATTCTCTTGTTGAATCTGTAGAATGAAACATCATTCATTGCTTTATTTTACCAAAACAGCTGAGAATTGATTCAGAGGTCTCACCGGATTAAAAATAATTTCTCACAAACTTTTCGATTCAAAAAGTGTACTTTTATGTCTAATATTGATTCAAGTTTCAGAGAGAATATGGAGCTCTTTTTAGTGAAAAATATCATTGACAACACCTTCTTTCGCATGAAATATTTCAAACTTAACTCTTCCATATTTGCTTCAGTTGGCTGGTTTTACATTTTGCCTACTAGGCCGTATCGACGCACTGATAGGATGCCAATGGGTATTTCAGATTCTAAAAAATGACACATTTAAGGTTAATTCATCAATGAATAAATGATAGTTTAAAAAACAAAAAATGCCTGCTTTTATTGTAAATCGAACTAATCGATCGGGGTGCTTTGAACTATATTTTTACGCTAACTCTGCAGTTTGGAATCGAACTAGTAAGAAATTATAACAATTGATATAGAGGACTTCACGCTTTTACCCCAATGACATTAATTTTCTCGTTAATCATTTTATTCTTATATTAAGATTTATTTTTTTACTTTTTTGTTCGATTAAGCATAAAAGCGTGTTTTTGAGTTTTTTTAAACTATAATTTATTAAAATAATAGTTATACTATGTTTTAAAAATTGATAATGTTATTTCCAATAAGAGCAAGTTGCAGATATTATTTTAAAAATTCCAATATATTAATTTTTAATAGCCGAAAACATTAAATTTATTTAGAAAATTGCAAGTGGACGAACATTTTTGAGAGAAACTGCAAAAGAAGGGAAAAGAGTGCCTCATAAAAGCAATTGAACACCTAATTTTAGAATTTTGATTGTTTTACTTTTATATAAATTAATTAAATATTGATATATTTAGAAACTTTTTTTTATTACTTTGTTCAGTGGATGCTTAAAGTATTGTTTGAGGTAATTTTGTTTACTTACGTAGCAAAATATTCTGTTTAAGCTATCCGACTACGTTCGGAACCGTGAGTTTGCAAAAGCATATAAATGGATAATATTTATGATATTTTGTGTCACTTAGATTAGAAAATGTATATAAAATTGTTTTAAGAACATTATTAAAATAAAAGATTATTTAAGTACAATATTTTGACAAAAAATGAACATAGAATGACCCATTTCCAAAATATTCTCCTTTTGTGAAAAATGCTTCTATTATAATAATATTTTGCCTGTACATAGCTCAGACCTCTGTACAGAGGCTCAACTAGAATTTTTGAAATATATTACTTAGAAGTGGGTTTATCCATATTTTACGACAACAGAGGGGAGCAACTTTAAGAAAAAAAAACGTCGATAATTATTTCAATTGGTGGTAACTGAAAAATCCTAGTTCAGACTCTCTGGAGAAGTCTTTACTTTATATAAGTGTGTGTGTGTGAAATATTATTTTAGAAGCATTTTGTATAAAAGAAGAACATTTTGAAAAAAGATTATTATAAGTTAATTTTTTGCCAAAATATTGTATCTAAATAATTTTTTTTTGTCAAAATGTCCTTAAAACAATTTTATATATGTATTCTAATCTAAGTAACACTGTAACCCCCGTTATTTAGACTCTTCCATATTAACAGTAAAGAGACTATCGCGCCCTCTAGCGAACAGAATAATCTTCAGTGATGGCCAAGTTTCGGAACTGTAAGGACGTAATGAGCATGCGCTCCGATCCCTTTCAATTCTATGTCAACTGTTAGTTCTCTAGTTATGTATGTAAATGTGTTTGTTTTGTCTAATAAACGTGTTTTAATAACTAGTGGACTTAGTAAAGAACCCCTTCCCCGTCTGTCCCTTATCATTTGGCGCCCACCACGTCATAACACTGAATATCATGAAAATTATCCATTTATGCGCTTTTTAAAAACACTTTTCCGAACGTTGTCGGATACCTTAATCAGGTAAAGAAACAACAAATGCAATTCAATTTTTTATTTTTACTTGTATTATAAAAGTGGAATTACACCTGCTAAATTAGTAATTTTATCCAGCTGGACTGCTTACTGTTTGTTTATAAAGCGCTTTTGAGAAAGAAAATAAAATTTCTAAGAAGGAAATTGTCCTCTCGATAAAGCTAATTCAAAAAAAGAAAAAATTTATAGTTAAAAGAAATATGAAGAATCTACGTTTAAGCTCTGTAAAAATTTCTCTATAAAATTCAATCTCTATAGTTTTACTTTTTAATTTTGCCTGAAATAACTGGAAAATTATTCAGATCAGTTGGTTTAAAAGGCCATTCTGCGAAAAGTAATTTTATTTGAGACAAAGGAACAGAAAACCGAGACTTAGATCCCCAAGACAATGATAAAATAGCTAATATTTTGTTGGAATCGTATGTTATTTGCATAGGAGAGCCAATTTTCCATTTTTGATTAAAAAGCTTATAAAAGAATAGGAAAAAAATGAAGTTTGGTCATAACATCTTATTTGGAATAGTGTATCAAGGTGTAAAATGAATAAAAAAATGCATTGAAAAATGTTTTAAATGATTCTGTGAAAATGATAAATTTTATAAAAGCAAGATAATTAAATTCCAAATTATTTGTTTTATTATGAGCAGAATTATACAGAATATATAGAACCCTGTTTTTACATTTGGAATTTAGATTAATTTTAATTTATCAGTCATAACAATGCGCTATAATTATATGATGAAATATGGTTGCGAAGTTTATCTTATTTAGCAGACATGATTGCTGTTCTTAAATGAAGTAAATATATTGCTTGTATATGTTACCGTTATTTTATAGAATAACTAGGAGTTTCATGAAGTGATTAGACAGTTAAAGTATATAAATTTATTGAATTCTGCGATTTAACTTGGCCAGGGGCGAACCATGGATCAACGTGCCATTTTTTCTAAGGAAGTGTATAATGAGGTATAGACGTGCCGTCAAATAATTTTGACTAATGATTATTTGGGAAAAATAATAAAACGAAATACTAATAACTTAAAACTCTTTATTTACTACGGAAAAAATACTTTTTGTACTGTATAGTTGCAAATGTTTTAATTCTATGTGTAATTCAAATAAAAGTAACATTAGTGTGACTTCTGTTGTTGCAAATTGGATGACAAATAACTTATATTAGGATTGTAAAATGTTACTTTTAATAGTATGCATGCTGAATTGGAGTAATCTGCCGAAGAGTTTCTAAGCAATTAATTATTTTTGCTGTGGTTCACTTTTTAAAAAGAAGATTTGTGATTTGTTTCAGAATGCCATTTTACAGATGATGTTCTGCATACCACTGTTTCAAAACATAAAACACACACCGCTTTGTTGTGCCTTTACTAATAATGCCACATTTCTAGATTCATCAAGTTTGAAATTCTCTGTTACTCTTACTATCTTGCTCTTTTGCTGAACTAGCCATATAAAATAACAGTTAAAAATCGTAAATGTAACACAAATAAACTTTAAAATACAGTTGTGTCAACGAAATTGACTATGCTATGAGTAGACGAATTTTGTATAATTTGAAAATGTATTTCACAACGTAACTGAGGCAAGACAATAACAAACGAGAGTGCTCTCCGTCGCCCCGCGACCGATCACTCGCGTTTTTACATAATATTTCATAGTGAACTTTGTTATTTTGAAATAAAATACAAACCATCTTGATCACCGGCGTGCCCAAAATATTGTGTCGCGTGCCATTGATGGCGCGCGTTCCACTGGTTCGCCATCCATGAACTATAGGCATTCTATAGAATAACAATGACTTTGATCTTTAAAGAATGAAATGCAGCACTCGAAAGATGTTTGAATCGGTTCTTACTGCTTTTAGTCAGTTTCGAACCGTTTTAAATAATGATTGTACATTAAAAATAATTGTACTCTAGATCTCAGTTCAGTATAGTATGTGAGTGAGAAATGATTTCAATTTTAGAAGTTCCGAATATTGACATAACGCTTCAATCTGTTGCAACAGCTCAAAGTTGTGGGAAAAATGTGTAATAGAAAAAGTGCGTTTGTTTCAAAAGTAATATGCAATGCAGTTCAAAGCCTCATTAAAGCAATCCTTGCTGTAAAAAATAATGAAAAGTAAGATAAAGATATTTCATAAAATTTAAATTAATATTCTCTTACATTTTTTTTTGAAAAAGTTTACACATTGTTTTTATGAAGCAACAGTTTTTCTTCTCAGCATATAGTTTTTTTTATAGTATTTAAATATAAATATTTCTGCAACGTATTCTTTTTTTTTCTGTTTAACTAATGTTAGCAATATGAGCAATAATAAATTATATCATATGTTTTTACTTATTATTTATCAATTAATCATTTGCAATAGGGATAAAATGTATTTTTCGAGAGAATTTAGATATTTATGATCAATTAATTTGTAAAATAACTTTAAAATTGTTTATTTTCTCTTCTAACGGTCTATCATTAGTTATTTCATAGAATAACTAGGTAAAGTATGAAATTTTTCAACTATTATGTACTTTAACTGATTTTTCCGGTTATTTCATGAACTGAACTTTTTTTAACTGAATTTTACACTTTAACGGTAACATATATATTAAAAAAAATTAAAGAAAAAAAATGAATGCGTTGGTTTTTAGAATGAACAGCAATTTGTATCTCAAACAGGATGTTGGGCAATGTTTCGAAAAACTAACAATTTTCTAATGGATGAATTTAAATGAAAATGAATTGAATTGAATTTAAGTGTTCAAATGTATATATAAAGGATCACAATTTTATATTAAAAATATAACAGGATATTTTCCAGGAGAGAAAACTAAGCATGTAGATGAATAAAAAAAATTTTTAAGTACTATAATAAATCAGAAGGCTTGCTTTACATAGTTATAAACATTTAAATGATTTTTTTTCAAATGGGGCTGTGAATTGGTAATTACCATTGCAGACCTGATGCATGTAAGTGTAAGTGAATATTAACGTTGCACTGTTCAGCTACACGAAGGCTTTTGGCGACGGACCTCGTAATTTTCAACCATGGTCAAGTGACGAGAACGACACCTGAGCTGGCACCCCCTCTCCTAACTACCACACCAACGGGAGGACGTTTGAGATCTCGACAGATTTAACGTGCATCTCTCCCCGACACAGCGGGTCTTTTAATGATACTGGGCTCGAACTCGTGACAAGCCAACAACAATCCGATACCTTGACCACTTGGCTACCATGGCCACTGCCTTCCCCGAGAACTAGTACAACTTTTTTAGTGTGGTACCAGATTGGTAGATACTAATTGCCTCAATGTCAATTTGGAAATTTATATAAATATCATTTCAATAGTTGTGTTGAATAAGTAGTAATATATTTAAATGGAGTCTATTCAGAGATAAAGAATGCATTATAAAAGCACAAGACATATAAGAATAAAAAAAACTTATTATTCAAGGTATTAATGTTATAATGCAGATTAGTCAGATGACTTTAGAAATTTAAAGCCAATTACATAGTTTTTTGCTAAATATTGTCTCATATAACTCGATTATACATTCCGTAATATTTCCAGCAGCTAACTATAATGCTGCCTTTTGTTATTAGCATCATCAAATACAACTAGAAGGTAATGGCCTTTACCTCTAGTTTACAACACAGGATGATTCAAAAAAAGTATTCAGTTTCGATGCACTATAAATCGAGAAAAATGCAAGATATTGAACGTAATCTGTAACGTAATTGTAGGGGGCTATTTTAAGGTTTGTTAGAGACAGTCACAATGAAAACATGTGTGAACCCTTAGTCATGCCCCAAACACCACCCTTTTTAATTCATTCCGGTCAAGCGCTGTTAAAGGTATCGCCCTTGAAAGGGCTGTGATGCGCGTTTGTTTGCCCGGGGATTTTCATTTTCATAAACAGCCCTATTTTTAAAATTTTTTTAACCTTGGGAAAAAAGATTTTCTAGTTGTAGGTTATTTTTTGAATCATGATCAAAAATGCTGTTGCACAGCTGTTACGGATTCTATTTTGCTAAATTCAGGAACACATAAAGCTTCTTTTATTAATCCATCGCCATTTCAACTAATAAGTCACATGACACACCCACTATTGCTTACGTCACTTCAGACGGGGTGAAACACAAACTTTAAGAGTATATCTACCTTAAGGTTCGCTGAGGTGGCGCCTTCTTTTACTAATGTTTTACATCATCCCGGGAAAAAAGCACACTTTTTTTATGAATCACCCTTTTTGAAAAAACCCACAATTAAAAAAGGGGAGAAAAAAATGCTAGTTATCTTTGGGAACTTGGACGTTCCCCAGAGTTGCAATAAGGATTCCATAAGTTACCAAAGTACCACAGGCACTAATAAGGATAGACCTTTCAATGACATACATTTTCCACAGGGTTAACACAATATCACTTTTGAAGTTATTCCTCAGAATCATTTTTAGTTTTTTGTAGTGTGATGGGAATTTCCCTGGTAACGAAATGATCAATTCACGAGCATTTCTACCCTTTAGTGTGGCAGCCGAAGCGGCCAGTATCATGCTTAAGAACACATACATGTACAGCGATAAGGCAACACAGTAATATATATAAGTCGTTGCTTTGGCTCTTCGGTCGAAAATCAAAACATAACTTGCTCGGAATATGCCAGCCATGCTGCTTAAAACAGTTATGAAAGCTGAATATGAGAAGTGATCGTCTAAAGATGTTATAGTGCTGGTTATAGCTTCGTAGGCTTGAAGTAACCGTTGACATTCGTGTAAAACATTCAAATTTTGTAGCTCTGAAATAAGTTGACTGTAAAATAAACGTAGGTGTACGCACATCAGACAGTAAAAGGACGTAAAAGTGATGAGCAGGCCTCCTAAAACCAATGGGAAACAAAACAACATGACATTTTGAATAAATTTAAAAAGTCGAAGCCTTCTGAATAGGGAAGAAACTCGACTGACAGCACTTTTTAAAAAGTACCAAATTTTCCCCCTGAAAAATGCCATGCCATTAGACTTATTACCAGACAGGCAAAGCAAAAACAGTATATCTGCATCATTATATTAAGTCTTCGAAAATTACCTTTGAATGGCAGTAGTTGAGATATTCGAGTCAAATTTTAAGCAACGTTGGGTAAAAATTTTTCTTCGGTAAAAAAACGGTTTGTGAGCGTACTTTTTAATCAACAAGATGGCGAAAGGGCTTTCCTCTGTCCTTTTTTTGTGGGACGATCCCGCCAGTTGGGTGGATGTACCGGGCGAAAAAAAAAAACGAGGTTGGAAAAAAGTACTTGGGACATTTTTAAAAATTAAACCCGGGAAAAGATTTCCCCCCCGTTGGTGGGGTTTTTAACAAATTTACAATATCTATTCCAACAACGCGAAAAAAGGGAAATTTGGGGAAACTCGAGAAAGATTTCTGGATCCAAACCCCACGGGAGGGGTTCTTGTTGATTATTGTAAACAAAGCGTTTTGTTTTTTAGAGAACAAGGATGTATTGGAATACATAATAGTTATTTACCGTGTCCCCTTTGTATCACACACAACTTTGTGCTGAATGCTCTGCAGTTGCTTAAAAAGTTGTCCCAGTGTTTAACTTAAAAAAGAACAATATAGTATTTCATGAAACACTAGACATTAAGGGACGAGTTTAAACTTCGCTAGATCTCTTAATGCGAAACTGTTCCGTGTTTTTATGGCTCTGATGATGATAACTAAAAGAAGTACACAGAAATATACTTACGAAAAATATCATTTTTAAAAAGATACCAACTATCCATTGATTAATATTTACATTTAATTAGCTATTCGATTATACTGTCACGCGAACTGAAAATTTACAGCGAATCTTTTAAGAAAACCAAGGGTGGAAAACTTTCATCTACTCATTGGATCGGTTTTTTATTTAAAAAGATGTCATGGTTCGCTGTTTAAAGAACCTTTTAGCTCCGTTTTTCCCCCCTTTGCATGTGTGAATAAAACAACGATGCTGAATTCGACTGTGTGTAAATACGAATTGATTGGTACATTTTTAAATTTCGAATTTACCTAACCACAAATAAATTTTTTATTATCCCCTTTCTCATATTTTAAAGAAGGACGTAGGATTGGACAGGGGGGTTAAATCTCTTTCAAAATCTCTCGGGCAAAATAGACAAAAAAAAAAATTATTTATGAAATAATTTAAAAAATTTGTACTTTCTTTATTCACCAGGGGGCCCAAAAACCCCCCCCCAACTAAATTGCGGCCCGCCGACTCTTTAAAAAAATTTTAAATATCTATTTTTTAAAATTTTTTTATTATATATATATATATTTATATAAAAATATATATATATAAAAAAACAATTTTTTGCCTGTTACCGTTCTTGTTTTAAAATAAATCCCTTTTGATAATAGAAATGTCCTTTTTGATTAAAAAAAATATTTTTATCAAACGTTTTACATTTTATTTTATAAAGTAAATTACTTTTTTTAAAAAATTTCGAATTTATTATGCATATCCCTTTTCTCTATGGATTAAATGATTCTCAGTGCGTGCGACTTTCATTTTTTCCTCCCCGGGGTTCGTTAAAGGGTTTTTCGTTTAAAAAATATTCGGATGGTTGAAAAAGGAAATTTTAACTTTGGAATGACAGCACAGTCAAATTTTAAAATGAGTAACGAAAGTTAAATTCAAAAGGAACACGTAATTTTTCAAAAAAAATGGCAATGTAATATTTTAAAACATTATTTGAATTTCTTTATTATATTATTAAAAAATTATTATATTATCTATGTCGAATACATGAAACATAAGAAAACAAAATAATAATTCATTTTTTTTTTTAAATTTTCCTATAAATGTTTTTGTTTCCAAATCTGTTCTAAAGGTCATATTTTTTATGTGCGGCGAGAATTAAAAGGTTTTTCGAAGTGGCCCCCAAGGTCATTTGGGGGGGGACCCCCTTCATTACTGTAAACGTCTTTAGGGTTTTGAGATGAAATTTAAAAGGGGAAAATT
>BMAV01020968.1:364897-389013 GCA_019973955.1 Trichonephila inaurata madagascariensis | reverse complement strand
TCTGACCTTGCGGGGGGGGCTCAATTATTTTCCGTTACCCCACTGCGCAGGCACTATATAAGGGAAGAACAGATTGGCGATTTGAAGTACGGCGGATATGGACAACGGAATGGAACGACATTGTGTTTTTTAACGTATTCCGTTTCTGCCTGCAACATCACGATAGTCAGATTCAAGTTTGGAGATACCTTGGTGAGAGGCTGCTGAACTGTTACATTATGCATCGCTACACTGGTCCTGCACCCGGTATCACAGTTTGGGGGTGGTATTGGATTTCACTGCCGCACCCTTCTAGTACGCATTGCCAATACACTGAACAGCCAGCACTACATCTCTGAGGTGTTGGAGCCCGTGGTCCTCCCCTGCATTCAGCACTTGTCATCAGCCATATTCGAACAGGATAGTGCACGACCACACGAAACACGCAATGTTCAAGAGTTCTTCTTTACTCATCAGATTGAATTGCTTCCTTGGCCTGCTTGTTTTCCCGATCTATCACCAATCGAAAACGTGTGGTTCTTGCTTGCACAACGACTGGCCCGGGAAACACCCTCTACTGCTACACCAGATCAACTTTGGCAATATGTGGAAGCCGCATGGAGACCCAAGGATACATCCAAAGCCTCTTTGATTCGATGCCGAAGTGTGTGGCAGCGGTTATAGCCAACAATGGTGGCTACACTAATTACTGACTTTGTCATCAACCACACATGACAAGAGACTGCAATTTTAATCGTTTAATCTTCGTACAACATGTTATCTGCCAAATAAATTTCGCTGTGATATATCTGGTCCTTCTAGAGGTTACATTTTGTGTGGCCAGCAGTGTAGTATTTCATATTATTCCAGGCTTTTCTTAAACTAATTTGAGACCCACAAATTTATTTGCAAGTTCTGAATTTGATTTTACATGTAATTTGCACATGTTACCTTTTTATAAATATTATATCTAAAATCAGCAGTATTATTTATATAAAGTAATGAATTTGGGAAGCATAGAGTCAAAAAATTCATCATATCAAAAAATTCATCGCATCCTCCGGTCGCTTTTTCTTTTTCGTAGTACCAATGTCAAGCTGGTTTGGATTTTTGACGATTTGTATTATTCTTTTAAATGCAAATTTAACAAGTAGTTTTTTTGTTTTGTTTTCATTTATTTATTACATTAAATTAATGTCTTATTTTGATACATTCAAATTTTGTTCTATGGTGCTGACATCTTTTGTCGATAATTAGAAGCTAAAACATAACTTTCCTCTCTTCATAATGAGATTTTTAAAAAAGCTGCCAAATTTTTTAAAATAATAAAACGTTGAAACCAATTTCTGTAAACACACCTTACTTTTATGTGATAAGATAAAACTAAAATTACATCTGGAATTTGCGGTATTTGCATTTGAGATCATCAACAGTTCTGGTTGTATAAAAACTGTTGTTAAATACTGCGATATTTATTAGTCAATAATGAAAAGCGTTCCGACACAATAATCTTTTTTAAAAGTTAGGAAAAATATGGGTGAGAATTCCTTAAAATATATTTCTCAATTTATTGTGTTCGACGAACTAATATTTAAATTACCATTTTCCTTCGCGAAAAAGAAGAAAATGAAAAGAAAAGAACGCTTGCATCTCTCGTTCATTATATCAATGAATACGATATATTTTATTATGATCTAATAAATTCTTTAAGTGCTATACATTGCCTAAAAGAATTTTTAAATAGTTCTTCATTATTTTAAATATATTTCCAAATTAAAAAAAAAAAAAACTTTGATTTGGGATTGTGAACAAAATTTAATTTAATTACATAAAATAACTTTTCATAATACTTAATTTTTAATAAAAAAATTATTTTTAAATAGAGAACCAAATCACACCATAAAATACTATGATTTTAGTTCAGTGACAGATTTTTAGACGAACGGCATCGGCGCCACAGAAGCTGAACTGGATTACTTGCCAAATTCAGTAAACAAATTATTTCAATATTTTCCGCTAATTATCATAATTTTTTTTGCTGAAGTAAAAATTTTTTTTATAATTTAAATCGTCGTAACGACGTTTTATTCGCTGTTAAGTTGTTTGAATGATTCCACAAGTTTCGATTTTCATTTCTTTTATCTTTTGTTGAAACCGAAAACTTCGAAGTAGAAAAACACTTCTATAAGCACTGCTGCCATCTATTGTGAATTTTGTAACTCAATATTGTGTACAAGGTTCTAAATAAATTGATTTTTTTAAAATAATTTTTTTAATGTATCAGAGTCAATGCTTTAATTATCCCATCTACGAATTCTTTTGAATTATTAAACTTAATGTTTTTCTTAAAAATTCCGAGCTTTTTTTTTCTTTTTTACAGATCTTGAATACTGTATTTATTTCAATCAAAAGACAAAAATTTTCATTATTTATTTTTACCTGAGTGTCCGGATGCCCTTTATTACATTCAAATGAATAGAATATGAGTTATAAAATATAAATTTTTAACTCATATTGTATAATTAATTTTGGTAATTAATTTTTGTTGTAATTAAAGTGGGAAATTAACTTGACATTTAATTTTTGACGAATTCACTAATAATAAATAAAAGATTTTAGGAATAACTAGATTTTATTGGTTATTATTAGAACAATTCAATAAAACACTTAATTAAATTATTTGTTTCCATAAAATAAATAATTTATAGCAAAAATGTAACATTTGTTACGATTTAAAATTTTATGCCTATTTTACTTGTATAAATATTTGTTCCTATAGTTATAGTATGTTCAAAAAATTTATTTATTTGTTATTAATGTCTCAATTCAAAGCACCACGAGGGCTAGTGGTTACTGGCTTTATAATTCTGAACCTCAGTTAAGTGACGTAGACAGCACCCGAGTTGACACTCTACTCTTTAAACTTCCACACCACTCCAATGTGAGGACTTTGAGCCTCTGTAGATTTAAAATGTACATTAACCCTTCTATACAGAGGAACTTCATTGGTGTCAAGGCTCCAACCCTGGCTCGATAACATTTATTTTATATTATTATTATATTTTCAATTAATTCAATTAACTTTAGTGTATTTTAAGGACTTGAACTTTATAATTTTTCAAAACAGATCGTTCAAGTTATTTCAGCAGATAAAAATTTTCTATAGTTGTATCTATAATTTATCTATAGTTTCATTAAACACTGCATTCATTTATTTCAAATTCAAAAGGACCACTTCTTAAATATTTTAATTAAATCTGCAGCTAGACTTCTATGTGTTGAACTTCGTCATATAAAGAATATTTTTCCATTCTCTCGGGATATATTGAGGTCTTTTTAAACGAAAACAGTACCTAAACATTAAAAAAAATTCGTACCTTTAATTTTATCTGCTACAAACTCGGACTTTTCCTACGGAAATTATTTGCGCAATATAGAAACAAGTACAGCACAAATTTTTTTAACTAAATGTGAAAATTAATATAAAAATCAATACTTTATACGTATGTTTAATATATTTTTCTAAAAGTTTCTTCATTTTTTTTTAAGATTGAATTTGAAAGCTAAATGAATAAGTGGTCGTTGATTTTTTTTTAATACAAGAGGTAGGTTTGGCTATTCATCGCTTAACAAAGTTTATATGTCCTCGAAGTTTAGTTGATAGAGTAACCCGGGAGCAGGTGCGCCCTCGATACTAACGTTAATGGTCACCCCAATCCTTTCTTTATGACTATTTTTATTGTGCACAACAAAATTCTTTATTCCAGTAAATATCTTAATAAAACTGAACCAAGAATTTTCAAATATGCGTGACATTAATAAAGAGCACAAATCACAGACACTTAGCGCAAATATTACAGGAATGTTATTTGCGGCCAACATTCTCATGTTCAAGTTATTGTAGTTTTATTGTCCTTAGATGATCGACAAATAGCATGTTGAACTTTTTCTTGCTTGTGTCTTTTTGACTGGGCACAGTGTGCCTTGTGGTATACATGTGATTCCATATTTTTCTTGATGGATTTTATTTTAGGTAGCAATAGAAAATTTTCTTTTCAACTCGAGCGTTTCATGCTCATCACTTTATTCAAATTTGCTATCACTATTATGATTAATATAAATTATTTCTTCAGATTCTTTCCTTGCTTCATCTGTTTCAATTTCCTCCAATGGAGATCGCTGATGTCCATTTCTTTTTTTTATATTCTGTTCATTTACATTTATAAACCATACTGAGTCGTACAACACAGCAATCAAAACCACTAAGTCATTCACAAGAAAAAAATGAAGACTGTTCTTAGAAAATATTCTGGAACAAAAGTGGTCACGCTAGGAACTCAGTCACCCCCAAGTACCTTAAGATTAAATAAACGTTTGCCACTCCCAAAACAGAGGAAGATGTGTGACAAATACATTTTAGTTACCATGAAGACTGTCATATAGAAAGATGTTGTCAAGGTCATTGGTAACAAATGAACAGTTTTCCCGGAATTAACTATTTCGTGAGCCTGAGGTAACTCTGTGGCGCGCGCGACCGCTTCCGGGTTAAAAATATCTACGTGATAATAATTTGTAATTAGTATTTTCTGTAGATTATCTTAATTTTAAGACATGATTCTTGGTTTTTATTCAAGGGGCGGGGATGAGCATTTAGTCAGTGTGTTTTCAAACAATATTCATGATTATTATGCAAAAAATATTCTGTCAGATATTGTTTTTAATACTTGATCGACGGTAAAAAAATAAAAAAAAAGCGAAATCCTTCGCCAACAGCCTTTATATTATTTCGAAGTGTGACAACAACAAGTAATCAAGAAAGAAAAAAGTTATTTTCAAAAAATTAAAATTTTTATATATCAAGGCCTTATTTTAGTCGGACTGTAAGTTTTGATTCATGGGAATCGGCTGTAAGAATCAGTGGCATAACGGAGAACATTTGCCTCCCCCCTGCAAAGTCAGGCTTTGGGCCCCCGAGTTGGATTTTACAAAGGGTAGGTACTTGGTGATAATCAGGTTTTGGGCTCCCTAGGGTTGAGGTGTTGTACGTTATGCCATTGGTAAGAATCCGAATAATGAGCTAAACTTAAAAAAAATTAACGAATTCGTCAACTTCTATAAAATTATAAAATCGCTTTTCAGCCATGGATAGCAATGAACTGAATAGGAATATAAAAAGAAAAATCAATTTATTTTAAATAAAAATCATAAGAACACTATACATCGAAACATAACTGATACGGCCAACAGTAGACCAAACGATAATGATTGATCAGTACTTAAATAGCAAACGATAACCGGATAACATAATTTCAATGTCAAATGAATGACGAACAAGAACATATTAATAAACACAAAACAGTTTATTTCACGAATCCTCCAATTATTTCAGAATGCCACTTTTTTTGGTCTAAAAAAATTGCTTGTTGTCTTAAGACTGCTGATTTCTCACGCCTATTCCGGAATCAACCACCTGGAGAGTTTTAAACCGCGGAGTAACACAAAACCACAAAGAATGTGTAACAAAAGAAAAGAAAGAAAAAGAAAAGAAAGTTTGAGATGGACTTCTAGATATACTAAAAATGTCAAGGAATACAATGGGTTAAAGACATTGAAATATTGAACTTAGGAAAAGAATAAAAATAGCTGTGAAGTCACGCAGGTAAAACTATTGTGAAATTTACAATGGTATTTGAACATAAACTTGTGAACAGGAGGAATGCAGTAAGTATATCTTCACCCCTTTTAAACTCGTATGTAAAAAGAGAAGGACAGCGTGAGAAAATTTTAGAATTGATAATGATCTGAAATATTTTACGATTATAAATTGACATTACTTTATAAATTCTGTTACAATTGCTATTATAAATTGAAATATGCATAGTAATATTAAAAAACTCATGAAATATGCGTTCACTTATATTGCTTATTTTTTTGTACTTAATTTTACATCACACTACACATACAGTGAAAATCCCTTAACACGAAACTAAAGGGGTTGAAATACTTCTTCATGTTACGTGTTAAAGGATACAGCAAAAAACCATTTATGTACAAAAATGAGTTTATTACAGTTTATTTTATTTGCACAGATATATATGCATATATTTAACAAAAATCAATAAAATAAAAACATTCACATGAACTTAAAGAAATTTAAGACAAAGTTTTCAAATTTTTTGAAAAACAAATTTAATTCGTGTTAAAAATATTGCAAAAAAAAACCCCACTTATATTCAACAAAGTTAAGTTTATTAGAATACATTTTAAAAGAATAATCTGATATTTTTCTTTGCATTGTTTTCTTTAGCATCAAATTATCCAATATCGTTCATTTCGTTATTAATTTCACTATTAGAATGTGCGTCTAAATAACTGTGTATACTTTTCATAACGTTCCTCATTTCCGATGACGTGGGACGGCCGCGGTAGCCGAGTGGTATAGGAATCGGATAGTGGCGTTCCTTGTCACGCGTTCGAGCCCAGTACCACTAAAATCCTGCTGTGTAGGGCAGCGATGCACGTTAAATCTGTCGAGAGCTGAAACGTCCTCCCGTTGGTGTGGTGTGGTAGTTAGGAGAGGAGGGTGCCAGCTCAGGTGTCGTCCACGTCACTTGACCATGGTTCAAAATTAAGTGGTCCGTCACCAAAAGCCCTCGTGTAGCTGAACAGTGCGACATAAATATTCAATCCGATGACGTGGTACAGGCGCTGCATTATTCATTTCATTTTCGTCGTCCGAATCTGCATCAATGATATTTTTTGAGCTTTGAACAAACTCCAAAATGTCTTTGTCTGCCATAATTGGAACTGTACATACATTATCATCCTCTAGTGCAATGAATTCTTCCGATAATACAATAGGACACTCCAATCCGACTGGTGTTTTCCGTATTTTGTTCATTCCCAGAAAGGAAATCTTTTCGAGTTAAGCTATTTTCGTTTCATGTTAAGAGAAAAAAAAATTATAAAAATACGTAGTAGTTTGTTGGGACCGTTGTATTATCTCGTGTTAACCGATATTTTGTCTTAAGCGTTTTCGCGTTTAACGTATTTCAGTGTATATATTTTATTTTCTGCAGCGGCAGCAGGGTCAAAAAATAATGGGATTTATTTATGGGTTATGTTTACAGTTAAAGCAGCTCAATCAAAAATAATTTAGTTGTAAGAATTCATTCATTTTTTTTTTTTTTTTTTTAAGAAATCATTTATTTAAAACTGAACACTCTAAAGAAAAAGAAACAAATACCTTTATATTACATTATATTATTATTAAAATATTCGAGAATTTCCTGTCAAATTACTATAAATTAAATGCGCAAATATTTTTTGAACACAAGTAATATAAAAAAAATTAAAGTCTATTCCTACTTAGGTCAACAAAGAAAAATTTTATATTTTAGTTACTTTTTATTAAATAATTACAATTAATATAAATCTGTATATACATATGACATAATCACACAATATTAAGTGGCAAAACACCTTTTAAATCAACATTAAAAACTTTTTAATCACAATAAATTTATAATTAAGTTTTTTTATAATAAAAGTAGAATATAATAAGTAAGAATTTATCTTAAAACCAATGTATAAGGAATGCTGATATCTAACTGGTATATGATTATTCAGAAACGAAAGCTGTTTTATCCAATAGCCCTCCCTTCTAGAGGAATAATATCGACTAAAATATATCTCTTAAACTACAATTGATTAATTAAATTTAATTAATGAATTAATATTTTAAAAAACTGTATTAACATCAAGTGTAATCCACTACAATTTTTAAAAAATGTATTTGAACTTGAGTGGTTGAATAAAAAGTATTTTATTAACAATTGAAAATCTGAACAAGATATATAAATAAATATATAAAGGGAGAGTGTGAACTAATAGTTGGCATTGAAAAAATATATGTATTTAAATTATTTGCATTGTGTAAAAGAACGCTTTATCGTATATTTATTTTATTTTTATGAATTTTGTTAACGATACGAAGAATGAAAATAAATTATTCGGATTGCATTATTCATAGAAATGTATTTTTGTACAAGAGCTATGTGTGTTTGTGTTTAATTTCTGTCTTAGGTAGATAGATTTATTCTTTACTTGATATTCTTGGCATTGATAACTTTTATGTACTTTTAATATTCTTCTTCTTGTGTTATGATTATTATGTTTAGTATTAATGGAATCTTATTCTTCCTTTTTTCCCCCTTGCAGTCCAGTAGTATATACAAGTACAGAGAGAGAGAGGATAAAGGTTAGCTACCCTTAAAACAGTGTTTAACCCTACAGTCTTAGTTCCTAAAGCTAAAAGTTTGTTATTATACTACTGAGGCTATCTTACTTTTGACCTACACTTTCGTTTTTCTCATTTGGATTTAAGGCAATTCAAAATAATGATTATACATATAACATACACATACATATACATACTTATTACAACACACTGGTAAATATTCAAAGCATCAAATTAAGATTTAACATTACGTAAATTAAAGTCCAGTAACGGAAAAGCAAATCCAGTATGAAACACAACATTTAAGTATCTTGCCTAGGGTTAGGATTGAACAACGGGGTAAACATATTTTAAGATGCAAACTTCGTCCTTGCTCTATATTATCGGATAGAAAAGAATAGACGTCATAGAGCAATAGAAGAAACAGGATTATAAGCAACTGAAAAGTAATAAAGATTTAAATTGAAATAATAAATACACAAATCCATCATAAGAAAAGCAGAGTGCATTTGCCAACAAGGTCTTATGGCAATTTAGTATATAATTTTATATATTATTTTATTATATTATTTTACGTATTATTTATATTGTTTTGTTATATAAATATAAAGAAGCAAAATAAAAACATAAGCATAACCAAACAGTACAGGTCAAAAATAATATAATATAATATATATATATATATTGAATGATTTGCGTTTCGTAAGGGCATATCCTTGTTGTGAATATTTGCTGATTTATATTTTTATTTTCTTTCTTCCATTCTTTATGTTTATCTTTCTTTCGTAGACTTCTTCATTAACTTTTGAAACATCTTGCATTAATATAACCTAACCTCTTTTATATATAACCATTAATATAGTCGTTAACCTCAATGCGCAATAAATATAATGCAAGCATTGAATACAATTAACCATTTGTAATTTTATTTACAATAGTATATTAATAACAACAAGAGTATATTAATATTTGAATTATAAATATAGTAGTTTATACATTTAAAATATTAAATTTCTGCCTTTTTATTGAAGGGTTAATGTTTCACATAAGAACAAAGCAAGAAAAATGTGTAAATAAACAACGAAATGTACAATAGAATAGAACTTCACTTCGAATGTGTCACTTGAAGTCGTAAAAAGAAACAAATGGCAGGAGTCGTTTACGACGCATGCGCATTTCCGGCTGACTCATATCTCATTGCATCCATGCATACCTAAATGCACACACACATTGGACTACGCTACGCATTCTTTTTCTTTCTCTATTTTATTCATACTTTTTTTTTCTTTTTCATTCTTCTTTCTATTACACACATAAAAAAAAGGCAATTCAATTGAAATATGAAAATGACAAAGCGTGTTTCAGAAAGAATAATCGATGGATTTTTTTTTCATCCATGCGATTTTAGTTTTTTTTTTTCCTTCGGATATATTTTTCGTGTCCCCAAAAAATCATCAAAAGCAAGAGAGAAAAACTATCTCTTCGGAAATGTTCGAAAAAAAAAGAAAAGAAAAAACGTGTTTTCTCATAACCTTTGTGATGTAAGGTCGCTTTTATTTGAAAACAGATAGGCCTTCTTCGACCTTTCGGAATAATGAAAGATTATGAAGTGATATAATGGTGTTGCCATTTTTATAATCGAAAGTAGAACACCTCTGGGAGAATATTTGAATTTTTTTATTTGAAAAATTTTATTGGTGCCAATTTATGACCTAAATATAAAAATTTTCGACAAATTTTTTTCTATTTTTCTGTGCAATTATTGATTATTAGTTATTTCTTATTATTAACAATAAAATTATTAGACATATACGTAATTATGAAAAACTGTTAAAGGAAATTTGAAAATAAATTGAACAAAAGACGAGTTTTTTTTTTCTGAAATTCTTGAATGTTAACGGAAGAAAACACGTATTAAAGTAATTGGTAAGCATTTCAATACAAGGTCAAAAAAATTCAATTTTTATGATTGACTAACGGCTAAGTATTCTTGGCCTTGTTTGACTTTTGCATACAATTTTTTTTTTTTTTAAAAAAAAGAAAGGTAAGGAAAAAGTAATTAAAGTGATTGTATGATTACAATTCAACAACTGTAAAAGTGATACTTCGAAGACAGAGAATATGTAGTATTTCAAGCATCAAGCTATGAGTTGTTGCAAACACATGTTTGTTCTATAAATTAAAGATATTTTAATTCTTTTAATTATTGACACAACACAAACTTTGTTTAATTGAAATATTTATCAGAAGTTTTTAAAAAACAGCTGATGAGTAAGAATATTTAGTCCAACAAAAGATCATAAACAAATACTTTTTCTATTTTTAAAGAGAAAGCTATGTATTACTTTCTAATTTTCATTCATTAATTAAATAATAAAGTGAACACACATTTTTACTCTTTCATAATTTTTTGTGATTTTTTTTTTTTTAATTTTGAACTTAATTGAAAAGTTTTCGTCCTTCATTTCAACCAATGTATTGATCTTAAGAAAAAAAGTAAGACTAAAAATCATTTTCCATAATTTTTTTGAAGTTCATTTGGTCTTTATATTTAATAAAAGAATTTCACACACACCACACACACACAGATGAATATTTAAAAAAAAAAAAAGCAATTACGTCTTTTTCTTACTTGTTGGCATATTTCATCACCGTCTATTATGATTATATTGATTGTTTAATAGAATTGCATTTCGAGGCAACACAATGGATATTGGCGAAGGACCGTGTAATTTAGAACCAAGACCAATTGACAAAGACAGCACCTGAACTGGCACCCACTCTTCGAATTCTCACACCAATTGGAAGGACATTGAGCCTCGAGGGATTTAAAGTGCATCTGCCCTTCCACGTAGTGGGTCTTTAATGAGTGAGTGCTCAATAAGAATGATCTCTCTCTCTCTCTCTCTCTCATTCTCAATGGTAATAATTTCACAAATGAGATTTTATGTTTACGATCACTATACACCAGGGATGGCGAACCAGTGGCCCGCGTACTATCCATGGCACGCGACACAATATTTTGGGCACGTCAACGATCAAAATGGTTTGCATTTTATTTCAGAATAACAAAATTCACTATGAAGTATTACGAACACACGAGAGTGATCGGTCGCGGGGCGACGGGGAGGTTGGTTATTGTCTCTTAGTTATTGCCTTAGTTACGTATTGGACTACAGTTGCTTGTGATGCTAAGTGTGTCTACTCATAGCACTGTCACTTTCGTCGACGCAACTGTATTTCAAAGTTTATTTGTGTTATATTTACGATTTTTAAATGTTATTTAACATGCCTAGTTCAGCAAAAGAACAAAAAGTGCAAGATAGTAATTGCAACCGAAAATTTCAAACTTGGTGAATCTAGAAATATGGCATGTGATTAGTAAAGGAGAGTGTGTTTTATGTTCTGGAACAGTGATATGCGGAACATGGTCTGTATAACGGCATTTTGAGACAAACCACAAATCCTCTTGTAAAAAAAGTGAAACACAGCAAAAATAATTAATTGCTTAAAAACCATTTGGCAGATGACTCCAATTCAGCACGGATTCTACTAAAAGTAACATCTTACAATCCCAATATAAGTTATTTGCTATTCAATCTGCAACAACAGAAGACGCGCTAATGTTACTTTCGTTTGAATTACATGTATAACTCTAAAACATTTACAACCACACAGTAGAAAAGATATTTTTTCGTAGTAATTAAAAAGTTTTGAGTTGTTTGTATTTAACTTTATTATTCTCCCAACAATCGTGTGTCAAAATTATTTGACGGCACATCTGTATCTCATTAAACACTTCTTCAGAAAAAATGGCACGTTGATATATAAAGGTTCTCCACCCCTGCTATATACCCTCGTGATTTACTTTAATAAAAAAAAAGTCATACAGATTATCTCTACGTTCATTTACTAGAACTAGCTTCATTATGTTACTTCAAGATTCGAGAAATTAGGAAAGGTCCGTCGCCAATATAGCCTAAGCAGCTGTCATGATCACCTGAGAGATGTGGGCGGGGTAGCTGGAGGACTGTGATCAGCGCTACTGAGTCGTGGGCTCGAGACCTGTCCACTGAAGACCAGAAACGTCTGTTAGGGGAAGTTAAGTTTGTTGAGGCGCATAGTCCTCAGTTAGGTGTGGTGTAAAGGTTTGGGGAGTGAGATGCAAGCTAAGGTGTCGTTCCCGTCTCTTGGACCAAGGTTCAGTATTACGCCGTATTAACCGTATCAATGATACGGGGCTCCCAAGCTACAGGGGTCTCAATATGTATAAGCACAAAATCATAAAATATTAAGGGGCCCCAAACAAGAGCACTTAAGGAGTTTTTGATACAGGGCCCACTCAAGACTAGCTATGCCAGTGGTATTACGAGATCCATTAACAATAGCCCACAGTTACTAGTTTCAAAGTATGTCTTTAATAAAAATCAAATCAAATCAAATACTCCTGAGAGTTTGACTGTTCGAGTCCAGTAGTTAATGGAACTCTTCACTATTTCAATGATGCAGTTTCATGGAAGAGGAAAAATATACGCTTAAAACCAAGATTCGTTAACAGACACGCATCAAATTTCGCTTAGAAATAGACCTACACAACTTTTCAGAATAAAACGGTTTCCATCCTTGTCGCATGTATACCTCCCGGAAGGAGTTCATTGATTCAGTGTAAGGCAACTAACATGCCTTCAGGACAACAAAAATGGTTCGAAAAACCGGCATATTGATCGTTGCTCCCCTACTCTCTAGCCCTCGTATGTTTTCTTTTTACTGCCCAAAATGAAATTTACTGTTGAAGGACAGGCTTCAGATCGTTTCCCGAGATTTAAGTGATGTCGTAGGCAACGTTCAGGAAAATGGCTTCGGTGGCACTTTTAAGGCTTGGAAAACACTTTGGGGAGAACCAAAACGTGTTCTGAAGCAGATTGCGTTAAAGGACATAATAGGCAAATTGTAGAGAAATAAAAACAGAAAGAAAGAATAAAAATCTCTTGAAGAGGGAGTTTCACAGCTCTTTGTCCATTTCCTACGCTTTAAATACTGCAAGGTAGAAAACTATTTATGAATATTACAATGTATATAAGAGACTCAGAGGAGAATATCTATTTGACACTTCACACCACAGTTTTCCGACTAGTGGAGTGGTCATTAAATCAAATTAGTGTTGTAAAAAATTAACTTGGGAAACTATTAATCTTTCTATATTTCCAATGATGCCATGATGTACTGTGTGAAAAACAAACCCAACAATCACGTTAAATAAAGAATTATTACGTTGCATTAAATTTTATTTTCTCTCTCTTGTATTCATATAAGATTCGTAAGATATGTGAAAAAGATTACATTATTGGAACACTCTTATAAATAAATATTCTTTGAGATTCTTTTCTTTTTCGATTTCATTGAAAGACAGGAGGTCGAGAGGTATTAATGCTAACTGTATGTGTGCGCGTAAAATTAAAAAATAGAACTCGACAACAATCTGCGAATACATGTCTGGCGCTTTATACATACTTAGCGGTACACTTAAATTTTTATTCTATATTGATGATTTATTTCATATTATTTTTCGAACTTTACGATGTTTATTGTTGAAACACAATTTTTTGTTTATATGTATAAAAAAGTTATATATGTTCTAAATTCTTGTGCATTTCCATGAAAGTCAATACGTTTCAGTTGGTTGAAAGTTTTAAGAACAGTTAGCAATTTGCATTCGGATTCTAAAAATGTGAAAGCCCCTGGAGTGACGTTCTACAGAATTGGAACAGTAAAAAGGAAAGAAATCGGTAATAGTCTGCACCTGAGGTTTTCAAATTGTGAAATGCTGGGGCTTGAAAGTAGCACTGGTAAAATCTTACTTTTATGGAATAACTTTGAAAGAGAGTTGGAAGTTAGTTTGAAAGAGAGTTCCCCCTTCTTCATCCTAAAATTATTCTTAAAAGAAAGTATGTAAAACATGGGTTGGAAACCTTTTATCTATTGCGTGCCAAACCAATCTACCAGTATGATTCAGCGAGCTACACAGTAGGACATTTTTGAAACAATGCGATTTCCGTGATAATGCAAGCAGAGTTATAGAATAAAGGTCAATAAAACAGATTTACGGTTCTATTACATATTAATTTTGCATCATTTGAAGATATTTCTTAACATTTAAATAAACAGCATAAAATATAACTATTTCTGCTACAAAAATGAAAAAAAAAAATTAAATTATTCATATATTATGTATTTTTATACATATTTATTAAAATAAGAAATAGACAACATAAAATATAAATATTTCCCTTGATTATAGTTAAATAAACAGATAAATAAAAATTGCACCGCGAACCTAGCACTTGCACCGCATTACACTTTCATATTGCAAAATTAAGTGATAGTATGTGATTTTACATTTCACATGATTCTGAGTATGCATTTGTTATATAATTTATTTACGGTCTCAAAAAATTTTTTATTTTAAGGATTTTTTTTTTTTTTACTTACATATATATGTAGAGCCAAAAGCGGAAAGCAGAGTACATGCAATGTTCTCTCTTCAAACAATTAAATCTCTCTAGTAATGACATTCAATAATTTACAAAATAGGTGTCAATTTATCTTAAAAGTTTATCTTTCAGATTTCTTCGTAATTCCTTAAATGCCCCATAATTTTGAAGTTGCTTGTCAAGTAAGGCTCATTACAAATTTATCACAACTTCCATCCACTCCAAAATTGACAAACTTGTTGAGTAGTGCAGAGTGCTACAGAGAAATGTACCACGTGCCACATGTGCTATGCGTGCCACAAGGTGTCAACCCTAATGTAAAACATTTAAATGAAATCTTGCAAGGATCCCTGAAAAGATAACTGAACTATTTGCCCTTTTCAAGTAACAAATTAGCCATTATCTTACGATTGATTATGACGCAAACAATATTGGAAAGATTTACACGCGCGGTAGAATACATCTAACTACTAAATTTGTAATTAAAATATTTTATAGTACATTAAAACTTTTTTACTACGCAAAGTACACTTAAAGTACCGAAGAAATGTCGATTATTTGAACATTTCGAACATAACTACAGAATTTTTTTTAGTAAAATATTTTTAAACTTTGTCGGTAAAGTATTACAATTAAAAAAAAAAGGAAAGGAAACAGAGAAAGAAAGAAAAGTAGAATCAGAAAAATTTTACTTAAAAAGAATCATTCTAGGATATTTATTTATTTATTTTTTTTTATGGTTGTTCTAATTATTATTGAAGATCTTCAATAACTTTTCAGGTGACTGGCCATGGTCACGAGCTTCAGGTTGACTTTAATTCTGTTGAGTCCACTAAAAATCTGCCTTGTAGTCAGGGACCTCTTAAGGCATGGGCCAACTGAGCTGAGACCTAAGGCATCGGCTAAAATGGGAGGTCTGGTCTCGTTCTCGACTCAGCCTTAACAATAACATAATTCGAATACTTTCAACAGTCAAATGTTATTTCTGGTTGTGTTCTCCGAAAAACTGAGAATTTCGGATGTTATGCCAAATGGCAACAAGTGAAGACCGTCGTCCATGAATAAGCCTACCACCATACATTATCATTAATCGTTTAGTCAAAAGACATTAAGCGATCGAGCCGGTTTGTGCGATTATAAGTCATGCACATTTACTTGTTTCGTGTTACGAGTATTTGACAATGTATGCTACGTAGGGGAGACCGGGGCAAGATGACTATGTGAACAGTTTTTGTTGTTTATTAATTTATTTTTTGAGAATAAAAAGAATTATTTTTACATGAAGTGTTAGAGTAGTCCCCTTTGTAGTATTAAATACATTACCATTTAATTTTCCAAATAAAAAAAACAAAACAAAGGATAATTTTATTTTTTCAGAACCTTAACAAATTGTCATCTTGCCCCAGTACTGGGGCAAGATGACAACACTGAAAAAGGTTGAACAGATTTTATCTTTTGAATATGTTGCATGGTTTAGCAAATGATAACTGTATTCCTACAACTTACAAAGTAGCAAACTAAGCATAATGCATTGTAACGTAATGTTAAAGTGTTTAGTATTGCAGCTAACAATAGTCACAAATAAAAATGCCATTTTCATAATTGGAACATTCCTCATGCCACCACGGCATTTACAGCACTGGATCCATTCTTCTGTTGGAGGCTCACAATATTCCTCTTCACAAGCAGGATATCTTATAATACCATACTTTAACGTTGATGCAATTGGACTGTTTGGCCTGGATTTTATTATAGACTTAGGCCTACAGAAACTTAGTTTGAGTTTTTTACTCCCTTTTTAGCTTCACTGGCTTCTCTTCTCTGTTTTTTTTTTTAAAGTTTCCTGTTCTTCCTTCTGCTTTTCTCTTTGTTCTAACATTTCTTTGATGGGTGTGCTTGTAAGAATGCTTGAGCTTCCTTTTTGGTTTTTTCTTTTCTTTTTTTTTATCACATTCGGTTGCTTTAGGCAATGGTTTGAAATAAAAAACACTAACAGGCTTCTTTAGTGCATCGTAATCAGCATTTGCTAAAAGTTCTGCTTCTTCTGGAGGATTTTTTGTTGGTTTTCTACTACCAGGGTCTGAGGATTAGCACTATTATTCTCAGTTTCATCGCCAACAACATCATGGTCAGTAACTTATGAAGCAGCAAAGTCATGTTTGCTAAACACAAGAGGATTATGAGCCTCAATCCCACATTTTTTAAATCCTTTAATGGCATCTCCAACTGTAGCTGCTCTGAAGTAAGCGGTGCTCAAACGCTCACCAATATCTTTGTCTATGACAGTGTTTCCTGGATGAGTGACCATAAAGTTGTTAGCGGATGGCAAAAATGTCTTCCTCTGGTCGCTCCCTTTCGAACGACGCATTCCCCGATCCAATGCACTTCTTAGCCCCAGAAGAGATAGAAGCGCAAGGTTGAGCGGACAAAAACACAGACAAACAAGTGTTACATGATTTAATAGAATAGACAACATAGTTAGTTTAATACATTCCGAAACACAGGGCAAGATGACGAGCTCGTCATCTTGCCCCGGACTGCCTGTTTAAAAATATTTGTTTCCATTTCCATTAAGGAAGTCGATTAATTGATATTTATTCGTGGTACTATGTAGTATTTAAACTAAGTTACTCATAAATATTAAAGATAAATGATATATCTTGTCTGTATCTGTAGCAGAGCTTATTTACACATGCATAAAAGCTACATCGTGGCAACGGTAAGCAATCAAAGCTTCACAACTAACACAAAAATAGCGATTTCAGCTTCTCTATACAATTGTTTAACGAACGGCCAATAGGAGAGCCAGTAGTGTTCGGTTGATCCTGCTACCTAGCGGAAAACGGAAAAATTAAGACATTCGTTATCTTGACCCGGTCTCCCCTACAGTCTACTTTTAAGAATCATAGGTGGAGCCTACATTAGGATGGGGGCCCAGGGCCTTCTTTTGCGTAGGAGCCCAGAGCTTCAAGAAGTCTTAAGACGTTCATGCGTGTGTGGTGTACGTGATGCAAATTAAATCTTCTAGATTAAAAGTCCTCACGTTGGCTTGGTGGGAAATTTTGAGAGTGTAGTGCAAAGCTCAGATGCCTTCGTAGCCTGATTTCTAAAAAGAAAAAAGGAACAATTGTGAACTAGATGTACATTTTGAGAACCATTGGTTTATATAAAATAATATTCTATCAAAAACCTACATTTGAAAGAAATCAGTATTTTGAGAATTTTAATACCTTAAAAAAAAAAAAATTTTAATTTTTCTAAAAAAGCCCAATTATTTTGTTTATTGCTTTTTTAAAAAAATTGAAATTCATTTTTTTTTATTAAATATCTAACAAAAGAGAGTATATATATATACATAATTTTATTTACAAATCATTTCAAAATAGCAGTTCCATAGGACCTTTAAAAAAATCACGTTTTCAAACGTTAGTCTCATTTGTGTATAGTATGATCTGACCCTGCCTAGGATCATAATTTATTTCAATTATCCAGTATATAATGATAATAAGATTAAAATAACATATTTAATAAATGACCACTACATTTAAAATGAGAAAAGCTTTTCTGAAGGTTTTTATATTAACTGATTGTTAGTAAATTTCACACTTGGAATCTACCCCAGTTTTATTGGTGAGGAATTTCATTATTATTAACCTCTTGAAACGACACTTGAGTTGGTACCTCACTCTTCAAACCTTCATATCGTGCCATTTTAAAATATTTAAAAATGTTAATTAAGATTTTTTTAAATAAAATTCACTTATAAAAAGGGAATTTATAAGTGATTTACGTTTTTTACAAGTATTTTATCACATATAAAAGTATAACATTCATAACTGCGGCACCGTAGGGCCTGGATTCGAATCTCGGAGAAGGCATTAATGTTTGTAAATGTAGAGTGCCTTCGCGACATTGGGGTACTCCAAATAGCCTTCGAGCCGCAAGTCCTCTCGTGAGGTTGATGGTGGGGGGAGAAGAGAGGGAGGAGCCCCCTGCCCCCCCAGGGTGTTCTTCCTCAAAATTGGGGTGGAATCAAGCCAAATCACGCTGTCACTTGAATGGTGCTCATAGCTACGGCTAACGACAGGCATAAAATTCTAGCTCTTAGCCGCGCTGTGAATTTTGTGGGCCTTGATCTGATGTTACTGTCGATCGTAAGTAACAACACATTCATAACAAATCAAAATATTCAGAAATGAATTTAATCGAACAGATTTTTTTTACATTTCTTGTTACCATTTTTCTATCTTATATACTGGAAGTGAATGTTTTATTGGCGTCGTTCTCCAGTGTTTCACACAAGGCTGAGGGGGGGAGGGGAGTCCCGGGACTGGACTCTCCCTCCTCCTATGTATATAGTACATAAAATTTAATGAAGTATTGGTTATTAATAACTAAGCTTTATTAATTAATGCTAATTATTTATTCAATAATTAATTTTTTACTGTTTTTTCGTTTCCGAAATTCGACACAATCAAAAGAATATGTTGGGCGGCGTATTGGAGCATGATACGAGAATGGTGAACTTTCGACCCTGGACCCCTCTCCACCTTGAAAAATTCTTGTGTGCGCCACTGCGTTGCTCTATAATGAAACGCGAGGCTATTGGCAGCGGACCTAGCAATTTTGAGCCATGTTCAAGTGATGAGGATGACACCTGAGCTGGCACCCACTCTCTGAGCTTCCACAACACGCGAATGAGAGGACTTTGAACCTCGACCGATTTAACGTGCATCGGCCTCCTCTATAAGGCGCCTTAAAGTGGCACCAGGACTCGAACTCATGACATGCCGTCCACGAGTCCGTGACCATGACCACTAGGCTACAGTGACTACGTCTTTTACACAAAACACTAGTCTGTGATTTATTAAACAAGGTTACTAAAAACATTGAGAGTAATTAAATCTTTAAAAGTATCGAGTGTAGTGAGGGTTACATTAACATCGCGCACTATAAAGCTACACGAGGACTATTGGTGACGTGCCTCGTAATTTTAAACCATGATTAAGTGACGAGGATGACACCTGAGCTGACACTACCTCTCCTAGTTTCCACACCACATCAACGGGAGGATGTTTAGGCCTCGACCGATTTAACATGCATCGGCCCCCTTTAACAAGACCATCTTTCAAGACGGTTTTGTCTCTACACGGCGGGTCTTCCGAGGCACTAGGGTGAGTGAGTGAGTGAATATTAATGTCGCACTGTTCAGCTGCACGAGGGCTTTTGGCGATGGGCCACGTAATTTTGAACCATGGTCAAGTGACGTGGACGACATCTGAGCTGGCACCTCCCCCTCCTAACTACCACACCACACCAACGGGAGGACGTTTGAGCTCTTGAAAGATTTAACGTGCATCGCTTCCCTACACGGCGGGTCTTTAGTGGTACTGGACTCGAACTCGTGACAAGGCCAGCCACGATCCGGTTCCTTGACCACTCGGCTACCACGGCTACCCGATGCACTAGGACTTGAACTCATGACACTCCAGTCACTAGGCTACCACTTTAAAAGGGTCGGAGATGTCATAAGGTAAATAAAAATGTTCCATGAAGGGGGAGGGAGGCTTATAAAGATTAAAGAATTAAAATATAACATTTAAAGAAACGTGGTTAATAAGCAGTTATGGTGGTTGATAGTTACTTTGACATCGAAAAGACAACACGATTTTGCATTAAAAAAATCATTATAAATACAATTCATAAATTCCTTATGTAAAAATTCTTACTTCTGTATTTTTAAATAAAGTTTAAGATGAAGTTTGTTCGATGGAAATTTCACTGCATTTGCAGAAGTTGGAAGCCCTATTTAACTTCAAATGATCAGAGAGGGGAGCCATTAAATTTATACGAACCCAAACCACTACATTTTATTCATAAATTCCAAGGGGCTATTGAGAACGTTTCAATGTGGGACCATAAATTTGTAATTTTAATGCTGCCGGCAGGTGCCCTTTTCCCGGCTCCAATGCCCGGCGATTCAATTTGAGAGATGGAAATGACAAAGTATGTGTCACGAGGTAAAATCGATTTTTATTTTCCAAATGCATACATAGCTCCGGTACTTCGCCCGCTATTGATTAGTTCCGAATACTTCGATCGCGCTTAAAGCTGCGGAAGGATTTTTCCATTTCTGCTGGCTCTTCCTCTGTTCCAATTGCACAATTCCATTTTATTTATTTATTTTTACCTTTTTTTAATATTAGTCGATAAAACAGATTTTGTACTTCTCTTTCATCGGTGGAGAAATTCATTTAGTTTTTACGATAGCTCTTCGAAATAAAGTATTCGAGAGATTCAGTACAATATATCTTATATATTTAAACTATACTTCTGAAATATATTTACATGTATGTATAGAGATAACTGGTTATAACTCTTTTTTTTTTAATAAATTATGTGGTGAAAGGATAATGTGAGGAATAGTTAAACAATTTATGATACACCGAAATATATTTTTAAAAATTTATTTAAATTTTTGGATAACTTTAGAAATATTTCAAGGTTTTCTTTTTGTGAAAAAATTTGTTCTATCTTCGTACTTTCTTTCACATATTTAAAAAAATACATTTTTTTTATAATAAATTACGATTGTTGTTAATTGTATGCGTGCATGTACATCAATGACGCACACAAGGGCGAAACCCCGGGTCCGAACCCTTCCCCCCCAAAGCCCTCGATTTCTTTTCGAAAGATTGTAATCCTATGTATATAGTACTTAAAATTTAATTATGTATTTGTTATTAATAATTAATTTTATTAATTAATGCGGATTATTTATTCATTAATTAATTTTGTACTGTTTTTTTTTTGTTGTTTGTTTTTTTGTTCCTGAAAATCGACAAAATCAAAAGAATATGTTGGGTGGCGTATTGAAGCATGATACGAGAATGGTGAACTTTCGACCCCGGACCCCCTTAAAAAACTCCTATGTGCGCCACTGGTGTACATATATAACAATTATAATAGTACTAATATGTATTAAACAGATATTATTCTCTATATATAAATAAGCATATATATACCACACCACGCCCACGGAGGACTTAGAACCATGACATATTTAACATACATAACCCCTCTACACCGTGGGTCTTCAGTGGCCTGAGTGAGTGAGTGAATATTAACGTCGCACTACTTAGCTACACGAGGGCTTTTGGCGACGGATTTCGTAATTTTGAACCATGGTCAAGTGACGAGAATGACACCTGATTTGGCACTCCCCTCTCCTAACTACCACACCGAGGACGTTTAAGCTCTCGACAGATTTAACGGGCATCGCTTCCCTACGCGGTGGGCTTTTAGTGGTACTGGGCTTGAACTCGTGATAAGAGCCAGCCACGATTCGTTACCTTGACCACTAGGCTACCGCGGCCACAGGGTCTTCAGTGGTACAAGGGCTCAAACTCATGACACGCCGGTCAAGAGCTCGTGACCATATGTAATGTAAATATGTATATATATTCGCAATACATATCTTTTTTAGCTACAAATATTTGCAGTTCTATTGTATGATTTCTGTGATCTCTGTTTAATAGTATTGTTTATATTCTACCTCATACTTTATTATTATTATTATTTTGTATAGTTTTTGTCATAAAAGGATTTAAAATACTTGACAAATTATTTATACTGTAAAAAAATTATTTATAAATGTGTTGCTTCTTTAATTTCAAGTCATAATTATAAATATTTTAAGGCAGGGGTGTCCAACCCAAATGACCTTGCGGGCCACTTCGGAAGAACGTTATAATCTCGCCGGCTGCACATAAATATGACATTTATATCAGATTTGGAAACAAAAAAACGTTTATTGGAGTGAAAATTTAAAACAGAATGAATTATTATTATAGTTTTTATTATTTTTCATGTATACAGACATAGATAATATAATAATGTTTATATAATATAATAATGCAATGATCAAATAATGTTTGAAATATATTACAGTTGCCATTTTCTTGAAAATTTCGGTGTTCCTATTGAATTGATCTTTCGTTACTCATTGTGTTGGAATTAGATAGTGCTGTCATTCGCAAACGATTAAGTATACATTGTCCTTTATCTTAACCGTCCTGAATAATTTTTTTTTAACTTTAAAAAACATCTCTGACTGCCTCTTGCTTTTTGGTCACTCCAAATACAAAAGGAGGAGGAGAAACGAAAGTCGCACACACAGAGAATCATGTACCATCCATAGTAAAGGATATGTATTATGCAATTCGAAATTTATTTAAAAAAGTAATTTACTATAGTAAAATCAAATGTAACTGTTTGTGATAAAATATAAATTTATTTTAATCTAAAGGACATTTCTATTATCAAAAAGGATTTATTTTAAAACAAGAACAGGTAACAGCCAAATACATTGTATACATATATAAATTTTCCCCAAAATAAATTTCAAAATGAAAAAAAACTTTAAAAACCTGATATTTAAAATTTTTTTAAAAAGAGTCGGTGGGCCGCAACTTACGTACTGGCGGGCCGCGTGCTGGACCCTCCTGATCTAAGGTCATGATATGCAAGAATGAATGAATTATAGTATTGTTATATATACTAATATGACTTTTTTTATGATAATTATGTTTTCTCTCTCCTGATGATATAATTTAGCAAATTACTTAATTCATTAATTATTGAACGCTATAATTAAAAAGATATCTATAATTATAAAAAATAATATATATATATATGATCGCTACACCAAAATTTTTTTCGCAATAATCTTCACAATAGTAGAGGTTGATTGATTGATTGAAAGGTTGAAGGGGATATAGAGCAACACAGGCTATGATCCCTAATAGTAGAGGTAGAATAATAGTTAATATCTCTCCGTACAAACTGTAGGCAATTAAATATTAAAACTCGTAATCAGCACTGTTTTCTGTCGAGTCATGACTTCGACGGCAAGTGTCATTGAAGACTCGCTGTGTTGACTAATGTATGTTAAATCTGTCGAGGCTCAAAATCCTCACGTTGGTGTAGTGTGGAAGTTACGAGAGTGTGGTGCCAGCTCAAATATCGTCCTCGTCACTTGACGAAGATTTAAAAAGTGCAAGGTCCGAAGGGTTTCAAAGAGTAACTAATAAACAGTCATTCAGTGTCAGTAGAAAATCAAAATATGTCTTATACTAAGGTGACCAATCGTCCTCCTTTAGGGAGGACAGTCCTCTTTTTATAGTTTCTGTCCTTCCTCGAAAAATGTCATCCTTTTTTTCCTCCTCTTTTCAATATTTTAAAATTTATCTGTTAATCTCTGTATTCAGAGATGAACCAAACATGTTTCCAAAATGTCGAAGAATGGTCTGAAACAAATATCACAGGAAATAACAGTTTTCAATGGTATTTTTTGACTTGATCTCAAGTAAAGTGGGCAGATATAGAACATTACGTTGAGTTTTTAT
>BMAV01020968.1:330669-344053 GCA_019973955.1 Trichonephila inaurata madagascariensis | reverse complement strand
ACAAGTCCTATAGCTGTATATATATATAAGCAAAATATTATTATTATTAAAGCATTCTTTATAAAAGGAAAATGTTTTAAAAGAAGTCATTTTTCATTTTTTGTTAAAATAAATTGCATTTGAACAACTTTTTTTTGTAATAATATTTTTTTAAGACAACTTAATACGTATATTCTAATCAGTGGCCTGAACTCAGTGGCGAAACAGCCCATGAGGGCCAAGACATACTGTGCATATCTCAGTTTATGTGACCTTAGGCGCTGGGGTAGTTGTTTCGGTCAAGTGGTCAGTCTCACGCGAAACCCCAGTGTTCAGTTCCCAAGCAAGCCTGGTACTCATTTATCGACCTGCTTAAAGGATGAAAGGCTGAGTCGCGACTTTGCCCAGCCAGGGATTAAAACCCCGGGCCAGTGCCGATTTAAGCTCATTTCGGGCCCTGGGCACAGAAGATCTACAGGCCCCCTTGGCACTGGAGGATCGAAATTTATTAATTTCGATCCTCCAGTGCCAAGTGGTTATTGAAAACCTGGTTAAGTCCAGCTTATCCGGGCCCCGGGCTTCTGGGAGGCCGCCCCAAACGCCCAATGATAAACCGGCACTGCCCGGACCTGTGGTATGGAAGCCCGATACACTACCATTAGCCATCGGGCTTCATTAATAGCAAATACTTAATTAAATTTTATGTACTTTATACATATGATTATAATCAATGGGGGGAAAATCAAGGGTTTGGGGGGGCCTGGACCCCGGGACTCCCCTTCCTTGTGTGCGCCACTGACTCTAATTCAAGTGACACTAAATATTCATTCATACGTTCATATTCAAAAAAATATTCATTCATACGTTTTTTGAAAATCACGGTTCCGAATGTAGTCAGTTACCTTAAAAAGCATTTTTAAGTATTCTAGCCTTCTGCTATGCTTTCCCTTAAAATTAAATAAAAATAATCGTGTTTTTTTTAAAAAATTCTATTTGTCCATTTTCCCTCAATCTTTACTCCTGTCCTTCAAATGTTGCATTGCAAGTATTTTACACACTAAATAAAATACAAATAAATGTAATCACCACTTTTTTTTAAAAAATATATATATATTTACTATTGTGAAAAATACATTTTATTTGTTTATTCAAACCCAAACAAAGATCCGTTATGGTGAAGAGTCATCCATAAAAAAACAAGAGTTCTCTCTTTAGCGAGTCCAATAAAACAACAACCTTTATTTCACTCCCAATCATTTACAGCTCTTTTAACTGTTCCCAATAAAAAAAAAATACTCGCACATTTCCAATATTACGGAAGCCTTACACCAACGAGACAGCAATCAAAAAACGAAACCTTCTAAGGTCACACACATCCTTTCCGACAATCCCTAGACGATGTAAACAAACCCATAAGCCCCCTCTTCTCTCGCACTTGTCACCCTCCTCCTCCTGCGTGGGAAAAGAGCCCTATGGTCATTTCGTCTCATTCAAGGGGAAGAATGGAAGCTTTTTCTACCTCCCCCCTACTATCGTCTGCGGGAACCCCCCTCTCCTCCTTCCTATTCTGTGCCCCGTAAATAGCTCTCTTTCTTTCATTGATGCCCAGGGAAATATATAGCTATCGTTTTATTTTCGATACTGCCTTCGGGTTCTCGCAGTGAAAAGGTAGGATGTTGTTGGAGAGACTCTTCAGGAGCAAGATGAGGAGGGAGAGGAGGTGCGGTTTTGTTTCACTCCTGAGTAGGTTGGGAGGATGCGTGAGATAAAAAAACATAGCGCGTTGTTTTGGTTTTGGCCTTTTTTTTTAATTTCTGATGATACGTTGGCGGTATTTGGGTGTGACTGCGGCGGCGAAGATTTTACGCGAAGAGCAAGTTGGAGAATTGTTAGGAGGTTGTGTGTGTTACACAACGTAATGCTTTGCCAAGAGGGGGGGACTGTTACGTAAGTATTTCAAAGTAAACAAATGTAAACAGGAGCGTGCGGTGGAGTTAAAATTCTGAATGGTGAGGGATCTGTGTTTTGTTTTATTTATTGAGAGGGCGTTCAACTTTTGGTACGTCACAATGTTTTGCTTGGTACTTTTTTCCCCCTCTTATTCAAGGCAATGTTTTATTTCATGTGTAATAATTTTTTTTTTTCTCGAAATTGGGAAGGAAAAATTTTGAATATATATTTATAAAAAATATGCGCTTGATTATAAAACTGATTAGAAAAATTATTTCTTAAAAGAATTTTTAATCAATATTAGGAAAAAAAATTGTTGGCGAAACAATGAATGAATCCTTCACTGGAATAGAGATAAAGTATTATTAAACTGTTTCGTTCGGGTGTATATGATAAATACGAATGAGCGTAAATATAGTGCTTAATATTTGATTCATTATCTAATTATAAAATTAATTCCTCATGGTGATGTACTAAAGAATTTCTGAAATTATTAAGAAAATTCTTCGGAGAATCGGAAGCGACTTTAAAAAATAAACAAATAAAATAATTTGAAATAAATTGACATAACTGAAACAAATACCCAATTATGAATATTAATAAAACACAATTGAGTTCGAAGATCCCGTTTAGGTCACCAAATTTATTTTGCAATATTTTTTCTTAGTCCAAGACAAAGAAAAATTCAAAAAATTTCAAATTTCTCCGTCGTTTATTTTCATTATTTTATTTGCAACCGAACCCCGTAACATTAAGATAAAATGAGTCGATAACATTAAAAAGCAATCGATTGAATAAACATAAATCGATACAAAAATTATTGTTGCCACAGTGCCAAACTAAATAGTTAATTACATCTTTGTTCTTAACTGTTTTAATCTGTGGCATGAGTTGCACCAACAACATCACAAAACAAAACTGATAATTTCACACGTATAAATTTTTGTATATAATCTCAGAGATGTAATAAGAATTTATGAAGGAAAGCCTAAAGTTTGTGATATGTTAAAATTCGAATTTTGGTCAGCTTTACTTCTGACACATGATAGCTGAATAGTATATATGGGAAAAATTACACAGTATATATTGGGTTCAACAGCCACAGAATCGCTTTTTATGCTTTGTTAAAATTAATTTAAAACGCTTAAATACAGCATGCATAATACAGTAACAAATCGAATATAAAAAACATCGACCTACATCGAATATAAAAAAGAAAGAAAGGAAATCGTTTTCAAATCTATTTTAATCGATGAAAAATCTAGATTAATATGTTATTCCAATTAATAATTTTAGTGAAAAAATGGATTTTTTTTAATATATATATATTAATTTGCTTTATTTTTCAGAGCTCTAATTATTTAACTTTTATTTTTACCGATGAGTATATAATATTTCTTTTTTGTCTCAGTAAAAAAATGTGTTCCCTCTGCCGGAAACATAATATATAAAAACGTCTGCGGACTAAGACATTAATAACAATGAATATTAATCGTGTAGAACAGTTATAACAATATATTGTATTAACAGACATGTAGCATGATCTGTCTCTTTTAAATATTTATAACGTACCATGTTCACTATAAATCGATAACAAGAAATGAATCATACTTCTAAGAACGAAGCTTTAGTCGGTTCACAAAATGAATGGATGGAGCAGTAGTGTATGAATCGGTTGTGTTCATTCATGGCCTTTCTAGTGTGATTGTATTTTTTATCTAAAGTTCTATACTTTCTTCAAATACTGTTGATGGACGATTAAATATACAATAGCGCAACTTTAAAATCCATTTTAAAGGGGAATTAAGTAAATAGGTAATGATGCTATTTTCATAATTTATATTCAAACCACAATTCCTTTTAAATCTAAATTAGAAATTTTTACAGTATTATTGCATTATAATTATTGTTGCTGTTTTTTTAAGTTTTTTAAAAATACCGCGGAGATATCATTAGAGATGTGTTATAATACAAAATTATTTTGTAACAAAAATAATAATAATAATAATAATAATAATTATAAGAAGTACAAAAAGGTAAATCTTGGAATCTTATCAATTAAGATTTCGGAAAGCCCTCTAAATTTTTTATTATTCATCCACTTCAAATCAAACGACTGAAACTAGGCATTATTTCTGTTCTTAAATTAGATTTGTATAATAAACATTTTAAAAATTTAATGTATATTGCATAAATACAATTGGCTATAAATTTCACATACTTTTTTTTCGAGATTTTTGAAAAAGTAAAGAAATCGATACCGTTACATTAATTTTTGAAATTTATGATTATATTCTTACTTAAAAACAGACATAAATTCTTCGAAATATCCAGAACAAACATACCTACAAAATAATCTACATAACATTAGCAATATTTATAGTTACTCATTTCAGTACTTTTTCATTTTTGACAAAAACAATTGTTGCAGTTAGTTGCGAAAATGAAAAAGAAAATATACTTTCCAAATACAAAATTGTAAAAATATATAAGCAACACGGGATAAAAAAATATTCTTTCGAAATCAGTTATAATTGTCAATTTTGCCTTTTACAGTATGAAATCTAGACTGAAATTTTTATTTAAAAATATTTTAGCAACTTTTGTACATTTTTGCTAAAGATATATCAGCTGAATGCATATCGTCTCTTTAAGTATAATTTTACATTAAGTGAATAAAAAAAAATATAAAAAAAAAAAATTGCCGTAATTAATTAGGAAATAGGTAAAAAAAGCATGTAAAATTTATTTTTTTGTTAAATTGATCAGTAAGAACTTAAGTTTTCAATTTTATCAAAATTCAAATATTACCTGATAAATTATTAATTAAAAAAAATTCTCTGAATTGAAAATTTACTTAATTTTTAAAAATGCTGATTGCTATAATACATTATTCTTTTTTTGTTTAAAATGCTATTTGAGAATGATGGTAACTTAATTTCTAATTTAAATTGATGTGGACTACTTATTACATAGGATTTGAAAAAAACATACAAAATGTAAGAGTTAGTTAATTTTTCTCTGGGTTTAAGTTTATTCATATTAGGATGAATTTTTAAATTCAAGCTGAGTTCATTCTCAGATAGGACTAATTTCATATTCATAAATTTATTTTTTCAGTAATTATATAATTTATTGTTCTGCTAATCAATTTTTAAATGATCATTTTTTACCTCCTGTGTAAATATTTTTCGTTTTTTTCATCCCATTTAATTAAAACTAATGATTAATCTAATTAAAAACCTATGGGACAATACCATAATCAAAATTTTAAATACTTAATTTATAAGGGGAGTATATTCTTAGAAATTCATAGCTTTGTCTTAAAAACCAATTTCTAAGCGATTTCAACAATTTGCAAGAAATGGATAATTTACTACGATTTTTATGGATCCATAAAAGACGAAAACAACATAATAATGGGAGAAAATTATAATTGATCTCAAATGATGTGTTCAGATGGAATGCTAAGCCCTTTTTCCACGTATATTAATCAAATATCAAACGCGGCTTACCCGTAACGCAAGTGCCTGATGTATGAGTCATCTATTATATCTGAAATAATTCAGTCATAGATCACGTAGTGTAATCGAATTACTTTTGAACTTATCAGGATTTTGTGCAAACTCATGGTTGCTTAAAAATCAGGATAGTTATTTTTTTAAAAAAGGATAATGGCAACACGATTTCATTTTATTTCTGCTAAAAACAATTATAATGCATTTTAATATTATTAAATGGACTAAATTCATGATGGTCACATGATAACGGCAATCACGTGTTTCCCATTGATTAAAAATTGACGTACTAGTTGTTCTACTTGTAAAGTTTAGGTAACATTTAAGATTTGATATGATTGGGTAAAGAGTTCACGTGTTAAAATTCTTCAAACAGTTTTCAAAATTAAAAAAAAAAAATACTTACACTATACGAATACTTTTAAATTAAGTGCATTTTGTTTAACTATATGCATTGTTATATCAAACATGTACTTTCTAAAAGAAAGTTTCTGCAAAAAGCAAAAGTTGGCAACAGTGAAGCACATGAGCTAATTGGCTGGAAACGCGTGATTATATTTATGATATAATTATGACGTCGCATTAATTTATGAAGTGATTGGCCGAAACCACGTGGCTCAGTTACCATGTGACTATGATGTCACATGAATTTAGTCCATTAATGTCTTATGTAATATGTAGGTTAAATTATTTATTTGATGGTGTTCTTATTAATGAAAAATTTTATTAATGAAATTTCTTTATTAATGAAAAAGGAAATATGTCTGAAATACAAGTAAATTTAGTACTTTTTTTTTCCTTTACGGATTCACGATACACAGATAAAATAATCTAATATATCAGTTAATTAAAAAACTTTTTTAATGTAATTATCAACTTTTATTAAGCTATATAATATTAGCAAATGGCTAGACTTATGAAATTTAATCTTCCAAAAGCTTTTTGATTAATTAAAATTTGTATTTGTTACAAGAAACAAGTCGAGAATCCAAAAACTTTCAAAATGGCGCAGTAATTGAGGTGTTTTTTCTTTTAAAAAAATGAAGGGAAAAATTCGGAATTTCCTTTGCTGTTTCTTTTAAAATTTTACACATTCAGTCGATTGCATTCAGAATTTTATATACTAGAATTACTTTAGAACAAAAGGAAAAAGTTATGTTTTTTTAAGTCAGTCAAGTTTTCGTTAGACTGAAAAAAAAGAACATTACCAAAGAACTTTCAAAATGGCGCACATGTTCTTATCATTTTTAAAAATGGAGTGCAAGGCCCGCAAAAAATTACTATGCCTTCCGCATTGTATCAAAACTTTTCTAAACAATGCATCCAATTTCGAATTCACGAACTTGGACTTTTCAAATACTTTCGAGGAAAAATTTCTTTTTTTAAAAATTCAAATCGGAAACTTTGCATTACTTTTCAAACTATAGCTACCGCATTGTTTGCTTAACTGATAGAACCAAACGATATTCACTACTTAATTTCATTGAAATTCCGCAGGCGATTTTAAAATTCTCAAATTCTGCATAATTGCAGAAGGAAAAAAAATCAATTTCGAATGCTGGAAAAATGGCGAATGATTCGAAATGATTTGCTCCCGGTAAAGACGACCGCAAAACGACCTTGTCGGGCCGCTACCAAGTGAAATTATACGAATGTAGTAGCATAAGAGAGAGAGAGGGGGCCTTAAAAAAATCGATACTGATTCCTTCGTTGTTTGAATTTCACTAAAAGCGCAGGCGAGCGATGTGTCAGATGCGGCGGATGCCAATCTGCATACGTAAGCGGGTGACGTCATCCCTCTCCTGCGTGTGGAGAGAAAGAGAGAATCGGTTTTTATTCGTTCGTTTCCTCGATTGCCTCGACCTCCCGCGCAAGCGCAATGCTTTGATGCTATTCTGATAAGGCGCTCCCGACGGAGCCGGGTTTAAGAAAGATTTATATAAAAGGAAAATTAAATAATCTTTAAGTTTCTAAAATGGTGTACTGGGGCACGGAATTTTTCTGGATGAAAATAGACAAAGCTACTTTTGAAACGCCCGACAACAATACGTATTTGATTGCTTGAAGTGTGAAAAATATTTAGAATTTTGAAACTAATGAATTTATTTATTTTAGATTTAATTCCTTCAGAAAATTTATAATTGAACTAAAATGTATATTTTTTACAAAGCTCTTAACTTCCATTTTATTACTCCGTTATTATTAATTATTTCTGGAAATAAAGAGAAACGAATTGTGATGTAATATTATGATAAAGCTCAATTATTTGTTCCTTTAAGTTTATTTCCCGCCATTTTGAAAAAAATAGTCAATTGGGTCAGTACGTTACGTAGGCTCTATATTCATTCAATAACAAACAGAAGCAACACTTATAAATTGTGTGGATGTATTGTTTATTTACTGGCTAATAATACTCTCGCACAATCCTATTCATTATAAAAATTAATATTTGGAACTGCTTTTTTAATTATTCTTGAAAAAATTAAACAATGCATGCATTTTCGCAATTTAATTCAATTAAAAATGATAGTTATTTCATGTTCAAGCTTTTTTGTATTATGAATTATTTTTTATGTTATGGAGAATATATCAGAGTTATAATATTTTTGTGAATTCTATTATCAAACATCAGAATGGGTAAAAATTATTTGTGAGTGTAGTTAAATTAAATGATTTTTGAAACATTTATTTCTTGTATTTCGATAAAATTCGAAAAAAGGAAATGAAAAAGAAAAGGTCTAGTTCATCAATGCAGATATAATATATAATATAAATCAAAAGAAAAGCTCTTAAATTTCCTAAGATGAATTAAAATTATATATAGATTCATAGAAATATTTTTTGTCTACCTAGTATTCATTAATTTTGAAGTTAATTTCTTTTTTGTATAACTTATATTTTCTAATTTAATTTAATATACTCTTTTTCCTTTTTACTAAAGCAAAGTAAGAAAGAAAAACAAAGTTTAGTTATTAATATTACTACTTTTCAAATACCTGCTTTCACCAATAATGAACTTATTTTTCGATAAGAGATGCTATTACATTGATAAAATTTATATTACAATTCAATGGGTTTAAAGTAAAATTCATATAAAAAAAATAAAGCAATATTTTATTATTTTATTGATGTATTGTAATAATTTATACCTAATCAGGAATTCAAGAAATTACTGAAATATAATCAAATTACTAAGAATTTTAGAACACCTATGAGACTGCAATATTTATACCAAGAACCATTTCTTCGTAATTTGGCTTTCTTGATAGATTTTGGCTTGATAGATTTTTTGTTCAAATGACTGTTCTTAAATTTTTTGGAAAAGATAGCGGAATTAGTAAAAATTATTTGCTGACATTGCCAATATAGAAGCTTTACAATGGCAATAACATAATCATAGTTGTATTGTTTTATCATATTTAATTTGACAAAATAAATGCGATTGTTTGTCACATGAAATATATTGTTTTTATGTTAAATTAAAATTTGAATTCTCTTTTTTCGTTTTCATTTTAAATTTATTAATTTGAGTTAGAACCAGCTTAATATATCATCTGTAAAAACTGATACAAGAACTCTTTTCTTTTTTTTTAAATAGAAAAATGCTAACATGCATATAGCAAATTAGCAGTGCCAAACTATATACATAGGTGACCAATTTACTGAAACATAAAATTTGAATTAATATGTGTATTATGATTTGTGAAAAGATTTTTAAGAAATACCGTTATGTTGTTAATCAGTAAAAAAAAAAGAATATGTAACTTAGAAATGTTGTTAAATAATTTTAGTACCTTTACAAGAAAACTTCTATGATTCAAGGTACTACTTAAAAATAAAGGCAGATTGAAGGGAGCTTACTGTGAAGGAATAGTCCATTTTTAAAAATTCAATAATGTTTTTATATATATATTTTGTGAGATGTTTTGTCTGTTACTTGAATAACTTTATTGAAAAAAATGAAAATTATAAGGAATTTCTTTCTGAACGTTATATTAAATTTTATAAAAGAGAGTATGGTTGTTAAATTTTTTTTTATTAAATTATATTTCTATTTCTCTGAAAATGGTTAAAAACAAATAATAGAACTGAAAGTAATTCTCTACATATGTATGTGTGTGTTTGTAATTGTGAAGTGGTTATCAGATAAAAATTGCTACTTGTTCAATTCATCACGAAAACTTTCTAATTCAATACCTATTAATCTTGTTACACTTTTTTTGAAAAGTTTTGTATATTGTTTATGATATAAATCAGTTTAACTTTTTTTTTAGCAATACATAGTAACAGAATAAATTTTTTTAAATAATTCATTCTTTACTTCAAAACGACGAAAGAAAATTCTACTGAATTTCGTTGATTATAAACAAAAAAAAAAAACAAAAAAAAAAAATCCTTTTTCTTTTTTCTTTTCGTTAGCTGACAAAAATTTGTTATTAAAAATTTTTTTACTGAAACTTTATCATTTTTGTTGGTTTTTACAAGGATGACCATTTACTGTTTTTTTAAAATAACGTTGAATTTATTACAAAAAACTTTTTTTAACGTATCAAAAAGAGTATTTTTTTTAATATATTAATTATGAGGACATTCTTTGGCTCTTGGAAAAACTCATATTTTCTACGTAATAGAGCAGGTTTCTAAAAATCAAGAAATACAGTTTAAGTACATTATAAGATACAAGGACTTTATTTCTGATTCAAATTTAAAATTCTCTAAGGTCATAAAAACTAAATAAAGTAAATTAAATTAAATAAAAAAGAAAGAAAGACATCTTTTAAATTTGTTTTCCTATAAATAACATTGAAGATTTTGAACTTGAGCTTCTTAGTTACTTTAATTGAATTTTAGTCTTTACTCTGTTTGAATTTTTTAGCCAAGTAGCATGGGTAATACTGATGAAGACTCATTTATGCTATACAACACGTTCCACTATAATGAAAGGTAAAGTAAAATACGCAATGTATGTCTAGTACTCAAACTACACAAACCACAACTATTCGATAATTTTTTTTTATTTAATACACTTCACGAAAGAGCATGCAAGTAATCAGACATAATTGTGGTTTCACTTTAAAATAAAGTTCGGTTATATCCCATTGCTACAGAATGAATAATGCAACTAAAAAAAAAACTTTCTCATTTCACTTTTCTACTGATTTAAGTGTTGCGATTCCAAAGGGACGTAGAGTATGGTTGAAGTCTCATTAAAATTGTGCGATGAACTCTTGAAATGTTTAAATTTAATATCCCAAGGAAGTCCTTTTTGTTTGGTTTTTATTTTAAGTAGTTTATAGAATTTTATATATGAATAAATTTTAAATATAGAACAAGTATTCTTAAAAGGTGTCACAGCACAACGCTATAAAATACTTAATTTTGTTTTTTAAAAAGAAGGATAGCATGAAGATGAAAAATTTTACTATTCATCCATCAAAAGTGAAAATGAAAATTTTCAAATTATAGTTATAAATTGACTTGTATAAATAGTTATAAATAAACTTAAATAAATAGTTATAAATAAACTTAAATAAAAAGTTATAAATAAACTTAAATAAATAGTTATAAATAAACTTAAACAAATAGTTATAAATAAACTTATACAATTTTTAATGTATAAAAAGAAAAACCCCATGTCTGAAGAAACAAACTTACAAACCCTAAAAATCACATAGTTATTTTTCACTTAGATCTTGGTACAGAATCAAAAATTCTTCATATAATGATGTTACTATCATTAGCTATATTTACTATCAGTAATATTTTTACTGGAATGTTTTATCTTTCACCCATTGAAGCTGATTTATACTATGAAATCATAGAATTTTTTTATCATTTCGCAAATTTTATCTAGTTTTCATTCAAATACTTAGAACAATATAATCATAAACCTGTAAGAGCAATTTGTGGATGTATTGAAATTTTAAAAAAATTAAAATCGAAGCTACTTTATAATAATATTTTCTCTTTGAGCATTATTAAGAACAACAACAACAAAAAAATGTATTAACGGTTACGAACAATTTATTTTTCCTTTTCTTAAGTGAAATTGCTCCTTAAATACTTATTTGAGCTACGATGGTTTCTTATATTGTTTGTTTAATTTGAAATACCGTATATTTATTGAAAATTTTCGTTGTAGAAACAAGAAATTGGAATTTTACGCACATTTTAACTGTACAAGAAATCTGTACTGTAAAAAGTTCTAAACGCAAATCTTGTTGTCAAACCAATATGTGCCATGTGCAAAAAGTAAAACTTGTAACGTAAGCACTTATTTGACAATATTCTGGATAATGCACATAGCATTTTTTTAGCGACCATAGTTCACCGTATAATGCTTAGAGTCACATAGTCGTTTTATACAAAAATTTGGTTAGTATAAACTAGTCATAATAGTCAAAATCTACAAAAAGTACACATAGCAGATATCAATTTGACAACGATGAAGTGTTAATGTTTTTGGAAATTTCCATAGAAATTATTTTAGCAAAAAAAAAAATTTTTTTTTTTGAGGAATTTCTTTAATTTTAGAATTGGAAATTGCTATTGTAACTAGATTTCACTAATTTTGTGCGTCGGTTTGAAAAATTTAGTTTCACTCATTACTTCTTAAAATAAAAGTCGCTTTTTTTTAAAGGCGCGATACAATGCGAATATTTTGAATAAAAGTAAATTACATCATTTGTTTTTCAATGCTTTCAAAACGGCATCTAAAGCACTGGTTGCTCACGAAATTTTAATCTCCTTTAAGATGAGCTTTTCAGTCGTTCCCCTGACTACTCTCCAATTCACTAAGCTTTAAGCTTTTGAATTAGGCCGCATTGTAAAGCTCTATTCCCCATAGCTTTCAGAACCTTCCCCTTTGATCAGACAAAAACCGTAATTGCACCCTTCTAATGGATGTAGTTAATCTAAATTCATAAAGTAATGACTTTTACTGAAAAAAATACACATTAACCAAAAGCAGGATTAAAATCGGGGGAGGTATGGATTTTTTTTCTATTTTTCGTTCTTTACTTTTTAAAACTAGGATTTGCAAGGATTAGTCAGAGTAGAAAGAGATAATAAAGGGATATACTTCGAAGTGGCATCGAAGCGTTCGGTAATAGAACACGTGGGCTATAGTTACATTAAAAAAAATTGACATAATCTCCTTCAATATAAGGGTTTTTTTATGAACTTACTTCTACAGTTTTGACTAATTAGATGACTTGTTGCAGCTGTTTGAATATCCAAAATCGCGTTTAAAAAAATTGTCCTTTTATTGTTATTATTTTTTTGGAAATAATAAGAAACTACTGGGAACCAAGGTGAATATTATGGATGTGGACACCTTGACGTTGTTGTCGACCAAAAGTAGAATAACGAATAGAGGTGTAGTTTTTATAACGTAATCTTCGAAGTAAAAATCTTTTAGTCTGTTTGCTTAAACATTTTCGTCCGAAATTGAGTTTTCACAATATAAATCTCTTCATAAATCTTACAAATGATTTTTTTTTTTGTCAGTATGAATTTTCACATATTTTTATTCATTCTCGATGAATGGCGCTGCGAGCATTCTCCATCTTTTTGATACACAAGAACTCGCTCACACCATTTGTAAACTGTAATTAAATTAACCTTTATACTCATCCAAAGCATAGCGAATAATTCAACTTATTCCCTGTGATGTTTTAAGGTATCCGACTACGTTCGGAACCGTGATTTTGCAAAAGCGTATAAATGGATAACATTTATGATATTTAGTGTCACTTAGATTAGAAAATGTATATAAAACTGTTTTAAGAATAAGTATTACAATAAAAAATTATTTAAGTACAATATTTTGACAAAAAATGAACATAGAATGACCCATTTTCAAAATATTCTCCTTTTGTGAAAAATGCATCTATTATAATAATATTTTGCCTGTATATAGCTCAGACCTCTGTACA
>BMAV01020968.1:299678-314672 GCA_019973955.1 Trichonephila inaurata madagascariensis | reverse complement strand
TACAAAAAATTACATAAACATATAAAAGGTTTATGAACAAATTCTAAATTTTTTCAATTTTGATGTATTACTTTGCTATTACTATTTGAAATGACCTTCAGGTTAAGAGATATTTTAATTTTTACAAAAACTAGAGCACCCTATCTTAGTTACTATATGAAATTGCTTTAAAAAACCAATGATTATATGCACATAAATGACTGTTAATTTTGTAATAAAACAGTGATTGATAAATCTGGAGGTTAAAACACTTCTACTCTTATACAGAACATACACACAAATTTTCAGTTAATTATTTTCAAAACTTTTTGAGCAATCGTTGTACCCCGTTTGAGAATTTTCTAAGCAAACACATTTCGAGTGAAACGCATTTTAAAATTTGACATCTCGTTTAAAGTTAAGGCATCTTCTTTTACTAAAATACTTGTAGTTTTAGTTCTAGTGAGCTGGAAAATAAAAAACTTGATACTTTTTTAAAGCTAATAAGATGGTCCATAAAATAAAATTAAAATTTGTTAATTTTAATTTTTTTTTTTTATTTTATGGGCCACAATTCACAATTTTAGGATACCTTAAGCAAAATTTTTTCTTAGTGGATCTCTACTCAAAGAAAGAAACATGCTTACCAAATTTCAAGTTTGGGTCTAACAGTTTAAAAACGGGAAAATTTATCTATAATGTTTTTGTCCTCTCGCAGACACCTTGGGACTCGATTATTGAAAAATTCCTTCTTAGTGGATCTCTACTCAGTGAAAGAAACATGCCTGTCAAATTTTAAGTCTGTAGTTATAATAGTTTTTGAGATATCGTGATGAGTGAGTCGCTTTTCTCTTTTATATATATAGATTCAGATTCAATTGACACTAAATGTCAAAAAAATTATCATTTTATACGCTTTTTCAGAATCTCGATTGCGAATGTATTCCATAAATACAACACAATTTTTATTCACAAATAACGTTTTTCTTTTAAAAAAAAGAACAATCTAAAATTTTCTTTCCGAAAATTCTGAAGGAACAAGTAATAAAAAAAATTTTTAAGTCAATTCCTACTTTGAATGGTTGAATAGAAAGTATTTTATTAGCAATTGAAAATTTGAATAAGGTATAGAGAGAGAGAGAGAGAGAGCTTATAGTAGGAATTGAAAATAGAGCATGATTTGTCTTGCATTGTTGTAACAATGCACACCCGGTTTGGCTAATTTGGCTGAAAAACAGGTTTTCGACGCCAACTTTTGTCTTTGTTTTAACCGTTACATTGTTACAACAATAGAGACGAATCTAAGAGGGTGTCAGAAACCGGTAATTGATTTAATTATATTTAATAATGAATTAATATTTGAAAAAACTGTATTAACATCAAGTGTCATCCACTACAAGTTTAAAGAAATTTATTTGAACTTGATTAAATGAATAGAAATTATTTTTATTAACAATTGAAAATTTGAACAAGATAAATAAATATATAAATATAGAGAGAGAGTGAGCTAATAACAGAGAGGAATTGAAAAAAGGAAACACAACAAAATTATTCGTTTGTGTAACATTTTCCATCTTAAGAATTCCTCCAAACAGAAAATATTTAACGATCATCAACAATTGGCGGAAACAATGTAACCTATTCCTTCCCCGTCCCTTTCCAGGTAATGCATTTTTTCCTCATCATTAAAATGTAAGTCACTCCGCCGTAATCATCGTCTGTGTTAAAAAGGACGGAAGACATCACTCCCATACGACGTGATAGTACTTCCGTGGTAAATAAACGGAGCCGAAAACTGCACCCAGCGGGGAAGACATCCCCCGCAGCGACGCAAGGAGGAAGAAACCGTGATAATACTCTTTTATGGATCCCAATTAGGCGGCCTTCAAATACAGAAGCCGGGTTGGTCAATTAGACGGGCAGGGGAAATCTCGGTTGCCACCCTAAGTGATTACCCCTCCCGATGACACTTTTAATTCGCTTAGTACCATGTTGCAGCCGATGAAAAGTTAAAAAGCTCGAGAGGGATTGTTTCAGTGTGTGCCTTTTGGATCCATTGGAGGAGGAGGGATATTGTTCGAGCATCTTCTCTTTCTCTTTCGTTAGGGGGGCTTAAGTAAGAGGATACTTGTTACGGATGAAAGGTTCTCGGGGGTTATTTCGCTTGTTCCGATTAAACAGACGATTCGTTTTACTTTTATCGTGCGCTTATGTTTGCTGAATCATTTTTAAGTATTATTCTACATCGAGGATCCAAAAAGAGGATGCAGTTTTTCTTTCTTTTCTTTTTTTTTTCTCTCTCCTCTCCTCTTCTCTTTTCTTTTTTTCTTTTTTTTTCTGTATATAATCTTTAAATTATCGTTGAAGAGATTGATTAAATGTATTGAAGATAGTAAATGAATAACACTCCATCTGTGGAACTTATATGTGTGTGCCTTGGCGGCTCTAGGGCCGGACAAACCGGACCCCTGCTCGGAGCGGCAAATTTTAAGGGTGGCAATTAGATCGAATTTGAAAAAATATATACATATTTTTGTAAGAAAAAATTTGATATATTTTCTGAAATATTATTGGGTGTGAATTTTTGTATTTCATTTAACGTATCTTACTTCTTTATTTTGTACTCTGTATATTTTATGTTAGTTTTATTTTATGTTGAAACTTGGAGGGTTCGAGGCGAAATTATATGTTAAAGCATGAAATTTGATGTTTGCACATCTTTCACTGGTAACTTTATCCTGATCCCGGAGTGAGGTCTCTCACAACGGACATTTCTTTCACTCTTATAATGTCCGGTGTCAGCTATCCAAATGGGACAGGGGCAATGGCGCACACAAGGGGGTGGGTCCTGGGGGTCCGGACCTTGATTTTTTTGCGATTGGTTATAATATAATACGTAAGTATATAATACGTAAAATTTAATTAAATATTTGTTATTAATGATTAATTTTATTAATTAATGCTAATTATTTATTCAATAATTAGTTTTTTACTGTGTTTTGTTCCTGAAAATTGACAAAATCAAAAATAACATGATACAAGAATGGTGAACTTTCAACCCCCCCCCCTGGAAAAATTCCTGTGGGGGCTACGGGACAGGGGTAGTAAGTTTTTGATAGATAGAGAGACACAGGAGATGTTTTATTTTGTCTTAAGTGTAGTAACTATAATTTAAAATAAACTTTTCTGATCCTCACCATAAGTAGACCCTTTTTCGAAAAAATTGGACTGTTGAAATGGACGATTCCTTCTCTTGCATATGACTCGTTATTGTTATGCTGCCGTTTTGTTCGCAGGAATTATTCAAGTTTTATAGGTGTGTATCTATGTGAACGATTTATCTTTTTTAATAATAATTTTTGCTTTGGAAGCATTTTCCATTTTTGTCCGGAGTGGCAAAACTGCAAGGGTCGGCCCTAGTGTGTGTGTGTATTGTACATATATAAGTATATTTGTATGTGTGTGTACTGGTTTTAGTCACGTGCTATATTAATGTAGTCAATGTATTGAAGTTAGTGAATGACACTTCAACTGTGGGACTTATGTATATATATACAGTCGAACCTCCATACAACGAACCTCTGTATTACGAATTTCTCTATTTTGTCAACTTTTCCTGAAACCAAGAACACTTTACTATTTTCTTTGTAGAACAACCTCCAAATAGCGAAGTGCATTTTCTATTTAACAAACTTTTTCTCTTGTGATACTATTCTTTTTCGCTCTATTTTTAAAATGTTTAACAGATTTTATCAGTAATTCAATTTAAGGGCGCATGTGGTAATGGATGTTAAAAATTATTGGGTATGAGAAAACATATGCTTAAAATTACTTGTACGTTTTAAAATTTTAAAAATGCCATTTAAGTTCATTAATTTTTAATGCATTTTTTCCCCTTGTTTTTCTTGCAGATTTCTTTTCGATGAGTAAGATATAAGAAATAAATTTATATTAAAATTTACAAAGAAAAAAAATGAGAATAATTTTTATTTTTTAATAATATATAGTAGTTAAGAAATTAAATATTATTTCTTATTGAAAGTCATTCTTAACTTATGAAGTATATTGAAAGATGAATCTTCTATATTGAAGATTTAACGAATTTTCCACATGACGAACTTTTTTTCGGGATTTAGCGACTTCATTAAGTAGAGGTCCGACTGTATATATAAGTTCGTGTGTATTTTACATATATTGCATATATATATATATATATGTATGTGTGTGTGTAGTGGCCACAATGGTCATGGTCACTAACTCATGGCCGGCTTGTTGCGAGTTCGAGTCCTAGTGCAATTGAAGACCCGCCGTGTAGAGAAACTAATGCACGTAAATCTGTCGTGACTCAAAATCCTCTCGTTGACTTGGTAAGGAACTTAGGAGTGAGTGTGCTAGCTCTGGCGTTGTCCTTGTCATTTCTTGTCTGTATGGCACCATTTCTCAAACTGTGGGCGTGCCCCCGTAGGGAGGCGTGATACCACTATGAGGGGAGCGCGAGATTTTCGAAAAATAAAAAGAAATAAAGGATTTAAAAAATTACAAACTTACTGTGTGAATGGAAACAAAAACAAAAAAAAATACATATACATTCGAATATAAAAATAAAATTTACACTGATATAATATACTTATAAATGTATCAGTACAACACAATGTATTTGATAATTAATCTCACAATACTAAGTGACGAATTAGTTTAATAAGTACTTGTGATTCACATAGGCTTGTCATATACAAAATTTAATACTTATCTTGATAATTTGTACGGTTTGTGATTAAAATCGTATCGTAGGTTTAACGTCAAAGGGCATTATTATTAGATTCAATACATTGTTATTGTGTGAAGAGGGGTGCGATGAAAATTATGATTGAAAATTGGGTCGCAAACATTGACAGTTTGAGAAACACTGCTTTACGGGGTCAGCCACCAATAGCTCTCATGTTAACAAGCACACACTCGTACGTATATGTGTGCGTGTGTATTGTCAGGAAGAATATCTATGACTTGTTTAAAAACTGAGAATATTGAAGTAATGAAAAATAAATTACATATAAATAAACGGTAACTTTAAACGCGAAAAAGATGAATACGAAGGAAAAATCACTTTTTCTGTGTCGAAGTACAAAATAGTGAATTCTAAGAGATTAATGAATTTGAAATAGTTTTAAAATATTTTGTTAAAAACCAAATAAATGTAAAGCTGTATAAATCTATTCAAAGTTTGTATGACGCTTTCTGTTGGGTGGCTCAAACTTTACAAAAGTGGTTGTGGTAGCTGAGTGGTCAAGATACGAAATCATATCCAGTGTTATTTCAATCGAGTCAGGCTCGAATTCTGGAGCCACCAAAGCTCATCCATGTAGAGGGGTTGATACAAGGTAAATCTGTCGAGGCTTAAAATGTTCAAGTTGGCGTAGTGCGGCAGCTTGAAAACTGGGGCGTCAGTTTCACAAAGTCGTTTCGTTACTTGTCCATGGTTCAAAATTATGCAGTTCGTAGCCATTAGCATTCAGGTTGCTTCATAGTTCGAGTTAACAAACAATTAATTGATCAATCACGGCTTCATCAAAACTCACTTTCAAATGTTACTTTTCCTTAGATTAGATTATGCATGGAGAGAAAGAGAGAGAATGAAAAAGAATTAACCAGAGAGTAAAATTAAAATTATATATAAAGTGTTGATGAAACCTGTTGTATCTGAAAATATTGAACCCACCAAAAACATATTTAGGCTTCCTTGGCCTGTTGTTAAAAGATAGAAAACAAATTCTGAGTACTTATCTCGGATATAAAGTTTATAACTTTGGGTCCCACACTTTAACATTAAGTGAGGCCGCGGTAGAACTTTTCGTATTTATTATTTTTGTCGAATCTTTCAAATGGATGTTGTTTCGTAATTTATGTAAGATGTATTCGACTACATATTTCTGTGGTGCTTTTTCTTTGTAGTGGCAGCTGTAGTAGACTGGTAATAATCCCATTTTGTTGACGTGTTAATGTTGTTGTAGTAAAACTGTATGTTAAATTCTTGACGTCATTTCAGAGCGTTTATGCAGAGGTCTTTAATACTTACAATTGTCAGGGCTCAAAAGCACAGCGCGGAGTAGTGTGGATGTTTGGAGAGTGGGCTGCTATCTTTATCACAGGATCCTTGCTCAAAATAAGGTAGTGGTTTCCTAGTGGTCATGGATTCGAGGCCAGCATGTCATGAGTTCTTGCCTAGTGCTACTAAAGACCCGCAGTGTAGAGGGGCTGATGCACGTTGAATGTGTCATGACTCAAAGTCTTCACGTTGTGTGGTGTGGAAGTGAGGAAGGTAGGCTGTCAGCCTAAGTTTCGTCCTCGCCACTTGATAAGGGCTCAAAATTACGAGGTCCGTTGCAAAGAGTCCTTGCGTTGCTTTACAGTATGACCTTAATAAACACTAGTTCACTGTAACATTAAGAGTTACTACTTAGAAGTAGAGAACTGGAATAAAATACAAAGAAAGTGGAGAGAAAATTCTGGATCATTGACATTTTAACAGGCAGTGCTGGTTTATCCATTGGGCACTTGGGGTGGGCACTCGGGGCCCGGAAGATTGCGAAAGGGCCCGGATAAGCTGGACTTCACCAGGTTTTCTGGTAATAAATTTCAATCCACCAGTGTGAAGGGGGCCCGTAAATCTGCTGCGCCCAGGGCCCGAAATAAGCTTAAATCGGCACTGTTAACAGGTGTTAATGACCTCAATTTCCTGGCAATTTCTTGGTATAAAAACATATAAAAAGCTGATTTTGACCATAATATTTGATTGCAAAAGGGAAGTATTTAACCATACAAAACTCTTATTTTTCCGTATAATGTAAATAATGAGAAGAATAAAATTACTTTATAGAGTGTTTTTACTTATTGACAGTTCTAAATATCAAATAATCATGCAGAGCTTCAAAACCACTATGTACCCCACTTTTTATTTACTATTGTTGATAAACATAGAGATATCACAATCGATATATCTTTTCTTTCCCCTTTCTCCTCACAAACCTCGGACTGATTAAATATAACTATAATAACGTATCATTTATTGCAACATTTCCAGGCTATTTATAAACGTCAAAGTCATCACCCAACTGCAAAACCATTCCACTTGGCCCCAATCGATTATTTACGAGGTTATAGAATACATTCTACAAAAGGGGCGCCTTATCACCGGTGATAACCATGTTGCAACTGCATTCACTTTCTGACGTTCGAAAGTTCTTCCAATTTTTGGAATTTTTCCAGCGGGCGAGGTGATTGCAAACAGTTTTCAAAAATCGCCATTGATTGGGACGAGTGTATGGAAAATGGCAGTTTCTGGGCCGTCAACGTCATTTTCTTGATGAGCGATGCGGCGGAGGCAAGCTCTTGGAAGAAAAATCGATTTTCCCGATTTCACTTTGCCAATTCATTCGGCGCTCGCTTAAATCAATGACTCGTTTAATGAGAGAACGAACAATCGCGGCGCGGACGCCCCCTTCGGGTTTTGCGCTGTCCTAATGGTTTTCGGAGAGATGCCGGCAGACGGAGGCTCTCTCTGCGGAACCTTCTTTTTTTCCTCTTGGCATTATCGTCAGTTATTTGGCATTTTTTTTTTTCATTGTAATGGTAAATAAAGTTGTTGCGATTGTTGGTTAAGAAAATTATGCGAGCAGCTTTTTGGCGGAAAAAATGCATTAGGGAATTTTAAAAAATACAAACTAATTTTTCGATAATCATTCTGAGTAAATTAAAAAAAGGTTACATTATAACTTTTTAAAAAAAAAAAAACGTTTCTTAACTGTAAGGACTTATTCAGGGGTGGAAAGCCCTTTCTTCTTCTTTTTTAATGGCTCAACTGCCCTGGGTGGGCCCTGGCCTTCTCCAGATGTCTTCTCCAGGCATCTCTACTTTTGGCAATTGTTTTCCAGTTTTTAAAATATTGAGATCTTTATCGAAACAATCAATCCATCTTACCGGGGGTCAGCCTCGAGGTCTGTTTCCCCATGGACTTTGCTAGAAAGTCAACCCATTTAAGTCTCTGAAATTTGATAAGCCCTTTTTTTATATATTTTGAGAGAAACTCGTATTATTTAATTAGGTTTTATTGTATTAGCAATGGAATCTAATAAAGCCCCTTTGATTTCATTTTGTTTAATTTATGCTATATTAGATCCATGTCATAGAATATTGACAATTGATCTTGTCATTTCTAATAGAGGTGAAATGAGAATAACAGTAGTTGGGATGATATCTCGAAATTTTTATTTATTGCTAAAAAAAGGGTCTTAAAAAACTGGTTATACCCTCCGTTTCCACAGGCAGTGGCATATAATGTACACCTTCGCAACCCCCAAATCACGGGGGTTGGGGGTCAGGATTCTTGGGGTCCCAAAGCTTGTTCTTATAAAACCAGACAATAAATTTTGATTTTAATTTTGAGAAATGAATTGAAGGTATCTCAGGGATATGTCACAGGGTACCATGCCCGTGGAAGAGACCATGAAAATGAATGCATATAAAGGAGAAAAGCTACTCACTCATCACGAAATCTCTGGAACTATTAGTCCAACAGACTTGAAATTTGATAAGCATATTTACTTTGTTGAATAGAGATCCACTAAGAACGATTTTGGCAGAAACCGACCCTCAAGGGAATTGCGAAATGTTAAAGGGGTATTATAGAAAAAATTCCAGTTATTATACCTACAGACATGAGCTTTGGAAAACACATGCTTCTTTATTGAGTAGAGATCCGCTGAGAACAAGTTTTGCAATAATTGACTCCTAAGTTGTTGAGGGGACGTTATAGACAAAAATTCCAGCTTTTTGAATTGTTAGACCTACTGGAAGGCATGTTTCTTTTGTTGAATAAAGATACAACATGAACGAGTTTCGCAGAAATAGACTTCCAAGGACAGAAAGAGAGTTACAGAGACGTTACAGATAAAATGACGTATTCGACGTAGAATTTTAATTTGACAGGCATGTTTCTTTTTTTTTTAATTGTGTGTATTTAAAACTGGTTACACAAAAATCGAATCCCAAGGGACTTTGCAAGAGTTTGATGGAAAAATTTCCATTTTTGAACTTAAAGACCTACAGTCATTAATTTTCACAGTTTATTTAAAATTATTCTAAATATTAATTTAATCGTGACGTCATTGAAATTTGTTTCATCCTTCTGTTTCGATTGTTATATTTTTCAGTTCACCCTTGCGAAGAGCGGGTATACCTACAAGTTTTATTTTAAGTTGAATCAAATTTACTTAATGCATTTTAACAGTGTTAATACTTTTTTCGTTGGTATAAATAAGTTCGAATTGGTGTACATGTTTTTATAATGGAAACGTCTAATCTTTTTTTAATCACAAATTCTTTCCATTTAAATGAATATAGAATCGATATTAAAAGAGCTTTTTATTCATTATACAATTGTTTGGGATATTAATTTTCTGGAATTATTTGCTTATAATATATTCTTTCAAAATTTTATGTTAAAGAAAAAAAAATTTTGTTGTTCAATTTCTTTCTTAGCTGTTTGCTCCTTAAAATTGTTTGCATATCCAAAGGGTATAAGCTCACACTTCGACACGTACACTGGCCCTGAAAACTAAATTCTCAACTCGCTTCTCAGTTTAAATTCCAGACATATCTTCAAGGAAAATTTAATACTTCCACAGCATATCAGTCAGGAAAGAAGATTCTGTATTTAATAAAGAAAAGAGGCTTTAAAAAAAAAAGAATTACAGCATCATGAGACGAAGGAATTTATTAGACTAGAACAGTGATTTTCACAACCTTTCTTTTTTGTTGCACTACACTTTTAACAATTTCAAAATTTGGCGGTACACTAACAATAAAATGAGATTAAAAGAATTTTTACTTATCTGTAATACGCTATGTGTAAAATAGTTTTATAACAATTTTCAATGTTAAATAAAATAATCACTTCAGACTCACCTGACCGGAACATCTGCTCATGAACCTCAGGGCCCCAAGGTCACGTATACTGAGTTGGGCACATTAGGACTTGGCCCTCATGGGTTATTGCGGCCCCTAAGTTAAAGAGTTAAAGTTAAATAAAATAATATGTACGACAGAGACAACAAAATGTTTATTGAGTACTTAATTATAAATTAATTATAACAACATTTAATGAGAAATTTGAGCTTGAAGATTTTTGATAATTCCGTTTATATTGGGTCGTAAAAATGATAATATCACTCTCATTCCGTCATCTACATTTAAAAGTCTTGATCTTTCTTTCATGTTTGGATTTCTTAATGCTGAAAATCTGAATTCACGCAAATAAGATGTAGAAAACTCGAGCAATATTTTAAGGCTTTTTTTTCTTTTTGTGGTTATTATGGGATAATCGCCTCTAATTTTAATCCAAAATGGAGGAATTGACTCTTCCGAATGTTTTGAAACTAAATCTCGATTATAATAGAGCAAAATTAGTTTTTCCTCTTCATTCAAAGTTAATCCATATGCAGATGTATCCGTACACAAATGGCTCTTAAAAACCCAATCAAAAATTTTCTCATAATCATCTATCCACGAAAGGGTAAGTTAAATATGCCACGAATACCATTAGTTTGCATCTATAAAACGGCTGAATGATTCAGTACCGGACTTTTTTTTCCCCTCAGAATATAATTAATAATTTTTAAAAAATTTGGCGGCACACTTCGGTAATCGCCGCGGCACAGGGGTTGAGAATCGCTGGAATGAAATAAAAATACATATGTTTACTTTAACTGACAAAAACGAATATTTTTCCTGATAACTTGGTATACTGTTCGCTTTTTCGAACAAACAATATTTTAAGAGCTACTGATTGACACATCAGAGTTAAAGTAAGTGACATCACTTCATTTCAGGTGAGCGAAGGAAACTAAATCTGTAGTTTCCCGACGAGGTTAAATCCCCGGTTATCGTTAAGTCAGTGACAAGTAGTGTCACCTTACGCCCGCCTGTCATTATTAACCTCAACCTGTTCTACCTGCTGACACAGTTGAAAATGTTTCCCAACGTGTTACGTCTCTTTCCCTCTCAACGGAGCAGCGCTCCTCTCCGTTAGAGAGTCACTTATCCTTTTCACAATAAACTGCTTTTTGTACCATCCCGAAAGCTTCTCGGTTCTTCTTTGAGCTGTTCTGTTCCCGCTAGTAAATTTTCTTTTTCATTTATATGAATATTAAAATTCATGTTTTGAATTGATTTATATTTTTTTTTGTAATAAGTTTTTTCTAGTAGATTAAAATTTAAAAAAAAATTTATAAATTTTGTACAATTTTTTTTTCTTCCAAAAAATAATAAATCACATCGAAATGTTATTAGAATTTTCATAACAGTTCCGGTTAATATATTCCTGAAATGAATTAAACAGTATACAGTGAAATTCGTTTAACACGAAAACCCTTAAGACGAAATATCGTTTAATACGAAATAATGCAAAGGTCCCGACAAACTACTATGCATTTTTTTCTCTTAGCACGAAACGAAGATCGCTTAACACGAAAATATTACCCTCAGAATAGCCTGTGACACGAGTCAGTTTTGTTTATCTAATCTACTTTTTCACCCTCCATCCCTACAAGCGCCACACAAAAACGTCCGAAAGAAGGAACATTTCGAAACATCATGAAAAAAAAGTAGTTATTAAACCGCACATTTAATAAGTTAAATGGACAAAAATGAACATCAATTTACAAAATGGACGACATCGAACAATTTGTGTACAATTTAATACTAAAAACGACAATGCAAAGAAAAATATCAGATCATTTTCAAAAAAGTCAAGTTTTTCTAAAAATTTGAAAGTATTATTATAAGTATGAACCAAATTCTCGCCAACTTTACGCAATGGCATTCATCAAAATATATCGGAATAATGTAAATAATTTTAATGAGAACTTTTTTAGTTTTGGTAAGAAAAGAAAAACACAAATCAGATTATACCCAAAGGGGAAAAAAACCCTGAATATGTTTAAAAAAGCGTAAAAATGAATCAGGTTTTTAATACTTAGTGCCATTTGAATTAGATTATGCTTATAAAATTTATAAAATTGAAGTAAGAAAATTATTACATAAAAAAATGTTTGAATGCAATTTTTTGGCAAAAAACTGAAGAAAGTATGACATATTTTCAAAACATTCTCATTTTATGAAAAATGCTCCTATATACCTAAGATTTCTGTATAAAGCTTGAACTAGAATTTATGAATCATATAATTTAGAAAAGAATTTATTCATATCCAAGCAGAGGAGTTTTCAACAAACACCAGTTATTATTTCAATTGATTGTGCAACTCTGAAAATAATTTGAATTTTGCAAAAATACTAAAACATGTTTTGCGTAGAAGTCCTAGCTACATATAGCCAAAATATTATTTATATAGAAGCCTTTTTCCAGAAAATAAAAATGTTTTGAAAACGTGTCAGTCTTCTATTATTTTTTGCCAAAAATTTGCATTTGAATACTTTTTTTTTCTTGTAATAATATCCTTAAGACGATTTTATCTGTATTGTCTAATTCAATTGATACTAAATAAAAAAATATATTCATTTATAATCAAATCAAAACTACGGTTAGGAACGTACTCAGTCACCCTAATGAAGAATCGAATTAATCACAGGTCGTTAGAATGACAGGCAGTGACCTTATTTTCGCATCTGATTCTAGCAGTAGAAATAAAACCCATCCATTGTACTCCATCAGGGCATTGTACGAGTCCCCTTCCCCCTTTTGCTGCGAACGATTCGCTCCATTACGGCTCACAACTGAAATGGGAAAATCGGTACAGTCATCGCTATAATCGATCAATACATGTGAGGCATCAACAACCATTCCCTAACGAAAAAGCCTCACACTGAATTTTCAGAGCAAATGCTTCGAAAAGTTGAATTTGTTGTTAAAAATTGTAGAAATATACCTTAGTTGAAATAAAAATTAGAAAAATCGAGCTTTAAATAAATCCCAGAAAAATTTGGGGACATTTATTTTTTCATAATTTTTTACATTTCTCTTGTAATTGAATTTTAACAATATAAATTTAAATTATCTTTTATTGACATGGAGAAGAGAAAATAGTTTAGTTTCTCTGTTGTAGTCTATATGCATGTGCCCCCATCTCTCGATATAAATGATAATAAATTAGCAAGAATTGCAACCAAATTCTTTTGTGTTGCTTAGGATAGTGAAAATTCTTTCCTTTTATGATTTTCTAATGATATAGCAGTAAATTACACAAAATATGTAGTAGTTCAATCATATAATCTTAAAAAATTATTTGTTAAATGTGAATTTAACAATATTTCCTCTTAAAAATGTTATGGAACACATCACAACTGACATATAACATTTAGGCTGTCTTTGCCAGTTTTCAAAGAGCTGATCCACCCTCAAAACACATTTCCAGGCAAAACATTCTTCCTATTTTCGTGTAAATTCATGTATTTGTAGCGTATACATCTGATTATAATTCTGTACCTTTAAAATTTAGAAATATTCTATATCTATGCAACTTTTCCCTTTACATGAAAAGTGAACGTTTCGTTAGTATCACAATGTAGTTAACAAATCACGGAATGAAATTTAAACCCTCAAAAAGTTTACCCATAAAAATAAATGGTATTTATAAAATATTCTGCTTCTCTATCGGGTAACTTAACCAAAATCGATATAGCATTCCCAGTCTGGATTCCATCTTTTAACATCAGGTGTCAGCAGTCTTATATTATTTAAGATACTACGCATCTGTATCCTGATTTACGCAGGACTATTTTTTTTTACGTGATTCCACTTAACACGATTTTTAAAATATTTCTTAGCTTGATAACATCGGCATTTATATTTTTTTCGTAATTTTTAAATTCTATTTATTCCAATCTAAAAAATGTGGATTTCCCATTTTTTTATGTACTATTAAACTTTTTGTTCAAGTGATTTAGAGCATTAAAATTTTAGCAGCAGAAAAGTGTGTATATCATTTAGTTTTTCTATTCGGAAGTTTTAAAAATTTCATATTTACTGTTTAAAAATAAACAACTATAAGTTTTTTTAGCACTTTTTTATAATTTTATTAAAATTTTAAGGGTTTCACCATGACAAAAGAAACTTAAAAAATTAATAGAAAGGCAATAAACTGCGTGTGACCACATAATGGAGAAAGTATAACAAAAGTTTCAAAAATTTTATTCCGTGAATAAAGCAACGATAAGGAAGGACTATAAGAAAAAATGAAGACTCCAACAATACACGGTATAGAAGGGCAATGAGAAAAAGAAGTGTTGCAACTGGATCTTGTACGAGTATTGTAGCACAGCTTCATTCGTGAAAGATATTGCAATGGAAAATATGGAAAAATCATCAATGAAATGGCTAAAAGACACCACTCAAAAGCAGATTTCAGTCGTTATCAATACAATTGCAAATTAGTTTTATTTTACATTGAAATAAATGCCTGAATTATGCACATTTTAATTTGCTTTTTTACTTACACGGTTTTACGCATACAAATTTATGATTTCGATTTACACGGTTTTCAGAGGAACCAACATTCCAAGTGAAACTTGAGATACGATATACTCTCTTTGTCTGGTTTATAATAATCTTTCCCCCTAAGGCTTAGAATAATATTTTTGCTCATAGGATACCTAACTTAGTTTTCTGGAAATGAATATTAAAATTAAATAAGTAAGTAAATGAAAAAGTAAATAAGTAAAATAAACGAACTCGAACTCAGTGGCGCAACAGCCCATGAGGGCCGAGGTCTACTGTGGCCATCCCAGTATACGTGATAATTGGACGCTGAGGTGCATGAGTAGATGTCCCAATCAGGTGGTCAGTCTTAAGCGGGACCCCCAGTGTGTAAGTCCCCAAGCGAGCTTGATACTCATTAATCGACCCACTGCAGTAGGGATGAAGGCCGCGGTAGCCGAGTGGTATGGGTATCGGATCGCGGCTTACCTTGTCACGAGTTCGAGCCCCGTACCACTAAAGACCCGCCG
>BMAV01020968.1:237466-278161 GCA_019973955.1 Trichonephila inaurata madagascariensis | reverse complement strand
GGGGGGGAGCAGAGTAAAATTGTATTAACATTCATTACCTAAAAATGAAGTTATAAATATTTTAAATGACCTATTTTAAACATTATGGCTGCGTTTTAAGGAAAATACAATTAAATAAATCGGACAAAACAAATGATTTCCTAACAAGAATTTTTGTAGGCAATGTTCGATGATGCAGTTAACATCTTAAAGCAGCTTTCGTAAAAAGCTTATTCATTGATGTCTATTTGTAAAAATTACAGTAAATTTTATATATATATATATATATATGTTGCCGTTAAAGTGTGGAATCTGTTATTTTATAGAATAACTAAGTATTTCATGAAATAACTAGACAAGTCAGTTAAAGTGTATAAAATTATCGAATTCTACACTTTAATTAGATATTCTATAGAATAACGATTGCTTGATCGTTAAAATATGAAATATGGCACTCAGAAGTTCTTTAAACTGGGTGTAGTTGCTTTTAATTAATTTTGGATCTCAATTCAAAGTGTCATCACAGAAATCTTTGTTCTAATAAATAATGAAAAGTAAACTAAATGCATTTCATAAAATTTAAATTAATATTTTCTTACAATTGTGTTTGAAAAAGTTTGCACAATTTTTTTTATGAAGCTACATTTTTTCTTTCCAGGATGTTTTTTTTTTTTTTTTTTTTTTGATAAAATTTAAATATAACTATTTTTGTGCAACATATTCTTTTTTCCCTTTCTGTTTATTTAATATTAGCAATATGAGCAATAATAAATTATATCATCTGCTTTTCCTTATTATTTATCAATTACTCATCCGCAATAGGGATAAAATGTATTTTTCGAGAGATTTTAGCTATTTATGGTCAATTAATTTATAAAATAACTTAAAAGTTGTTTATTTTTCACTTAAGTGGTCTATCATTAGTTAGTTCGATGAATAACTAGTTATTTCATATTTATTATTTCATATTTATCATGTTTATTCTATGAAATAACTGAATTATACACTTTAACGGTAACATATATAAATAGTTTAAATTCTTGTCGTTTTTAACTAATCGTCTATTTCGATTTAAAATTGTTATAAATATTTTATCACATTAAAATACTGTAATATGGAAATATAAAATTAACGTGGAGTTGAAACGCGAATGTATTTCTTTCCAAACAGCTTCGTTCCTAGGCGAGGGTACTGAACCTCTGTCGATGAAAAGTAGACTCGTAGATGGAGGGGTCTGTTTCATCCTGAACATCTGCTCCCACCGCTCACTTTCATAAGCTAAAGTTACCTCTCAAAGATTTCTGCTACCCAAGCGGAACAAAAACAGCACTCTCTCTATCACGTTTACCTTGTAACAACACAACGCCAGATCCAGAATTAAAAATTTTCAGCCGCGGGCTGAATGGAAATGTCGTTTATTATTTTTGAAATAATAACGCGGGTCAGGATTTAAAAAAAAAATATGATTGTAAAATTTTGTTGGTCCAGATGTTCGAGTGAAAAAAAAACACACCATATGGTTTTGGAAAGTTGTTAAAAATATTTAAAAAATAAAATAATATTGTAATATATTTATTTCCTATCAGTGAAAGTATTTAAAGCGTTTCTCCTTTTGAGGTTGATAAAAGAAATTTTGACGTGTGTGGTTTTCAGTGTATATTGTAATTTAAAAAATTTCGTTTAAACTTTTATAAATAATAACAAACATTTTATTTTACATTGATGTTCACTAGATATTTTGTTTAATAGTTTAGGGTAGTTAAATACGCGCTAATGATAGATATATTTTTGGATAATATATATATCTATCTATATATATATATATATATATATATATTTCGTTATCTGATTGATTACGCTTAATACAAAAAATTATTCATCAGATTTAAAATGTATTTAATATTGCTATAAATTAATGTAAAACAATACCCGGCATTTAAAAATGATATAAATTATTTAAAATTGAATAATATAGAAGTCTTTCAGATATTCATAATTTTTTTTTCAAAAATTCTACTAATATATACACTGAGATTAGTTCAATTACTGCGATAAATTCTTTTTTATAAGCATATTATGAAGTATAAAGCTGAAGATTTCTTTTTCTTTAGATAATAATTGTATAAAATTTCTAAAATTTTAACCAAATGAACTTTATCTTAATTTTTCTCTGTAAAAGAAATTATTGTATAAAAAAATTCTGAAATGGGACTATGTAAACGTTTAAATAAAATAGGAAAAGTTCAGTTTATTCCTACAATTATAAACAATGTTTAATATTACCATTTTATGCAGAATTTCTTTTATATTTTCCTTTCTTTGTATTCTTATTAAAATTAATAATCGTCTCAAGGCTAAAATAAAAGTTTTTCACAAATTTGTAAAATTGTTTCTTGACCTATCAATCTCGAATAATACGAAGAGTGGAAATATACATAGGTCTGCAAACAATTTAACTGTAGAAAATAAATAATAATAATAAAAAATAAAAACATGAAAATTTTTTATTTTTATGTTTAAATAAATTTTATTTTTATAACACATGCCAGTGGTGCACACACGCGCCGCGCCCCGCGGCGCTGGGGCCGGACCCCAAAGCTCTTGATTTATTTTCGATTGATTATATAATCTAATGTATATATAACGTAAAATTTAATTAAGTATTTGTTATTAATATTTAATTTTATTAATTAATGCTGATTATTAGAGCATGATACGAGAATAGTGGACTTTCGACCCTGAACCCCCACCCTCTTGAAAAATTCCTGTGTGCGCTACTGACACATGCTATACATTTACATACATGAAATGTGTATCTTTGGATAACAACTCTGTAAAAAAGTTGAACATGCATTGATGTATATCCATTTTTACAAAATACTGCTTTATTAATATAGCACATAACAATGCATATATAATTAATTCAATAATTGTTTTGCCTTTAATTCAGTTTTTTTTTTATGTACATTTAAAATGTTTGCTGCGTATTCTTCCTCCAAACAATAAATCACTGTTTAAATACATAAACAAAAAGTAATATATATATAATAAAAGTTTTAGCCCTTTAGCCCTGTTAATTCAATTACGGAAAGCTTTATATTATCGTTAAAGGAAAAAGTTCTTTCGTAATCGTTCGTAAAAGAACAAAAAAATTGATTTTATTAAAACTTTTTATAATGGTATTTTAAAGTAGAGTCTTAATTTTTAGGCAATTTTATTCCCTCAAAATTATTATTTGTCAAAAAATATTATTATTAGTTGAAAACATTTAAGTAAACAAAAGATTTCTTGTATCACTATGTCTTTCCTTTTCATAGAATTCTTTCTTTTGTATGCTGTAATTTTACTTTTATATTAAATCATTCTTTCACTACAGATATTTAAGTAAACGAATAACAGAAAATATCATTTTAAAGACGAATGAGCATAAATATTTTTTTTTCAAGTTTTGCCAGTTTTGTTTTAGTAATAGCTGTATCAACTTTTTTAAATCACGTTTTAATACATTTCGTCACTCCTCATTCTTGATCATGTCCTATAAAAGAATTCTCCTTTTACCTTCTTTAAACCTAGATTTTGAGTCACGTGACGAACAATTGTTCGAAATACTCTTTTCTCTCTCTCACAAATATTAAATTAAAGAAAGTATTCAGCCATTTTCCAATACGGCAGAAAGAGTTTCATTTTATTATAAAATGTGTCGCTAAATTCAGAGGTTTATTTCCTTGTAAATACTTTCAATGTCAAAAGATTCCATTATAAGAATTCTTTGGTGGAAGAGCGAGAGAGAGAAAGAGCGAACTTCTCGGGAAGCGGATCGCAAAGAAAATAAGGGCTTTCCTCAAAAAGAGAACGACCCTAATCAGATTAAGAGGGTGTCAGAAGGGGTGTTCCGAGCACTCGCGAATCTGCATCCAACCAGTGTCTGCTCCCGATCACCGCAGAATCTCCCTCATTCCCAGCACAGCTGTCACGCACACGGAGAACAGTATTTTTTCTTTCTTTTTTGTTCTCTTTTTCTTTTATTTTCTTTCCTTCCCTTTTATTTATTTTTTTCTTTCTTTTCTGCCTATTATCTGTGTAAAATCTCATTGGCAAGTCAAAGGAGATTGAATATGTAAAGAAAAGGTATACTTCCTAACGCTACGCACCAGGTGGAGCACGATTTTTATTTTTTTGTTTTGTTTTTCCTTTTCTTGATTTTTCGCAGACAACGATCTCCGATTGTAAAAAAAGACCGTTTTATCTATAGCTGATTTTGCTTTAGCATGAAGATAACAAAGTAGAATTAAATAAATAAATAAAAAAGAGGAATAGAAGACCATTAACTCGACAATAGTTCGTAGTTAAGTAGTTTCTTTAGGATGAGGATCGATTTTTTAATAAAAGAATTAATGGCATTTTCTGAGTTGTAAACAGAATACTTAAGATATTGTTAGAATTATAAAAACATGTTTGTATCTTGTGTAAATTTTTCTCTATAGAGAGAACATCTGCTTTTTTTAGAAAAGCTTCTACACATACAACTGAAAATATATGGTTATTATAGATTTTACTTTCTTTAAAATAGTCTTATTTATTTGCACTTTTATAATTTTATAGTATAATCCTTGATTTCTTCTTTCTCTGTATAAATGCTTATTATATTCATGTTTTCTTTTTTTAAAAAATCATTGCAATAGAAAGAAATGACTTTTTGTTCAAACCAATAATAAAATTTTAGAATTTTTTTTTCTTTGACTATGTGTTTTTATTAGTTTTTTGGCAGAAAAAATCCCCACTTAAATAGTTTACGCTGACATCAATTTTTCTGTACGTAAATGTGTCCTAAGGTTTGATATTTTTTTTAACGTCTGTTTTAAAATTTTACTGTCCAACTAAAAGTTTATTAATCATACATGTGAAAAATAAATATTTTTGTATAACAATTTTATAATAAACATTCCAGTGAAAAACATATTTAAATAAATAGCTTAAAAAATAAATTGTTTTAAAACACTTCTTAATAAATAAATAATGTCCCTCTTCTAGTATTTTTATATTAGGCGAATAAATATTGTTAGTGAAAACAATCGAATTACTTTCTTGTTATGGAATCTTTTTATCGATGCCAAATTTTTATACGAAACACATCTGAATTAATTTCGAATTCCTCGAATTTAGCATTCTTTCGTTATTTACGAATTCTGACATATTTCTGAAGGAAAAAGCTTTTTATTTTAAATGTTTCTCTCTTGATAAAATTTTTTATCATTCATCTTCAAATAAAAAAAAATCGTTTTGTGAAAGTGTTAAAAAAAAAATAAAGGCTGTTTCCAAACCAACAAAACCAAAATAACGTACCATTTATTTATTCTCATTTCCGCATAGGACGCAAACGATTCCTTACTGAGCCATTCTTTCTGTTGTCACTCTTGCCACATATCAACCACCCTAGTATTTAAAAGGCTGTCCTAATAGCCTATCCACGGGTAGAAGAGAGGGTGGGCTTCCAATTTTTTTTTTTGAAGAGGAGCCCACTGTGACACCCATCCATCTCTTTAATGAGGCTGGCCGAAGGTGGTGAGCCCACCCCCTCCTCCCTCCATTTCGAACGAAAGGGGAAGAATCGTCTGCGAGAGATATTCTAAAGGAGAAGTTATAGAGCTGCCCCCGGCGCTGACTTGAGGTGTGTGTGGAGCCACTTACGTTCCCCCTCAGGTTTCGCCACCTGACTCTTGTAATTGTCCGCTAAAGTGATTTAAAATGGGATAGGAGAGATAGTGTGTGAGAGTTAAGAGCCAAGCTCTGTTTTGAATGGAACAGAAATCGTTTGCGCTTTGATAGAGAATGTTTATATTTTTGTCAATAAGGCGATGGTTGCACAAAGAATGCTTTTATGTTCAATTTTAGAACATCGGGTCTTTTTGGGTTCCTCATGCAGATAAAAAGGTTTTTAGATAATGACGCGATTTATTATTTCAGGTTGTAAAATAATTTCTTTTAAGCAAATTGTTGTCGTTATTCGATAGTACGAGTATATTGACAGTAAATGTAGTTCTGCAATTTATTAAATGAAAAATTATGTTTACAGTAAAGTAATTTGTAAATTAGCAAAACAAAAAACACACACATGCTACCTAAAAGTGAAGAAAATTTGAAAATGTTCTATGCATTTATAATATTTGTGGTAAATCGTTGTTCCTTTCATTAATTAAATACATAAAACAGAAGAAAATATGAATATTTAGAAAAAGAAGTTAATATTGATCATATTTTCAGAAAGTGATTTTGCTCAAAGAATGATTATCGTTTGTCAATTAAAATGTCCGATTTCTTGTTAAATAAAGGGCAAAGCAATTTCAATACTTCGAGCTAAAATAATTTTATTCTCTGAGTATTTATTTTCTTTGTATATTGCACATTAAGTAGAAAGATCATTTTTGCAGAAATCAATCTACAACCAAAAAATTACAGTTATACTGAAAGAAGGATTATTTTGAACTACTAAATCAAGGTGAATAGAAGCCTTGAAGTGAATGAAATTGTTAAAGTAAAGTAAATAGACCAAAAAAAAGGCATTTGTTTAAAATATTAAAAGTGTTAAATTATTTTTTTTCTTGTAGGGTAAACAAAGTAAACTGTTGAAAGCAAACAGCTTTGCTGAAATAAATGACTTAACTTGTTATTAAATAAAAATACGTTTAACTCTTGCTCCTGATGAAAAAGAAATGGCAGGTATTTAATTCAGAAATAATGGAAGGAGGAACAGTAAAAAGCAATGAAATTTTAACAATGGAAATGTTTATAACGTTAGCTAAGCTGGTTAAAAATGAAACATTTGAGAAAGAATAATTTACTTGCATACGATAATTATTTCTTTTAGGTTACAGTCTTTCGTGAACCATGTGACTTCAGCCATGTGCACTAATCAGATGATAAATATTTATCTCACATGCAGGAAAATAGTTTAAGGTATTTGATTGGTTGTAAATATGTTATAAATATATTCTTTACGATTTTTTTGGTGATTTTCTTGCAAATGAGGGAGAATATCATTCAAACTTTTTTTAATGAAACTTCATATCTCACATAACTTCATCAATCAATCAATCAACTAGCGAAAGTTAATTCTTCTAACATTAAATCAGTAACATCCTCTAGTAAGTATCAAACTGATTGAATTTTCAAGCTTAGGCAAATGAATAAATTGAATATTTCTATATATTTTAAGGTAATGTACTACCAACAGCTATAACGGGGGAAAATGCTTTACTTTTAACTTCTGAAAAAATGTTCCCACTCAAGTTTTTCGTTTGTATACGTATATCATTGTTTCTTATCAAATTGATTATGTTTTAAATACTAATTAGGTTAATTTTTGGATGCAATAAAAAATTGTTTCTTTGTTTAGTTAAAAAAACAACAACTCAATTCTTTAAATTTCTTGTTTTTTTAACTTGATAATTGATTTGAAATAAAGTTTTTTTAACAATGTAGGGGAGTTTTACATCTCATTATATTATCTAATTAGGGCTAGTAATATTTTTGTTTAAAGTAATTGCTGAAAAGTATTTAGTATTGTTTTTAAAGACATAAACCCCCCTCCCTTTTTCCCCCAGCTTGTTCTTTCAGAAAATATCTACTTTTTCCTAATTATTATTTTTCCTCTGGTGTGAGAGTTAAGATGCCTCGTTTCAAGTTAAGCTTCCTGCCGCTAATTGGAATCAACATACGAAAAACAAAAATACCACATAAAAAGTGGGGAAAAAAATAATAACATCAACAGTATTTTAGGGCGGTCTTAACGTGCAGATAAAAATCTAGACTAATTTGACGCACATGCGTGAGAACATTATAAAAACAAGAGTTCTGATATTTTTTATTCTTTTATTTTTCTTCGAGAGAGGGGACGTCTCTAAAAGAAGGTGAAAAAATTTTCTTTAAAAGAAAAAAAAAAAAAAAATCAAAAACGAAAAAGATTATAAAGAGAGAGAAAAAAAATAATAACGCTTTTCTATTTTATGTCTCTGAAGAGAAAACTAAGCGTTTTCTTTTCCGTTTTATAATCTGCATCCGCCGCTGAAGTGAAAAAAAAAATTATATTATAGGGAAATGGTAAAAAAAAAAAAAAATGAATAAATAATTAAACAAAAACAGCTTGATTTGAGAGAACAACAGCTGTAAGTAACGCTCGTCTCTTTTCCTTTTGCTTCTTAACAACCATTTGACCTTGTTTCCAGGTTTTTTCTCCGGTTTTCACCCTCCCTTAGCTGATGGTGATCGGGACAGAACGGATAGAGAAATTACCTCCCGTTTCGAATCACGTGACTTATTTACATAGTAGCGAAAGAGAGTCGGGCCTTTTCCAACAAAGTTGTAGGCTTTGAACCGGCGCTGGCAGTCAAACATATTTGGCATTCTCTCGCTTCTCAACAATTATTTTCAAATTTGGCGCGTTTTACAGTAGAAATTTGGCGACAGACTTGCGGAGCGCAGTTAGAGAAAACTGCATTTTATAAAAAGGTCCCTTCGCTCACTCTTTTCCACCCTCCCTCCATCCTCCTTCGGAACAATCGATATTTTCTGAATTAAAAAAAGATTACAATTCAGTACTGTGCACTACTACGTTCCAATCGATAAGAAGAGCATTATTTTGGATTACAAAATCTTGGAAACGTTCCAAAATCATAATTGCATTTTTATTTTAAAAAGTGGGAGAAATTTTCAAAGTATAATTTTTCATGATTCTGCAGCCACATTTCGAAGAATTCGAAATTTTAGAACATCTTTTGATGAATTTTATGAAATCGCTTAAGTGTTTCCTTGGACGAATGCTTAATTGCTCTTAAAATAATATTTAAAAGTAGAGAGAGATTGCATAATTTACAAAACATTTCTGAACTCTAATTTTCAAGGTCGTGGGATATTTTCACATTTTATGTTTAAATTTTCTTAACCTTATCTAAATAACAAGTCAAATTAATTCATCGAGAAAGTAATCAATGCTTATAAAATAACTTTGTAATTAACTTCTTTAAAAAATTGAAAGAGCAGTTTATTAAAAGCATATAAAAAATAAATTTTACTGATTATTAATTTTAAAGATTTTTTAAAAAGTTGTAGAAGTTTTTCTTATAAATCTGTTTAACTTTCATACATAATTCTATATTCTAGTACTAGGAAAATATAAAGCAAGTGGAATATATCTAAACCAGTTAAAGATCTTTTACACAGATAATACAAGTAGTATTTTATACTGCTGAAACGCTTTGAATAGTTAATTAATAAAATTCTAATAAAAGGTATGTGATTATGGAAAGAATTAGCTTGGAAAAAAGTTTCAGAGAAGTTTTTTACTCAAAAAAAGCCATAAAAAGAAATATAAAATTTTTAGATAATTTAAACACTTTCTGCCACTCTTGGAAGTACTGAAAATTTCTGAATTATTCATAAATTTTTATTCTAACTTTGTATCAGTTTTAATCTTTTGAGCCTAAGGTTTTCTCTTCACTTTCAGAATTCGTTTTCTAATAATTAATTCAGTTTAAAGAAGTTATTAGATTATATTCTAGATTTAGAAGGTTTCTTATTAAATTTTACCGAACAACACATGAATTTTTTTTATAAAGAATTAATAAGAAGTTCTTCAGAGTTATAATTTTTTTTTATTATTTTATGTCATTGTTTGCATTTGTTTTTATTTTATGCAACAAATTTTTATGGCAAAATAAATAATAATTTTTTTCTTTGTAGTATTTATTTATTACAGTCATTATAAAGAAAATTATTTTTATCTCTATACATATATGAAGCAAATATATCCTATAGTTAATTAAATAAAATTTTTAAAATAACTTTTTTTATATTTTACTAATTAAAATACTCTGATTAACATTGTTATTTGACCAGCTTTCTAATTTTTAAGTTTTATTCTCAGCTCTATATTCTATTTCTAATATTTGTTCAATGTAGCCCAAAAATTTAATTTTACTTAGACATTATTTTCCCTAATTTAAAGTCCATCAGGTATTTGCGATTTTTTTTAGTGTAATTAGTATATGCTTAAAAGTTACTCGTATCGCAATTTTTTATTCAATAATCAAATCCCTAATATCTCGTAAAATCTTTTTTGTTTCATTTATTAATTGACAAAAGAAATATTATTTCGAATAGTTTTTAAGAAGTAATATACACACACACGGTCTTCTTTCTTTGTAAACATTTCACCAAGATCATATGGAATGATTGTTTCCACTTTTTTCATAATAGTACTGTTGGATTTCAAGCGGAATGTGGCTAAAATAAACATGTTTGTCGATATGACTCATAAATTCTCAACCAATCTTCTTCATAAGCAACAAAGTGTATAGTTTTAGTTTAGTTGGGTGAAAAAATGGCATGTTACCAAGAAAACTAAGTAAACATATTGTTAGAGATAGAAAAACTAAACTTTGAAGATTATAAAATAGAAAAGAGAGGAAAAAGTGACTCATTCCCAATGATTCATGTATTCCATTTTTGCAAGCCGAACAGTTCGGCGTTCTTGAAAAATTCGTATATATATATATATATATATATATATATAATCGTAAATCCCGCGTTTCTCATGTCTTTTATCAAGTGATTTTAAACAGTATTATTACTAAATAGGTCTATAAAACTGGTTGATAAAAGAAACAGTGCTATATCAAGCAACAATTAATATTGATTTAGGAATCTGTAATCTCCAGTGTGTGTATATTATATCACTTCTGCTTTCTTGTAAATAAAGTAAAAGTGGTGAGCAAATCTAATATGCTAAAATAAGTGAAGGGTTCAATGATCTGGTTCATCGAACATAAAACGTAAAAATAATTAATTGTGTGACTGAAAAACTGTGTTTCCCGCGCACATGTAATTTACACAAAACTATAAATAACAAAAATTAATAATAATGATACACTAATTTAAAATTATAATTTTTTTTGTTAAATCATGTATTAATTTCGTAAAAATACTTCTCTTAATTTTTTTGTTATTGTTTGTAGTATTAAATAGAAGTATTTAATCGAAAATCGAGTAAAAGTGCCCTCTATTTCCCATTTTCTGATAAATCTTGTTCTTATCTCCTCAACATTTAATCTATTTTATTACCAAACGTTGAAAATTTTTGTAACAAAATTAGAAAAATATTATACTTTTTTATGTATTTATAAATCTTATAAATGGTGTCTTAACAGTATAGCTCCATGCAGTCTGCACTATATTCGATTTGACACAAGGATTTATTTACGTTTAGTGTTCTCGCGCAATTTGATTAATTGTTTAACTATTGTCACTAAGCGGTATATGATTCTTACACTATTATGAACCCATGTTGGAAATTTTTTTTTCTGTACAAACATTTCTAGTCTTTTTCACTCAAAGTTTTTAGTATTTCTTGTCAACGATTTATCATTGAATATTTCAAGTAAAAATCTTTGGGTTTTGGGAATTTATAATCCAAAGATAATCATAATATATATATTTTTTCTATAATTAACACATTAAAAGATATAAAGTAAAGATCAAATTAAATATATGAAGGTTGTTTTCAAACACCCACTTCAGTTATGAATTGCTAATAAGAACATTTTACATAGAAATTTTCCACAGCAAGTGATTATTATTACACTTACAGATGAAAACTTGTCATAAAGATTTTTTTTATTTTTTATTTCGCACTCATTTACATTTTATCTATGTTTACTCGTATTCATGCTAAATTCTTATTTATAATTTAGCATAAAAAGTACTGAGATGTAATGTCAATGTTTTAACACTTTATATGCCATTTCTCGAGTTTTAAATATTTGCACATAATTATCTTAGTGGTAATGCTTTCTCTTAAAAACATATCTGTTGTAAAATTATAAATTTTCTTGAAATATCTATGAAACATTACTTTATTTTGTATACATAACTCATTTGTTTACCATGTGTGGGAGAAAATAATAAAAAAAGTTCCTTAAGAAATAGTTATTACGATAAAATGACATGCATTTGCATAATTTTCGTTCGGAAAGTACAGCATTTAATTTATTGTAAAAATGGCGAAACTAAGTTTTTTTTTAAAGACGAAGAAGGGCTCTTTTTTTTCCATCTTTCCTTTGCTTAAAATAAATACATATTCCAAAAGATGGGCAGTAAATATATCTACATGTGTTCCAAATATCTACTTAAGCGTAATTGTGTTTTCGAAAAAAAATCTGAATGAAAATTTTCCCATTTAAAGATAAGTTAAGATAGAAATATTTTTGATTTTCTTAGTGATTTGATATCTATAAAAGGAATTCTTTGTGCAAAGTTATTTATAAAACTTCTTGGCCTGTTATGTTTTTATTTTGTTACATGATAATTAATCCCTTAAAATTTGTAATACATTTCGTGAAATGTTTCCAAGTTAACTGAAAGCAAATTGTTTGGTACAAATTGTTCGATGTTGATTCATTTTCTAAATATACGCAGACTGGTAAATAGTAAAAACTATCTTAAGCCTAAATCTATGGGTAATTAATAGCCGCAAGGTGTATATTGTTTCCATACTTTCTATTTAAATTTTCCTCATCATATAATAATCATATGCTATTTGAGTCTTAATAAAAATGAATCATTTATTAGAAGTGATTTATTAAAATTTTATTATTTCTTTTACATAAATTAAACAAGTCCATAAAGAGATACAAAGAAAAACTATTGTTCAAGGTAACTTTAGTAAAATTAGCTTATTGCGGATAGTATAAAATAAGCTGAAGCGTTGGAAACGAAAATATATTAATAACATTTTCTAAGCAAGGATTAAATTTTTTTTCCGACTTAAATACAAATCGATACAACTACAATAACTTAAAATGTATGTTGCTTGAATTTTAAAAAAATTCAAGCTTTCATCCAATTTACGACGATCATGAGCATAAAAACTTCGAGAAATTTTAAATATTAGTTAAAAAGTTTATAAAATGTAAAAGACAAAGTATATTTTTATGGTAGTTTAATCCAGCGCGCAATTTCCTCTCGAATCGCGTCTCAAAAGGAAAGAAAACTATTTCCGAAATTCGGACGTTTAGCGGTAACATTGTTAGACATAGTATTCCCAGAATAGCTACAAAATAATAGTAGGTCGATAAAATTTCAGCTGGCGACCAAAAATGATAAACTACTATTTATGGAGCTCGCAAACTACGCCGAAATCTGGCGATGACAGCCTTTTTCAGTTCTGGCAACCCCTACCGAAAGAGAATAACAGCTCTCTAAAAACGCTCGCTGTGGCCTCCGTTCTGAGGTAAGTTATATAAGTGACTTTTTTTGTTTTTATTCGACATTAATGAGACAATCGAAAGTCTGGTATCAAATGCACTAAGTGTCTAAGCTCGTGTTAAAAATAGAAAAATAGCTTTCGGACAAAAATGTCGGATGGAAACATTTTGCTTTGTTCCATGAGTCACCGCTCACGCCGAATGGAAGGGGGGAAATATTTCAGAGTACATCTTTCGAAAACTTCGTCCGAAAATATATACAAAAAAAAGTTTTCGTACTTGTGTGCGTAAAGTTTACTGTGGAACTTATAAAAATTATACTAGTACTGGATACAAAGTAAGAATTTACTTTCTTATTTGTTTTTATATTGTGGGAGGAGGAGATGTAAGAGAAGAGCGGCGACATTAATTTCCGATTCATGAAGGAACAGCCACAGGGATTGCCGCTGGTAGCTCCTCTTGCTCCCAGCGGTGTTCGAAAGCATCATCCATGGAGAGATTTTTGTTCTCGCTGTGAATGTTAGGCTGTAAAAATGGTCTGCTCGTCTTTTCTTTTTCTCGCTCACAGAACTTTTTTGTTTGTTGTTTTCCGTGCGAACTTCTTTTCTCTTCTTCGATTGTTTAGATTGGCGCCTTTTTCCTACGAATGCGAAAGAAACTTTTCGCAACTATTTGGAAGGAAGAAAACAAATGAAAACATTTTGACGAGTAGGGATTTCTCGCACGCTTTGTAGTTGTTGGTGTTGGCGGAAAGATTTGAAAATATTTAGATCGTTTTTAGCGTTGTTTACGGTTCTTAATATTTAAAAGTAATGTGTAAAATTTGAAAAGTTTTAAATATTTATTTTTATTTTAAATTCCTATAAAATAATTTTAATAATGGTTTTTTAAGAATGCATTTTTATTTTGGATGACAAATACCTAAAATTTAAAAGTGAAGTTTCATGTAGATTAATTCGCTCTCTTTTAAATTAATGCAATGTTTCGTAAAAATAATTATTGTAAGATTTATTTTGTTGTTTGATACTTAAAATGTCATTATTTTTTGTTAAATATTTTAAAAATATGTTTTGTTAATTTGAAGAAAACATAGATAATATTAACGACGTAATAGGAAACATTCCGCACTTTTTGTTAACGTATATAAATAAGTCTGTCGTTGCAAATTCCGCGACTGTTTAAATTTGCTTTTTTTTAATTGTTTTTAATTTGCTTAGACTTAAAGTCAAATAAAAAGCGATTGTCATGTTAAAAAACATAATTGTAAATGTTAAAATTACTTTTTTATGAACAGATATAAATTAAAGGACGGCTTTTATAAAATGTTATAGAAGTCTATTGTGTTTTATGTTATGTGTAGTAAGTAATTATAAACAAATTTATGTGCAAGTGCTTGATATTTGCATTTTCAATATCATATCGTATATTATTGTAACCGAAAATTAACTTTGCAATTTAGTTTTATAAAGAATTGATTATTATAGCTGCTGTCTTATGGAGGGAATAGATTTTTCAACTAACTTTGTTAGAGCTATATTGGGAAAAATTGTAAGATCTAAAAAGTAATTTTTTTTAAAAAAACTATTCCAGTTAAAGAAAATATTTAAAGTAACTTTTTTATCGTTAAATATTTATCTTTTATGTTGTATTTCTACAGTACATTTTCAAGTATTTTTCTTATATTTCAATGTCAGTTTATAATATGAATATCTAAAATACTATGCAAAAATTCTTATGTGGAAGTACTTACTCGTGATAGAACATACTCTTATATAATAAAATATAAAGTATATTTATTTTCAAAAGTTTTTCTCTTTATTTTTATTTTTTGAGTAGTGGTATAACGAACTTCCTTTTATATATATTGATGTCTACTGTCAGCCATAATCCTGAATTTTTAAGCAAAGTTCTCATTGTTTAAATATAACAGTAAAAATGAGCTTTAATTTAGAACATGCTTAAAAGAATTGAATATCTTATCTAATATTTACCTTTTGAATATCTACGTTTCTTTTTGCCTTTCTTTTGATATACTTCTGTCAAATAATTGCGAGTAACATTTTAAGGTGTCCATTTCTATATTAATTGAAATTTGTCAAAAATTAGTTGTTATTCAGTCAGACAGATTCTTTAATAAATTATTTTCTTGATGAAATTTGCTATTTTAATTTAATAAAGACTTGACATATTTTTAAAATCATTCTAATGGAATTTTTTGTATATATGTTATATTGTATTTGTTTTTATAAAAACACTTCCTATGCTGAAGAAAAGTAAGTTTTTTTGCTCTTTTAATTTAATCCAAAATAAAAATATTATGATGTAAAAAAAACTCACCAGAGATCTTTAGGATCTATAATTAAATAATAATAAAAAAATACAATACTTCATTGTTAGTTTAAAAGTTTGTCTTAAAAAAAAGAACAGATTAAGTATATATTATTGTAGAGATCAAATATGAATTTACATATAGGTATTCCTTGAAATAATTTATATTTTGACATAAATTGTTTTTGAATATTTTGTTTAATGTACTCCAAAAACTTTTAGTTTGGGATGAAACTCATTTGTTTGAAACTAAAAATGTTATTTCAAGTAAGTAACAATTATAAATAGGGAAGGTAATAAAATATCTATTATAATTTTGGTTATGATTATTTCTAAAACTACTAATATCATGCATTCATTCTTTAATACTTTGAAGTATTGTTTTTTGATATATTTAAATATTCAAATATTTAAGATGTAATAAATATCAAGATTTTGTATACAGGAAAAACCTTGAGTTTTTTTTTTTTTACAACAATTTATCTTCAATTTATTTTAAAGATGAAAAGTAAAAACAATTCTAAATCGTAAGAATTAACAAAACAGAATTGGGGAGGAATTTGCTTTCTACAAGTCGGGAGATATAAATTTGCTTTTTATTTCCATGCAGGTAATTAGATTAGAACTTTGAGAACTTCTATAGAAAACTGGTGAATACATTGAACAAAATTTTCCATTATATGGAGCAGACTCCGAAAAAATTATGGAGGGGAAAGGGGGTTGACACAAGGATCAAAGTTGTCACAGTTGGGAGAAAAACTAAATAAATTTGAGAAATAAAATAAGATATAAAAAATAACTTGTAAATTTAATTGTTTCTAAAAATTAGAGGGTTCAAATATTTAAAGTGTGTAGTGACGCTGTCTGCAGTGCTGTAAGGTCTAAGTTCGAATCCCGAATAAGACATGGATGTTTGTGTTGTAATCCTTCTGTTCTTTGTGATGTATGCTTCACACTTACTATTATGTAAGCCCCAGTGTGATACTTTGTGGTGCATGAGGTTATAAATGTTCTCAAAAAAATATTTGAAGTAAAATGCTGGTTGTATCTTCAAACATTAAAACTAGTTGAGGGAATTTGAATATCAGTTAAATGCTTGAAGTATACTTTAAGGAGTAAAAATTTGATCTGTTAATTTATCTTTAGTTATAAACAATATTAATGAAAGACTTAAAACTGTTTTAAATTGTAATATTTTTGCAACAATATAAAGTTGTTTTTCTTTAAGAAATTTATTCCTGAATTAAATGTGGAAAGTCATTTAAAAATTTAGCAAGTAGAAGTATTGTTATAAAATTTGAAATTTAGTTTTCAGAAATAAAATATAAAGAATTAGAGAGAGTACTAGACCAAGGTATACAACAGTGGTGTACAAAGAATACCTTCATGGGAGAGGTTATATTTTATAAAGAAATGTCAAATCATTGAGATATGTAATCTTTATGTTAAAAATCTGTTCATCTATGGGAGGTAGATGAACAGTGTAGGCCGATAGGATACAAACTTGTGCAATAATTACTTGAATAAATTAGAAAGGCATATCTCCTTTTTGATATTTATTCAATAATTGTAAAGTGTTTAATAAAGGCTGCAAAATATATTTAGTCCTTATTAATTTTAATTTTCGATCAACTTGTAAATGTTGTAAACTTATCAAAATGAAACTTTTTTTTTTTATGCAAGTGCATCTGTTGCAAGCACATATTTGTTCATGTTAAATTCTTTTGGAAGGCATTTACTTCTTAAAGTTAGGTTTATATTTTTCAAATGGTATAGATTTAATACTTTAGTTCATAAACTCCCCCTTTGTAAAATTTGACTTTCTAGTATGTAATATCTGTGTCCCCTGGCATCTGTATGACTTGAGAAACTATTTAAGTTTCCAATTTAATTACAGATATAATTTTAAATCGGGAAAAGAACAAATATAAAAATATGAAGAATAAGTTTTAATAACATTGTTTGATTTTTTTTTTTTTGCCCAAAATGTTTTAGTTTTTCAGCTTGCTTTTTTATGAAATATGAATTTTTTAAAGCCATTCTTAAATAAATGGATAAATAAACTTATATGTAGCTAATCTTGGAAGACATGACAGAGATGGGTAGTATTTTATCTATTCTGCAAAATTCATCTGGAATGAAGACTCTAAAATATATTGTTTTGTGCTCTCTTGTATATTTGAAATTTATTGTAACAGCAGCTTAATTTTTAGGCAACCTTATGTGTTTTACATAAATTGTTAAAGTGAGATGGTTAAAAATATTTATAATTATGATGGAATATAGGGAATAGTAATAATAAAGTATAGGAAATGCATTCTATTTTTCTAAGGCAGTTAATTCAGTTGTCATTAATCCGTGTTTAGACAGGAAAAAAAGGAAATATTAATTTAATGTAAATAATAGTATTTGAATAGTATCAAAGCATGTTAAAAATGTGTTGTAAGTGAAATTTACATAGACTGGTGGACATAGACATATATATTAGTTCAGCAATATCATTAAGTATACCTATCTTTAAAAAAAAAATTGGGGATTTTTTTTATTGGAATTTTGGTAACCAGCTCTTATTGCATTAAAAGAGAATTTCTATTCTTTTACTGTTTGGGGCATTATTCTAAATTGTTTTCGTCCAATCCTAAAGTGATTTCCTCTTTAATTAGTTTAAACTGCAGCATTTTGTTAATTAGATAATACATTATTATGAAATTGAAAGTTTAACTTAGGAAAAAAGTATAAAACTTAGTTTTCACACTATAACAAATATTAGTTTAAAAGAGGTGCAATATGTTTTGGATGGACTTTCGCTTATATTTCTTTAAGCCTGAAATTTGAGAGGATATTGTATGTTTTATAAAAGGAAGATTTGTATAATTCCAAGCAGAAAATATATGATCCACATGGAGTAAATTTGACACATAGGCTGGGAAACTGTTTTCGAAGCTTTTTTAGTATTTAAATGTGAATTAAGTTATATTTTTCTATTTATTTGAAACAATCAAGTCGCAAATAGTATGGCATAATTTACCAAAGATATTTTTCTTAATATGCTGCTCTTCAATTTTTATTTCATATTGCACATCAATATAGGAATCACAATGAATCATAATTTTGTCTTGCATTTTTCTTGGATCTTTTCAAAACCTCTCTTTGGATAAATTGAATTGTTTAGCATAATTTAGTAACATATGTTAATTTCAATGTTATGGCATGTTGATAGTTCATGTCTGTATCACTTAAAGGTGCATTTCTCGGCTGGGTACCAGAATACTTATTCCTGGTGGACTTTAATCTCTCTCTATGTAAAGTTTTTCATGATGCTGTTATAAATTTATTACATAATATAGCAACAATGCCAAAATTAAAGATAACTCATGTTGGCAACCCTGATTTTGCATGTGTCATATGCACTAAATTTGCGACCATATGTCATAATGTCCATAATACAATTGCGATGGTACATTACTGCAAGCTCTTGCAGAAAAATACAGCAACGTTTGCCTGGACTGGAATTGTTGCGTGATAAGAAAGACGTCTCCTATGAAAACAAACTTTCCAGGGAGCTACAAGAGCTGCAGGTTTATCAGGATCCAAGGACTTTATTGATGAAGTGTTGGACGATGCAGCTTCAGTGATAAAGAGGAAGTTGAAGAAGATTGTCAGGAACAAATATTACAAAAAAAGAACAAATAAATAGAACTACGTAATATATGTAAATTATAGTTTTGGAATTTGAGCAATGAGTATGAACAGTTGTATAATTTGTACAATAGGGGCTGGTCTGCCATTAGGCAGGTAAGGATTATCGCCCACTTACTTTTAATAAAGTATTTCATTGATTTATCAATTTAAAATAAAGTAGCAATTTATTACAGGCAATGAACTTTTAAGCTTGGCAGTTATTGTCTGATACCCAGCTAATGAGAAAATACTAAAAACTATTACATGGGGGAAAAAATGACTGCTTTTAAATGTACCTTAAATTCCTAGAATTGTATTGAAAGCGTGGTCAGTTAAACATTCTTTTGAGTGTATATGACTTGAAATATCTTGAGCAAGGAAGAACTTATCAAAATTCAAACTTATCAATTATATGTATCAAACTCGCATTCTTGTACCTTTTCATTATATCTATATGTACTTTAAGTATTAAGGATTGCTTATTTACAAATCTTATTTTTTTTCTCTAGGTTTTAAATACATTCTATGCCAGATTACATTTAGGACATAGTCATTTTACCAAAGTAAGTTATGGTAACAATTTGAATATTAAATTTTGTTTGACTCTTTTGGATGAAATGTACCTGGAAAACGATTAGTATTAAAATGTGAAAATAATTCTATAAATCTATTCAATATAAATCTATTTAAAAGTGGAATTTTTTCAACATTAAATTAAATTTGAATTTAAAATATTTTTCTTTATCCATTACATTTTCTTTTTTTGGTGAAACTTTAAAAATATTTTACTTTTAGGCATTTTAAAACTAATTTTGTATAAGATTAACATGTATTTATTTTTCTCTCTCTCTCTCCTTCTAGTTTTAATTCGTTTTAAAAATCATTTGTGAAGATGTTAAAACATTGGGCTGAAGAAATTAAAGAAAAGATTCTGTACTTCAGAGAACAAAAAAGAAATTATGAGGTATGTATTAAATTGTATATTTGTGCCTTGCTGATTTAAAATGCAGAAAAAAAGAATTGTGCATTATAATTAAAATCAAAACTTGGCTAATTGTGATATTAAAAATTACATATTTGAAATTTGCTCATATTTGCCATCTAAAAAGATGCATATGAATATACTCTCTGGGGAGTTTTTATATTGTATTTTATAGCAGTAAAATTCTTTTAACAAAGCATTGTTTTTAGTTGTAATTTAAAGAATTTTACTGACATAGCTTGGAAGTTTGTGGAGAAAGGGGGAAAAATCTTAAGATAAGAAATAACGCAGAATGGCTTACTTTCTCGGTGGCAAGTCTTTAATGTAATCTAATTTATCTTGGTAGCCATGACTTATATACTTAAGTTAGGTTGTGATAACTTAGTAATTCAGGCCTATTTTTTTTGGCTGGCAAGTGTTTGGAATTTATGTCAGAGTTTTTAAAAACCCATTTCTAAAATAACTGCTTTATATTGATGTAATTATCTTCAAAAGCACTTGTTCTTATCACTTTGTACTTCAGAATAATGAGGGCCATCCTCGGAATTTATAATGCAGACCTGGAGTGACAGGTCTACATTAATGAAATTTGATTTAAATGTATGTACTAAAATTTTTCGGGATGTAAAACTTTAGACTTTTTTTTTGGGGGGGATGTGGAAAAACTGGGAAATTACTAATTTTTTTTGAAACCAATCTTTAACCCTCTAAGTGGTCTGCACTTAAAGTCTTGCCATTCTGGAGATGCTTCAAAAATGCACCGCACATATTTTTTTGTTTTCAGGTGGGGTTCTCAAAAGCGGTTGAGCCGTATTTTTAAGAATGTGGTTCGGCCGCTTTTGGAATCTTGCTTGAAGGCAGAAAAAGCATCTCTGGAATTGCAGAATTTTACGTGCAGACCACTTGGAGGGTTAAAGGAACATTTAAATGTTGAATTTTTGATAGATGTATTATTTATATTTACAAAATGAACTTCTAACAGAGAATTAAGTTTTCATGTTAAAGAATCTTTGTAGTTGACTTGCTGCTTAGAAATTAAAAGATTTTTGGTTTTGAACTCTATTTAAAGCCATGGTATTCCAGTAATTAAGATCAAGAGTTTCATGTATACCAAAGTTCAAAGTGAATTCGAGTAAATTCGATTTCCGATTTTTACAAAAAATTTTTTTGTAAAATAATGGGAATTCTGAATGTTTAGTTAAAATATCCTTTAAAATCCTTGCATCATGTAAAAGTTTGACAAGTAATGTAAAACAGATTTAGATGTTTTATTATTAGTGAACTTGGTTTACATAAAATTACAAGATATTTTCTGTTAAGTAAGAAGAGCTATGATAAATGAAATTTCAAAAATGTAATTTTAATTTTCAAACTGAAGGATTGGTTTTTTAATTATATATCTCATGTTGTAGAATTTTAGATTATAATTCATAAACTAATGAGTTTGTTATTTGAATTAAAACATACTTTAAACTTATCAAAAGTTAACTGATAATTTTTGTTGAAATTCGTTCTAAATTAGTAATGAAATATTTTATTCATGCTTGTTTCCGAAAAATCTATCTGTGGTTTTAAATTTATTTTGAAAAGATTTAATTATGTTTGTACTGCTTGTTAAAAAAATTTATACTACTTTTTAATTATGTTGATATTTTAAGGTTAATATTCCTTTAAGGTTATCTTTACAGAATAAAACCTGGATGCGTTTTCAATTTTTTCGAATTGAAAACTGCTTAGATGTTTATGTTGTATTTTGATTATTATCCTATTGGAGGTGTCAGATTTTATTTTTGTGTTCCGTATATTTTTTCTTATACTATATATAATGTTAAATAGGTTTTAAACTCTTGGCATGAATTAAAAAAAATTGCCAATTTGGCAAATTGTCTTCATATATTGGATATAAATCTAATACACAAATAAAAGTTGTTGATGCAATTTGCCACCACTTTTTGGCTCCATTGCTAAAGGTGTGGATTAAACTAGAATTCTTCAGATAAAAGTTACATGTTGCAAATTTGCATAAAAATAAAAAAAGATTCTATATTTGTTTTTATTTCAAAGAGTTTTTTTGGACCAACCTTAAAGGGTATACTTGATGAATTTGTGTACTTGTATGTCATTAAATATTTGAATAATTATTACATTTTGCAAACTTAATCTGAATTGAAAACAAATAGTGCTTTTGTGAAAATAGTACACCATTTTCTTTTGAATATATTTGAATTGTTGCAATGGGGACTTCATAAACCATTTTTTCATTAGTTGCAATTTTATTTTAGAATTGTAAATGTAATGTGGTAATAGAATGAACCTATTGAAATTTCCTTTTTTCTTAAAAATATTATCCAGATTTTAAGTTTTAAAACCTAGAATATTAATTTTTTTTTTTACTTTAAATTGGCTAAAAAGATGAGTCATTGATACTATGTATTTAAGGTTGTTTTTTTTTATACATGAAAAAAGTTGTTAATGTATAATTTTTTAAGAAATGTGCTGTTTGTCATACAAAAGTTTTGTGTGTTCTTATACTTTTTACTATGTAATAGGAGGAAAAAATGCATGTAAGATGCTTATAAAGTATTGTTGAAGCAAATGAATTAAATTTCTTTATTTTCCTATTTCAGTACATTTTTATTTAAATTAAAAGTTGCTGATTTTTTGGAAGACACTTTAGAAGAATATGCCATATTATTTTAAACATATTTTTTTGCAAAATACTCTGTCTTCAAAATATTTAAATATTTTTTCAATGAGCATGTATCATCATTATTTAAGAAAGAAAACTTAAGTTTTTTTTATGAATGATTAACTTTCCATTTATATTACAAAAATGCAAATTTTCTATTTCGAAATGTTTAAGATTAAAAAATTATATTTTTGAACTCTGTATATAACATTGAAGCATAAGACTAATTTATTGTAACTTTTTCTGTAAAATTTACTTGACATTTAAACTTATAATATTCTTTCTCTTGCTTTAGGGGCATAATGTAAACTTATTTCATAAGACTTCACTTCATGATTTAAACTTGCTATAGTAACTAAATTTTTTTAGATCCTTTTTAAAAATATTGTTTATAAGCATATATGTGCTGTTGATGAATATTTTGGTAAATGATTGACACATACACACACTTTGTCAAATTAATTTACATTTAACCAACTGAAGCTATAGAGTTATCATTGTATTGTTGGTTCTTGTGTTTAACAAGCCAAATAACTTTGTTGAAACAATCAATCTGGGAAATATACTGAAATTATTCTGATATATTTTAATGCATTTTGAATAAAATTTTGTCATGATATATGTATATTTATTAGCTTTTCTTGTTATGAACTAACGTAATTTTCCTAGTTTATTATTCAATGTCTTCATGAATAAAATAATGAATACAGGTAGAATGAATTATTCTTTAATTCCTAAAGCATTAAAGTTTCAGTGAATAAGTTAATTTGTATAGGAATATATATTGTATTAGTAAACTAATTTAATTTTACTTTTTAGTAAATAAATTTTATTTTTAATATGTAGAAGTATGAACAAAATTCATATATGAAATAAAAAGAAAAATTAGATGAATTTTTTTTTTTACAGAATTAAGCTTAATTCTGTAGATGTGTAAACAGTTTTATGAATTTTAATTTAATGAAATAAATTGGGTTTTCATGTGATACTGTAATTAAAAAGGTTTTTTATAAGTGTTTAAGTTCAAAAATAAAGTGAAACATTTGAATTTAAAAATTGTATAGCAGATTAATTTCTTTGTTTTAAAAACAATTAGCAACTATTTTGATTTTTTTTAATGTATACTAGTTGATTAATACATTTAAAAACTGTTTTAACGTCAGTTTTCATAAACTGTGTGGTCTGAAAGATTGATGAATGTGAGATAATCTAACATAATAATTTATCAATGACTTAAAATTACATTGATACCTTTAAGGAATTTTAGCATTCTGTTAGTCATCAGCATTCTAAACACACATGAATTAAATTATCACTACCCTTTTTTGAAAATGAAGGAGCACTGTTAATTATCAATAGTCCACACATTGAAATTATTGAATTGAAAGTGTAACTATCAATTCTTTTCAGAGATATAATAACATCGAGCGTAGCTACCGCCATATCAATGATATGAAGCCCCACTTGTGTAATTACAGTACCACTAACAGGGCTTTCATTTTTAAAAAAGGTATCGAAGGAGTTTTGATATGTGGCCCATTCAGAACTAGCTATGCCAGTGAATAACATATATGCAAAGTTTCTTTCTAAACATGTAAAAACCCTGTTACTATAGCAAGTTTTGATTGCCATTAGTTTGAACTTATTCATAGATATTCCTCTTGAAGATTTATTTTGAAATTATGATTGGGATATTTTTCTGAATCTGAGTGTAGTACTTACTTTTTTTGATGGCATAAAATTTAATTAATGAGCAATATATATTGAAGTTGGCCAGTCTTGTATACTTATTATAAACTAACAATATCTTATTTATCTTTTAAAAATATTATCAAAATTAATCTATTATTGACAAATATAAAATCTCTTAATTGTATTGTTGTACATTATTAAACAGAGGTATAAAAAAGTCAAATATGTCTGAAAGAATATTTTAAGTCTTATAATTTGTTACACAAAAATATTGTCTAATATTATATTTTTTCAATAAAATATTTTTATATCAAAGCTTAAGACAATTAACACTTTATCACTATAGTTTTCTATATAGTCTAAATCTTTTTATTTTACTATAGTTTTTTAGTTAATTTTTTGGATTAAGTGGGAGAATAAAAAGTTTCGGGAAAAAATGAACACATCCTAAATTATTTTCAAGTTGATGTAGAGGAACAAATATTAATTTTAAACTAGATACAAATATGGAGGAAGGGGAGATTGCTGATGGGAAAGAGGCAGAAAGTAAAGAAAATATGTATTTTTTTAAAGTATTTTTCCTTAAGAATATAGAGATACAAAATGACAGTTATGCATCTAAGATATTTGCATCGTCAAGATGGCATATGTAATGTATCATTTCATTATCTTAATCCAATGACATTTTTTTAATGAATGCCCTTAAAAATGATTTTTTTTTCTTTTAGTTCTTCAAGTTATGAGTATGAATGACAAAAGCAGGCATGTGTCTGTTCCGCAACCCTTACCAGCTAATTTCGGCCCACCTGTTCCTCCAGTTGGGCCGGGACCTGGGCCATGTGTGGGACAGCAACCGTGGATGCCAAACTCTGTCCATCCTGCACCTTATCATATGCCTCATCAGGGCTACCCACCAAATTACAAAAACAACACACCGATCCGAGCCCCCGAATATCCTCCAATGCATCCAGGAGGGTACGTCCAGCGTTACCCTTCCTATGATGCTCAGTGCCAAAGCTTTCCCTATGGAAAGATCCATGATGGTCCAGGACGTCCTTCAAACCCCACCGCATATCCCATTGTAAGGCATTATAATTCTCAACATGTTGCTTACAATGAAGTCCCTAAAGAATCTGCCAAGAATTCCCTAGAAGTGTTTTCTCAAAGTAAGAGTCCAGGACAGGCATCAGGGTCAAAAGAAAAGAATAATACCCAAAGTCTAGAAAAGAATGGGAGAGATGACCCTTTATCCTCTCCATCAGACAGCAAGAGTGATTCTGAAATGAACAATACTTCAACTGAATCGTGCCCAGACGATACAAGATCTCCAAATAGTTGTGATAAACAAGATAACTTTTTTGCTGAAAAAAGTGAAAGTTCCATTAAATCTGTTAGTGACTCAAACTCTCGCCCTGAAACTGAACCTCTCTCGAAGAAGTGTAAAGTTAATAACAGTGATGCAAGCCCAGAGCAAAACAGCCAAACTTTTTCTTCCATTTCAAATAGCAATAATCATGCCAAAAAAGAAAGCTCTATGCATCACCCACCATATGAGATGAGGATTCACAATCCTGCATACCAGCATGCTGACAATATGTATGGTATGTATCCGGAGGGTGAAAGGAGGATGCACAATAACAGTTTACAGCACAATCCAAATATGAATATGAACCCTCATCATATAAACGACCCTATGCATTATGGTTATCAGGGTGTGCCTCGTAATGCTGTAAATGATGTAGACAAACTTACTGAACTGGATTTTTCAGAGAAAAGCAATACTTCCGAAAATGTCTTCCAAGTTCCTTCTATATCTTCCACGACTCCACCAAAGATCTTCCCACCTATCCCACCCTCTCCCATATCTGAGTCGTGGGAGGATACAAAATATTATCAACAACAAGAAGATACAGATTTAGAAAAAGTGCCAAGGAAGAAAAGAAAAAGATGTGGCGAGTGTCCTGGTTGCCTGCAGAAGCAGAATTGCGGAAGGTGTGGACCCTGTCGAAGTGTGAGAAGTCATCAGATTTGCAAAATGAGGAAATGTGAATCTCTAAAGACCAAAAAAGAAAAGGTGAGTGAAGATTTTGATTATTCAATTTTATAAAGATTTATCTTGTGTATTTTTGCAGCCAAATAATTTAGTATAATTTTTGATATAAACTGGTTTATACAAGTCATATCAATCTGAAATGTAAATATTTTCCAAACTGATAATCATAATAAATATTAAACAGCTGGACTTGGTAAGCTTTAATTTCTGTTACAATAGCAGGTCAACTTTCAAATTTAAATGTAAATTTATGTTTCAAATTTTTCTTGCTGTAATAGTTTTACTTAAATCAAAACAAATCAAATCTTTAATGTTTCTTTCTTTTAAATATACTCCTATTTTTTATAAATACCAGTGGACTATTGTGACCAATGTTTTAAGTACTGTAAAATTGTGATTCAAATATTAGGATTTATATTGAAATAAACATCTCTCTAAGATTAGAATTCGTTAATTATTAGACTTAATTATTTGAACAAAGTTTTTTTATTAAAGTCTGTAGCAGCAGTCTGTACTATACCTGTAAAGCAGGCACAGTACAATTAATTTTTGTGTAAAATGCAAGAATATATTCATCTATTTATTTCAGAATTACCATTTCTTTATATTGAATATTATTTTTGAATAGAAGCAGTGATGTATTCTTATAGAAATGGTATTGCAACACATGGGTAAAAAAAACTAAATTTTACTCTGTTAAATAGCACAACAAAGGTTAATGAATTTTTTTCTCCAGACTTCTGTTTTGTAGTATTTAAATTTAATTTATCAAAAGAAAAGAGATGGGGTTTCTTTTGAGTATTATTTTACAATTATTTATTCCAATTATTCTAATCTAATTTTTTCCTTCTAGATTTCGAATTTTTTTCGGAAGTGATAACTTGTATATATTTTGTAGTTGACTCGATGCTGAAGGGTAGTGGGTTTGTGCCTTATTCTTCATTAGATCGATGTCTTACTAAACTAATTCATGTTAAATCTATCAGTTCTGAACACAGTAGTGCAATGAAAAATATTCGGACCCCCCAGCAAAGTCAGGTTTTGGGCTCCAAGCCGGATTTTACTAAGGATTGCAAAACCTTAACATCAGACTTTGGGACCCCTAGAATCCTGGGTGTCCCTGTGATGTGGGGGTGTACATTACACCACTGGCTGAACATCCTTCTATTTGTATGATGTGAATGTTAGAAAAGTGGGTTGCCAGTGGCGTATACAAGGTTGGGGCTTCAAACATCTCTCATCAACAAATTCTTAATTTTTAGCATTGAGATTATATACCTCAGCGCTGTAGTCTACATGTTTGTTAATATATAACTTCCCCGAGATGAAAAAAGTATACATACGCCACTGAGTTCCAACTTCAGTTGACCATTGCGAACCTTAGGTCCTTTGTTAAAAACCTTCATATGACTTTTAGTGCGATGTAAATTTGAATTTTTGAAAGAAAATTTGAAAATGTTAAAGCCTTATGAGGAATGTTAGGTGAGGGGAAATTTATCATTCTTCAGTTTTAGATAAATGATATGCACCCTTGATATAAATATTTGAATTCCATACATTTGTATTAAAATGTTACTTTTGACAGAATTCTTTTTAAAGCTATAATTATGTTTCCTGAAAATTATATGTGTTGTTTTCTAAAAATAATATTCAAATTACTGAATTGATGTAGTATTTTTTTTTCTAAAAATATCTTTAACGTGCACATAGTTATGTCTATTTCTTTTCAAATTTGTTTCCTTTTCTTAAATTGAGCAGTTAATAGGAGTTTTAAAATTTTTATACATGGCATGACATAGCTACTATTATATACATCATAACATGGTTTTTTGAAAAGTTTCTTTGTCAAAAGAACAATTCACTGAGCTGGAAAATGTTCTTTATTCAAAGAAGCGAAACCTTAATATATCTCCGATCTTAGGTCGCATTAAGAGTAAGTCGCTCGATTCAAACTACACGCATACACATCATAGAGCTCAGCAAATTCGATATAGCGAAAATGCGCCATTTGAAATAGGAAGAGTATATATTTAAATGCGTTTTCCCTTTGAAAACACGACGAAAAGTGACAGCCACTGAGATTGGATTTGCCATGATTTATTATTTTCCCTTAAGTTTTTTTTATTCCATTTCTTTCTTTTTTCCAGTTCCATTCGACAAAAAAATAAATAATGCTCGCATATATATATGGATGGTAAGAGGAGGAAAAAAAAAGCAAATAGAAGCATAAAAATAAGGTCAACGTCCCGAACGCCTGCACCAATAAAATTTCTTCGCCATTTCAGCATTTTTAGGAGTCGATCGATTTTTGGGTCGTTTTCTGAAAGCGAGTGAGAGATGGAATGAAGGAACTGAAAGCAAATATATTAGGAATGCAACTCCCGTTTCCACTTTTCCTCCGCTTTCCCTGAAAATTCAGTTTTCGGCAGCTCCTCCCCATACTGCTTGCGTCCCTTCTCTTCGACCGGCATGTTTTGAAGGGAGGCGACTCTAATTGCAAACCTTTGCCGAAATTTGGAGTGACGTTTCGTTTCCTTCGAAGATGACCCCTTGTCCTTGAACTTGTCGGGTTCTCGAACCCTTAGGGGGACGCAAAACGGATGAGGGGAAGATTGGCATAGGGGGACGCCGGAATGAGGTTATTTTTCAATTGGAAGGGGGATGAACTTGGAAAATGTTCGCTTCGGTGGAGAACTAACTCTTTGGGAAATCTTTCGAGCTCTAGTTCTCTTGCAGGCATTGATGCAATTATATACAAATGCTTGATGCCTGCGTTATGTGGGGGGGGGGGGGGGTTTTTTCCCCCTCACTTGCGTATTTAGATGGGTGCCGGAACATATGAAATGTCTTGCTGTTTATATGTTTGATCACAAGTTTATGAAAAAAAAATATTTAAATAATCATGCTTGGGAGCGATATTATCATATTGCTCCCAAGTTTTTTTCTGCTTATATTTATTTGAGAATCTGAGCTGTTCTTTCTCTTTGCTACGCTGCAATACAGTGAATTATTTTATATTCGAATTGTTTGGTTTAACTGAGTTCTATGTTTTAAAACTTCATAAAACTGTAATTATGTGTCTGAGGCCATGAATCGATAAAAAGCAAAATAATTTTTTAAAAACTGAGCTTAGCGTGGATTTAAAAGTTGACGCAGATTGGTAAACTGAATGAGAAATGTGTTTTTTCGAAAGTATACCTAAATAAATTGAAAGAGGTGGGGGGGGGGGGGGTCATCACAATTTTGTATCTCTTGACATTTTAAATATTTTTATTTGCTTTCTTAAAGTATAAGTACGAAAAAGATGTTAAAATGTTTCATTGATGTCTTTTCTTTTTACCGTGTATGGATGATTAACCCTAACAATGTTTTCAAATAATTAATTTCAAAAAATTAGAACCAGAGCGAATTTCTTTCAAAACCTTTAATCATTTTTTCTTCGCAAATTACATAAAATTGTAATGTGCTGGTGTTCTAATAATATACTTATCAATATTATTAGAATACTAGCAATTATTCAATTATTTTAAATGTCATTTTTGAAATGAAATTTCAAGTTCAATCGTGTAGTCAGTGTTTCTCAATCTTTTCATCGCTGCGGACCGGTCAACAATTGATAATTATATTGTGGCCTGTTGGGGTGGGGTAACGTGGATTGTTTATATTTTATACATCACGAAATTTATTGCATGTGTGGTCACTGACGTATGGGAGCCCTGTTAGTGGGACTCTAGTTACAGATGTTGGGGCCCCTATGGCTTGGGGGGGCCCCGTAACATTGATACGCGTGGTATTGGTACGGCTTTGGGTGACGCTTCTCAGCTCCCGATTAACCTCTTGCCCATGGGAAGTCGCACAAACCCGAGAAATTTACCACAGTAAATAAAATGAATAATTTAATCTTCCTTGGGTGTTCCGGTACTGGTCCGCGACCCGCGGGTTGGGGATCACTGGTGTGAGGGGTGAATTTTTTAAAATTATTTTTTTTGGGAGGGGAGGGTTGGATTACGTTAAGCATTAATTTACAACGCACTTTTTGCTAAAAATCGTATTAATTAGCACGTATTTTAATGATAAAAGCAGTTAAAATTCTAACATTGTTATTGATTTGTATTTCCTTTTATTTCTGTGTGCTATATTTCATTTTATTTCTTTACTGCAGTTTGTTAAAAATTATTTCGTAGAGCTCTACGCATGCATCGTACGTAAATTGAGATTCTTAACTCGATTTTTATTATTGAAATGTGTACATTTGATTTCGTGTGATTTAATTTGTTGAGTTGTGATTGGACATTTCTTTTATATCCTCGATTTGTTTTCTGGGAAAAAATAAACTATAGATTTAATTAACTTTTAATTACCTAAAGTAACTTTAAGTTTTTGCGGGCTTTGTTAGAAATGGCCAGGATCATTATAAATTTGACTCCTAGATAATATTAGCAGAAGAAACAGATGCCCTTTATATGACATTTTTACGAAGTAATAAACAAAAATAAACTGATAAGGCAAATAGTAAACAGGGACCTTCCCCCAATTTATGGCAAAAATTTCATGAGCGCTTGTAGTAGCTTAAACCATGAGAAATTGTATCAGTTTTGGATTGCTGTATCTTTTGAACTATTTATTATTGTTTTATAAAATCAATCATCAGTAATACTATAAAATTGTAGAAATGTGACAATATGTTTGTGTTATAATTTGGTAGTGAGGAGAAGTATGGAAGGATAAGTATGGATAATTATAATTCTGGAGCTTAAAGTATCCTTTCCGATAAAATTTATAGCTATCGATTTTCAAGAATAGTATACTCATGGGTACGGAAATGTTTTTAGTTAGAGTTAAGAGCTTTGTAAGCATTAAAAAAAAATTAATTTTGAATAACAGTCGCCTGTAACCAAAAAATTGTTTTGAAAATGGAAACCTTTCGAAAAATTATCAATGGATTTCTGATTATAATTAAAGTTATTTTTTTAACAGATTTAAAAGTTACTTTGCTGTAGCAAAATATTGAGTTAGTGAAAAATAATTGGATCTCTATCGAAGAATTTAGTTAATAATTTAAAGTAGTTTATCTATAAGTTATATTTCATTGCAATTGAATCTTAATTACATTTGCTTGAATTTTATTAAAAACTAATAAAATTTCTATTGGTTAAAAAAAGTTTTTAAAAGTTTGTTTTATAATATACAAAACATTAAATTATGTTTAGATTTTGACGTGTATTCGAAGTAAGAATATGGGTTCCGTCGTTGATCATATTAAAGAACGGATCCAGTGGCGCACATAAGAATTTTTCAAGGAGGCGGTCCAGGGTAGAAAGTCCACCTTTCCAATACGCCGCCCTACATATTCTGATTTTGTCGGTTTTCGGGAACAAAAAAAGTAAAAAATTAATTATTGTATAAATAATTAGCATTAATTAATAAAATTAATTAATAACAATTACTTAACTAAATTGTACTTATTACATAGCATTATAATCAATCGGAAAAAAAATAAAGGGCTATGGGTAGGGGTCCGTACCCAGGGACCCCCACTCCCCTTGTGTGCGACACTGAACGGGTCAATTGCATTAAGTTCCAATTGGATATTTAAATGCATGTAAGGCGCAGTGTGTAACTTCGCAAAATAATTAAAGTTGAAGTACATTATAGCTATACTCTCAGTTATTAGAAAAAAAATACGAATTTTATCCTTAATGACATGTTATCGTTTTATCCTTAATGACTATAACGAAATTAATTCTACTATATTTTTATTAGAAACACAACCATGCAATTAAAAAAAAAAAGCGCGATCTGTCACTGGAATTCCCAAATGGAACGCTACAAATAGTATCAACAGTTCCGCGGAGGTCTTGTGAAGCATTAAATACTGTATAAACAATTAGAACAAGAGGGGGAGGGCGCAATAAAGAGAAAATGTTCTATTTACGTCTTTCTCACTTTCGCGATAGCAAAACTGGAATTTTTTTCCCCCCCCGTTTACGTCTACGATATCCAATGAAAAGTCTTCGACACTCAGATTAACCTTCATGCAGCTAAGCGGGGGCTATATTAATACTATAAATTAATAGACTGTAGGTTGATTTTCTCTTACGTGAATAATACATAGCTTTGTATATCTGACATTTTTTTTATATATTTATGTTGTATTCAGGTAGCGCACACAGGAATTTTTCAAGGGGGGGGGGGGGCCGAGGTCGAAAGTTCACTATTTTTGTATTATGCTCCTTTTGATTTTGTCGATTTTCGAGAACAAAACACAGTAAAAAAACTAATTATTGAATAAATAATTAGCATTAATTAGTAAAATTATCATTAATAACAAATATTTACTTAAATTTTACATACTATATACTTAGAATTATAATCAAACAGAAAAAAAATCAAGGTCTTTGGAGGGTGTGGGGGGGTCCGGCCCCCCCCCCCCCCTTGTGTGCGCCACTGGTTGTATTTTATTTTTATTTGTTGAAAAGAAAATTTTGAGAACGCGTGATAAAATGATAGACCAGTGGCTTTTTTACAAACTGGTTTTATGGGGGGAAGGTGCGTTATTTACACATTTAAAAATTGAATTTTGTTGGTCTATGGCAGGGATGGGGGCAACTTATTTTGGCTCGAGGTCCACATTATGGAAGCGGAGGGCTGTAGCTTTTTAAAATGATTACATTCATTAGATACCTTTGCATCTCGGAATAGGTATTGTACTATAAGATAAGCAAAATGAGTTAGAGACAGTGGCGGAACGCACCCCCCGCATTCCCGGGGGGGGGGGGGGAAGGGACTCTAAGGGGCCCAAAGCTTGACTAACGCTAAGTATGCATGAGCTTGGGGCCCTAAACTTAAGTTTGCAGGGGCGCCCTAATATTCTCAGTTACCCCACTGGTTAGAGATAATTGTATTCTATCACATTTAACTACATTTTTTTTTCAAATTAGGACTGAGATTGCTTGTTGAAATTCTTATCACAACCTGCAAGTTAATGTCAACCAACATGCTTTTATATTTACCCTTGTTGATTTTCTGCAAGTAAAATATGGAAAACATTTTCTGTCTAATTGGTTTTGTTTGGCATGTGGCCCACGGGCCGCTATTTGCCCACTCCTGCTCTTTGGTCAAAACGCAATAAAATGACCCAAACAGTGGCGTATGCAAGGTAAGAGGTTGGGGATGAACCACCTCCTCCTAGATATTCGATGCCCCCCCTCCTAACTTCCCTTGTGTACGTCACTGCTTGTGTGTGTGTGAGTACTATTTCATACTATTTTTTTTTCTTGATGGGGGGAGTAGAATAATAAACTATCTTTTGAAATATTAATCAAATAAGAGGTAACTTATGAATTTTTACCACCATATTATCTTGGTCTTGTTCAGGCATATTTGCTTATGATTAAAAATTATTGGTTTTATTGTGAAACATTTTATCAAAGGGGTAATTTTTAGAACATGCAATTCGGGATTAATCTAATTAATTTATGCTTTTTTTACATACCTTAGTTTTTATTGCACAGGAAAGTTTTACAAAATTTGAACTTTTTACGTAATTATCGTTTTATTTTATGTCATCGTTTATAATTAAAAATTTACGTTTAATTTTGGAGATTTGTTACAAAAGGTAATGATATTTTGATTTTCAAAAATTTTTTTTAAATGACTAAAAGTGAAAATAATTCAACTTTTAAAGTCATTTAAAAAAAATGTTTTTTCCTGCTTAAATATTTTTTAAATTGGCCTAATAAAATACTCAAATTATATTTTTGAATCGCGGTATAGTAAGAGATTTTTAAGAAGGGGAAACTAAAGTCATTTTTTTATAATTGTTCTGAATATTTTTAATCGATGATTCAAAGACTCTTTTGTGAGAAAACTAATAAGATTTTTATCATTTTTGTTTGCTATACTATGCAAAATATGTGAAACGGAAGGAAATAATTGTGGTTAGTTAAAGTTACCATTTAATGAAATATAATTGGATTAAATGGACTGGATCCATTTTTTTTTTAACTTACATATTTTGAAAAATTGTACGTCTCTTGATCGCGGTTCAAAATTACGAGGTCAGTCTCCAGTAGCCCTCGTATTGCTTCATAACGCTACGTGAAAAAACTCTTTCACTCGTTCTGAAAACTATTGATTTTTAAAGTTTTTATTTTTACTTAATTTTATTTTTTCATTTAGTATTCACTATCCAGAATTTTTGTTATAAAATGTTTATATATTGTAAACGTAAATTCTTAGGTAAAAAAAAAACGTATAACTTTTTCAAAAAAATTATCTTTTTGCATTTTTTTTACACGTTCCATCTATCAAAAGAAGCACGTCGCGCAAGAAAAATACCTGTCGTCCATAACACAACGCCGACCTGTGCCATTCATTCCTAAATTAAACGTCGCCCCCTTCATTTATTTGGAGCTTCATCCAGGTTAGTCACACGCAAAGGAAGGAGCGAGAACGCGCATGTGGACCACTTTCCTGCAATGAAAAATCTCACTCCCCAAACAACCAACGCAAAATTATTGATTACTGTAACTTGTACCTATCTTCATCAAAAGCAACCTCGTCAAACAATGGCGGCCGGGCATCGCTGAGTCTCCCGTAAAGATCCAAACAGCCACACACCTCCCCTTAGCAACCGTTTGGAGCGTTGCTTCTTATTTTGGTGATCTGTCACGTATGGATGCTGGAGTAGTAGTACTACTAGTAGAGTAACGGTGATCGTAGTAAAAGAGAAAAAAAATACCTTGTTGATAGAAGCCAAGAATCGCGTGTTCCTTTTCGCACCGCTATGCTAATGTGGCTTCATGGCGCGTCTCGGTGATACGATGTCTTATCCTGGGTTCAATAAAATGGATTGGATTAATTCTTTCGTAAGTGCTTGTTTGATTTCATAGATATAATTATCCTTACCCCTCCCTTTTTTAAAAAAAAAGATGTTCATTTCGATTGTTAAAAGGTAGACTGTGAAATTCATTTATTAAACGAAGATTATATCAAGTTAAAATCGTTGGAGAAAATATCAAATACGTTGACTGAGATTGTTTAGATAACATAGCATAAAATGTGTTTGTTGACAAAGTGTTTTTCAGTTTGAAGTTTGTGGTCTATTTTATTTTTGAATTGTTTTGTGCTATTAAATTGTAATAATATTTCATATTTTTTTTTAAAAAAAATTAAATTATTAAATTGTATTAAAATTAGAATAAAATTATTTTTTAAAATTTTTTAATTTTTAAAGGGGCTTAAATGGTTACATTTTGTATTCAGTGTAATTTAGATAATATTCTAATTCTTCAATTTTTTTCACCTTATTATAGTCATGTTAAATACTTATTTATTCGAAAAATTAAAATGCTTTTGCGAATTTTGAGCAATTTGTTTAAATCTAAAATTCAGATAATTAAAAAGTAAAATTTTTATTTAGGCTGCAGAAGAGTCTTATAAAGCTGGAAGAAAAAATAAAGATTTGATGAACACTGGGAGTGTAGATAATTTGAGGAATTCGAGCAATGATATTAGTGGAAAAATTAATGGTAATCCACAATCCTATGTTAGTCAAGGTGATAGTCATTCTCCTTCAAATTCTAGTACAATGCATCTAGGAAGTCAAAGTGTAAGTAATCAATTTTTTTTTTAAGGGGGGACTTTTTAGTTTTTTTTTTTTTCATTGCAAATTTTTTTTTAAATGTAATTTAGCTGCATAGATTATTAAATATTATATCCGTTCAAAATAAAAATATATATTAACTCATTCCAAAAATTGAAAGTATTTAAATTTTATTAATATTAATTATACTGTTCCATCAAAAATTTTATCATTTGATATATGAATGAATATAAATAGGCTTTTGGTTTATGATAAACTATTCCATTCATGAAACGCTTCACACCACATGCCGTACTCAAACTTGGAGCAACTAACATGTGCTACTGTTTACTAGAGGCTTGATGGGTCATGTGACTATAAATCCCACCTACTATTTCGAGTAGATCATTGTTCTGTTCACATTTCCTCCTCTGTATTGGCAATGAGCCATACTATAATAACTGCTTCTTATCGCTTTGTATTTTTGTTACGAAAATGCTATAATTTTTTGAAATTTAAGCCTTTCTTGCCTGCATTTAAAATTTAAATTCGTATGCTGAATTTCATAATAAATATATTATATAATTGGAAATTTAGCATAATTTCAAAATATAATTTTTTGGTATTTTTTTGCAAAGCATTTTAAAGTTAGATTAATTTTCAGTAGAGTATATTATCAGAATTATAATTTATTTGCTGAAAAAAGTAAAAATTTTTAAAAACCAATTTTTTATACTTTTTTACAGTAATTAAATAAAATTGTTTGATGCATTTTTTAAGAATTTATAAAAAGTAATGTTTGCAAATAATTTGAGATTTTATTCAAAACATGGGAGTTACTTAAAATATTTTTATTTTACATAATCATTTATGTTTTTGTATGCTGCAGCATTTAAAATTTTTGAACTAGACGCTGTATACAGAAACAATTACAATTAAAATATTCATTTTTTTAAAATCAATATATAAGAATTTAAATTTATAAGCAATCCAGAACAGTATTTAATTCATCATTAATATGAAAAGCAAATTTAAATTGATGAAATTTTTTAAGAATTTAATATTGTGTATTTTGTAATTTTTTTTCTTTTGATATTTTTTTTTTTCTTTCTATTTCTGTCATAAGTAATTTTACTTTAATGGTTTAATATTTTCTATCTTATTTACTCAACAAAAGTCTTTCCAATTAAATACTAATATTTATAATGCCAACTCAAAAAAATATTTAAAAAAATTTTTCTAATATAAAAATGGGAAAAATATTTCTGATTTTTTTATATTTAATGATTAGTTTAGGGTCCTGTTTATGGCAAACTTTTAACGTATTTATGTAACTTCTTATTGGTAAACAAAATATTGACAATCAATATGTCGCACTGTCTGTGTCTGTTGTGAGTTTAATTGTTTACAGTAATATTTAGTCTTGTATAAGTTGTCTAAATACTTTTTTAATTAACTTTAATAGTTAGAAATCTTTTAACTGCTTATCTTAAACATTAATTCTGTTAGGAGAAAAATTTGAATTTTGATTCATATCCATACAACCCAAAGTATTTTTTAAATGAAATTTTATCACTGCGTTGTGAATTGACATTGTAAAGACTGTATATAGAAAAAATGACAGTCCCCTTTATTATGCTCTTATAGAAATAATGAGCATATTATAGGGCAGGGATGGCGAACGAATGGCACTGATGGCACGCAACAGAATATTTTGGGCACGCCACTGATCAAAACAGTTTGCATTTTAATTCAAAATAACAAAGTTCAAAATGAAGTATTACAAGAAACGTGAGTGATCCGTCGCAGTTTTCAGTGCGATTTTCTCAGTTCAAAGAATTATCGGAAACGCTCAAGTATTTTATGTGCCTTCATGTGACTTTTTTTTAATAAAGTGAATTTGTCTCAATTCTATTGGTTGTAAATTGAAAAATTCGAAATGCAACTGATTGATTTCTGGTCAAGTTCAATATGGATTCAAAAATTTGTTGGAGAAAGTTGTAATTGATTATAATAGAAAGATTACAAGCAATATAAGTAAAAATGCTAGTAATGAAATTTTGTGAACATGGAATTCAATTCCAGATAAACTGTTTGAAAAAACTGGTTCATGCTATTTTAACCATATTTGGATCTACTTATGCCTGCTAGTCATTATTTTCAAAGATGAATAACATTAAAGACTCGCTTAGAAACCATTTGGAGGATGACTCCAATTCAGCCTGCATTCTGGTAAGAGAGTAACATCTTACAACTCTAATACAAGTTGTCATCTAATCTACCACAACAGAATTCACACTAATGTTACTTTAATTTGAATTACACGTATAAATAAAAATTTACAACTATACTGTACAAAATGTATTTTTTTTTTGTTGTAATTAAAGAGTTTTGAGTTGTTAGAGTATTTAGTTTTATTATTTTCTTAATAATCACAAGTCCAAATTATTAGATGGCATGTCTATCCTTCCTTAAACAATTCTTAAAGAAAAAATGGCACTTTGATCCAAAAAGGTTCGCTACCCCTGTTATAGGGGGTGCCAATAGCCCTTGTCTTTTTATAGTGTGCTCTTTTAATAAACACTGGCTTGTTGATTCTGTCAGTGTACCCTAGGAATAATTAATATTGATGATGCAGTTTATGAAGATTCTAAATTTTTATTCACAGTATTAGTTTTAAATATAAAGAATTATTACAAACAGAATGTGTAAAACATCTTGATGTTTATTTTGATTTGAGAGAGGATTGTTTCTTTATTGTACTATTTTGAATTTTGAGTTTTTTCCTTTGTTTGTAATAATATAATTTCAAAAATCTTTTAATTGAGTGATACACATAGTTTTTAAATGTTTTAGTTTTTAAAATGGGAGAACAAAACAGGTATCCTGAGTTTTATTTAATGTTCAAGTAAAATTTTCCCCAATTATTTTTGAAATCTTGGTCTTTTTCATATTAATACACATTTTTCTTGTCTTTTTCTCCTTTGTTTTTTTTCCCTTGGTTGATAAGTTTTTATATTTAGTTTAAAATGGTATAATTTTTAATATATTTATGTATTTCTTCATATACAGGTGCGTAGTCATGACCAATATCAACCTCAAGGAAATAGCTACCAGCCTCCTGCTATGCTTAATCCTTACAGTTCGAATCCTCAGTATGCATCCTATTCACCACAAGTGCCACCTCATAATCCCCACCTCCAACCAATATATGACAACCGTGTTGGAATTAATATGGATAGTGTTGGGGATACTGATGGTTCCAATTCAACCCACCGCATGACCAATTCACGCTTAAAAACTTTAATCCACAATAGGCAAAATCAGAGAGAGCATGGCCAGTTGATGCCTATTTGTAATCCAGTACATGATCCTAGTTTCAGCTCACCTGTGCCACTTTCACCAGTGAATCAACCATCTACTTTTGCATCGCCATACCTACCTCCATCAAATCATCAAGAAGTTATGCATAACTCTCTGCAGTATAGTGGACCTTCAGAAACTTCATCACTTGTACATCTGCAACAACTGTCTCCCAATTCAATTACACCTCCAAAGTCTTCAGTTCAAAATTCGCAGTGTGTTCCGTGGTCAGAGACATCTCCCAATCTTTCCCGAAAGACTCCAGAGAACTCGGCACCACCATCGCTGCTGCAGAAGTCTCCAGTTAAGCCATCTCAGAATGGCCACCCTGAGCTTCCCCAGGCAAGTGAAGAATCTAAAATGGTTAATGGTAGTGAAAAGCCTGACAACAACCCTTCTAGTAATTGTGCCTTAGATACAAGCAGTGAGAATGTTGATGTGCAGAGCAACTCAATGAAAAATCCTGCTGAGAATGACAAACAGGAGGCCAAGTTGCCAGAACAAGAACGGAAAAATCCAACACCTGTTGATAGTGCTATGAATAGACCTAACATGTCAGTGAATGCTTCTCCTGGTACTCCAAGATATGCCAACCCAGGCTTTGCATCACCACAGTATGCTTATAGGCATCTAGCACCTCATCAGACTTTGACTTCAAATTTATCAATGCAGCAGGGTTGCATGCCACCACCACCTTCCTTACCTCCTATGCCAGGTATTATGTCGCATGCTTCTGTTAATGGTGGACATACTCATTCTGGAACGTCCACAAATCCTATTCCTGTACCAAATGAAGCGAACTGTGATGAATCTAATCAGTCGCCTCCTTTTTTATTGAATACGACCACATCTATGAATACATATATAAATATTACCAGTACATATAATTCTAAGTTTTCATTTTCTAATGCTACTTGTTTGCCTACATTTGCAGTGACGAGTGTGCGCAACAGCGCCCCAGCTTACATCAACTCATACTCATACAATAGTCAGCAAACACAGAATTTAAACTTTGCAGAAAATAGTCCTCTGCTTCCGAAAGGGGGAGGCACTTCAAAGTCATACATAGATAGTGGTCGTATTCAG